>OY856187.1:386776184-387108684 GCA_963693315.1 Diogma glabrata
AATACGTTGAATGTTGTGAATGAATGATAATGGTATGAATGAGTTTATGCATTGATTTTGTTAGTATTTTATATTTTCTTTTCAAATTTCAATTTAATGCTAAAATTTTGTGGATGTTTACAGATATTTTAATTTTTTTATTTTTATTTTTGATTTAAGCTTTGAAACCTTATATTCGAATGCGTAGTATTAGTAAAAATATTCTAATCAAATTTCAGTGTATTTACAAACGTAGATGGAATTTTATACATTTTCTTTTATACCTTTTAGTCTTCTTATGTCTTCGTATATTGAAGGATTAACATTTGATATTAAATATTTTAATATTCGTTTAACACCTTATATTCGTATGCGTAGTATTAGTAAAAATATTCTAATCAAATTTCAGTGTATTTACAAACGTAGATGGAATTTTATACATTTTCTTTTATACATTTTAGTCTTCTTATGTCTTCGTATATTGAAGGATTAACATTTGATATTAAATATTTTGATATTCGTTTTACACCTTATATTCGTATGCGTAGTATTAGTAAAAATATTCTAATCAAATTTCAGTGTATTTACAAACGTAGATGGAATTTTATACATTTTCTTTTATACATTTTAGTCTTCTTATGTCTCGTATATTGAAGGATTAACATTTGATATTAAATATTTTGATATTCGTTTTACACCTTATATTCGTATGCGTAGTATTAGTAAAAATATTTATTTTATTTATTTATTTATTTTATTTGTTCCACCGCCAAAAAATTGGCTGAATATTTACATAATATTTATTACACTTGTATTGTTATATCAATTATTTTCGATTTCGATAAGATTAGCTTCAATTTTTCTTTTAAATAAATTTCTATCAGTTGTGTTCATAAAAATTTCATTATTTTGATTAACATGTTTAATTAGTCTACTTATTGGTTGATTTCTTAAATAATCAGTGTTATAAAATGGTTCATCAATCAATCTCGCTCTCCTCGTTTCATAATAATGGTCTCTTAATACAAATCTAGAATTAATATTACTGTCATTTATATATCCTTTAAAAATATCGAATGCAAAAACTGAATCAGCAATTCTTCTTCTCAAATTTAATGGTTGCAATTTTAACAATTTACATCTATCAACATACGGAGCTAATCGGGATGAAGTTGTACCTCTTCTACTATCTAATAAATATATCACAAATTGTTTTTGTATCGATTCAATATCATCACTATAAATTTCTTGGTATGGATTCCATATAACAGATGCAAATTCAAGTCTCGATCTTACATACGCTAAATACAAAATTCTCTGCGTTTCTATTGAAAATTTGTTGATGGAATGTCGCTTAATACACCCAATCAGTTGACGGCACTTCAAAGTGGTTTGTTCAATGTGGTCACCGTGTGAAAATCGTCGATCTAAAATTACGCCCAAATCACGAATCGTTTCTTTGCGTTCGATAATATGGCCAGCCATCGAATAATTTATATGTATCGGTGTTGCAACTCTCGATGCAGTGAAAATGTGACATTTGTTGAAATTCAGTGGTAGCCTATTTTCATTACACCATCGAATCATGTTATTGATGTCGGTTTGCATTATTTCGGTGTCTCTTGCATTTGATATTTCCAAATATATCTTTGAATCATCGGCGAACAACAATATTTTTGCTTGTTGTATCATATCTGGCAAGTCATTAATGAACATCAAAAACAAAATCGGCCCCAATGTACTACCAGCTGGAACACCAGATGACATTTGGTATCGTCTGGAAGTTGCATTACCAATTTTAACGTAGCACATACGATTCGAAACAAATTCACACAACCATTTGATGGTTTTTGGCCCAAGACCAAAACGGCTCATTTTGCAAGCCAATATACGATGACAGACGGCATTGAATGCGTTCCGGAAGTCGCCGTATAAAATGTCAACCTGATTGCCTCTTTGAAACGCTCTATTGACATCAATTGATAAATTCAATAAATTCGTTGTAACTGATCTTGCTGGTCGAAAACCATGTTGCTTATTCGAAAGTTGTGGTTCAATGATAATCATTAGCCTGTTTTTCACAGCTATTTCAAATATTTTCAAAATCACAGGACTGATAGCAATCACCCTGTAGTTTGAAACATCACTTTTATCGCCCTTTTTGTACACTGGAACCACTCTCGACAATTTAAGTGCTGATGGAATATGTTCGTCGTTGAATGTCTTTTGGTACAGCAACCAAATTGGCCAAACAGTTGCATACGCACACATTTTAATAACAAACGGCGACAATTTATCTGGTCCAGCCCCACTTTTCCATTTCAACGAATTTATTGCCAATTCAATGTCTTCAAGCGTCACATTTATTTCAATTGTATCATGCAGTGTTTGTAAACTTTCATTTGGATTCCACATTTGTTCATCAGCAATGTAACTGGACTCAAATTGGCTTGCAAATAGTTCAACAATATCATTTGGTGTATCGGCTGTGATATTTCCATATTTCATTTTGTTTGGATATGTTGACGTGTTGCTGTTCATCTTTGCAAAATTCCAAAATGTGGCTGGATCGTTTTTAATGTTGTTTTCTATGCGTTGAATATATTCTTTGTAATATCGTTCATTGAGTGCATTGAACTCAATCACAGCTGCAATGTATTCAGTACAAATGGTTCCTATTTGTTTGCGTTTGAAAAGCTTATCGCGACGATTTTTCTTTTGTTGCAGTATTTTGTTCCACCATTTAGGCTTGTTTGTATACGTTTTTAGTACAGTTTGCGGAACATATTGTACTATCAGTTCATCCATTTTGCATTGAAAATATGTATACGCTGCATCAGTCGTTCGGATGTTAAATTCGTGTGCAAAATCAATATTGCAAAGTTGCTGACACATGCTCTCATAGTTTCCTTTGCGAAAACAAAATACTGGAATATTTACATCAGAATTCAATAATGATCTTTTTTCACAGTAATTGACGGTAATATCATATGGTTTGTGATATTCATCCTGCTGATCAGCTTCAATTATCGTGTTTGGATCGACGCACAAGCTAATATCAGTATTATCGTTGACAAAAATCAAATCGAGCACATTGCCAACCGAATTTTTAACATTTGACAGCTGGAACATTGGCAATGATAACATACGCATAAGAAAATCAGTTGCATCAGCAAAATATCCCGATTGACTCGTTGTTGATAATATTGGCAAATAGAAATTGTTTAATTCATCTTCTTCCCATGTGATTTTTTTCAAATTGAAATCACCCAATACCATAATTTGATGACTTTGATATTTTTCTGTCAATAATTTTACGTGTTCATAATGTTTATTTGCAATTTGTAGTTCGAAGATGCTCATGTAACATAGATAAATTATCATTGACTTAGGCTTCAATGTGATTTCAATGGCCAAAAATTCACAATCTCGATCAGCATTCATTACAATAGATTTGCACTTCAATGATTTGTGTATCAAAACAGCAACACCACTAGCACGTCTCGTTCTTGAATTTATTTCAGTCGTAGCACGATCACATCGGTAAACATTGAATGAATTCGGGAAATTGAAATTCACCTTATCATCCAAAAATGTTTCAGTGAAGCATAGAATTTTGTATGGCGATAGTTCAATTTTTACGTTGACATAGCGTTTGTTGACAATCGATCTCACATTGTTATAATAAATCGGCAAAAGCTGTTTATCAATAAAATTAGAATTACTAATTGGTGTCATCGTTGTTTTGCTTGGATCATTTATGTTAACAATATTGTTTATATTGTCTCCATTTGACTTAAAAAATTTCGTAATAGTGGATTGTTTGCGTAAATTACTGCTGTTGGCATTAGATATTTTGCTATTCGTTGAATTTCGTTTCAAATTGACAATTAGTTTTTTGAAAATGTTGCTGAGCTGTTTTTGCTGCCGCATCCACCTGCACTGCTACCGCTTGCACCTGCACTGCTACCGCTGCCATCGCCAACATTGTTTGCATTTTGGCTCAAAATTTCACTCATTATCTGCTTTTGGTTTTCATTGTGTACTTCAATATCAGCTGTTGTATTCTCTTTTGATTTGCTTGGTGGCATAAAATCGCTTAGTGATGGCCTCGGTGTTGAGACTTTACGAAACTCACGAATAGTCTTAGTTTTCGGCCAATTCTCTTTCTGCTTCAGAATTTCATAAACTTCAGGCGAAACATCGATTTTGAATGAAACATATGTCAATTGTGTGAGATCAGCATCTTTTTTCACCAATTTCGAGCATTTAAATTTCGTTTTGTCTTTTACTTCGGTGTGTTCGATGATGTAATTTTCCAGCTCATCAGTTGTTGTTTCTGGATGAAAGTTTGATGCACAAAGTGTCATTGGCAATTCACTTGGTTTTTGCGATGATGCTGAGTTTCTTCCTACTAATGTACGTGCCACAACTGGACGCCCAATATCGATATCTTTTGTACCATGTTTCGGTGTTGGAACTGTCACAGATGTTATCGCATTTCCAGTAGCATTATCGATAAGCGAAATTGTCTTCTCTCGTTTGCGTTCAGTTGGATTTTCTGGTCGTGGTGTCACTGTAAGATTTGACTTAACAATAGTTGAATATTTTGGTCGAAGAACACTTGGTTTCGGTGTACTATTAGGCGTTTGTTGTGACATTGGTTGATCTGACGTTGATTGTTGTAGTGGATGGAATTGTTCTTTTGCTAAATTACACAACATATTATTGGCCGTGAAGTTTGCTCGGGTTTGAAGCAATTTAATAAAACCATCAGATTTGTCGCTTGTTTCAACAACCACTTTTTCAACTTCATTCAAATTGTTGCCAATATCATCGATTTTGTTCGTTTGTGCATCCATTTTACCCGAAATCGTTGTCAACAATGCATAAATTTGTTCGTTTGACATTTTCTTTGATGTTACTGTTGTTGCTGTGGCTGTGTTTGGCGGTGGCTGTTGAGACAGCGTAACATTCCCTTTGCCATTTGATGTAAATGTCGATTGTTTCAAAATTGAATTTGCATTTCCATTTTTTCTCTTTCTTTCTGGTGAACCTTCACCATCAATTGCAACTAAGCACGCATCACACAAAAATACAATGTTGGCTTTGACAAACAATTGCAGTGGCTTTTGAATGACGTCATAGCACGGTAAATGAAATGACCCCTTACACATACGACAGTCTTTCGTTGTGGCTGGATTTATATTTTCGGGGTGGCAATGCCCGCCACAATTCCTGTGTGACATTGACATTCCCAACATGCCAGTTTTTTTTTTCGTTTTAATTCACTTTTCGATGAGTTCAATATTATCAAAAAACACAATGACAGCGATGACAGCTGCATAAAATAGTATTGTTGTTGTTACGATGTTCGATTTTTATTTCAATAAAAAGTCACATAAAAAAACACATTCACATATAAAACCAAAACAAATACGATAAAATTGTGGCTTAATTTACTAATTTCAATAGTTTTTTATATTCAATATAACCATTTAATTACATAAATTGATTAAAAACAATACAAATACGAGACAATTAAAAAAAGTACGTGTGTACAGTTTGACATTTCGAAAAGTTTGTGATTGATTCTAATCAAATTTCAGTGTATTTACAAACGTAGATGGAATTTTATACATTTTCTTTTATACATTTTAGTCTTCTTATGTCTTCGTACATTGAAGGATGAACATTTGATATTAAATATTTTGATATTCGTTTTACACCTTATATTCGTATGCGTAGTATTAGTAAAAATATTCTAATCAAATTTCAGTGTATTTACAAACGTAGATGGAATTTTATACATTTTCTTTTATACATTTTAGTCTTCTTATGTCTTCGTATATTGAAGGATGAACATTTGATATTAAATATTTTGATATTCGTTCTCGACATTATTTTGATATTATTTCGATTATTTTGTTATTTGATATTATTTCGATATTATTTCGATATTATTTTGATATTATTTCGATATTATTTATTTCGATTCCAAGACCACGTCGTAAACGTTTGGAAGTTAGTGGTAAATCGAGTCGTCGGAATAAAAGAGTTTATATGCGTTATAATGTTGACTAGGAGGGCCCGGCGTGCTTCGCTACGCTTATTAATAAAGTTTTTGCGTAGATATTTTGTTGATGTAGGAGCAATGATTTCAAAAAGTGGTAATGAGAAATGCTAGCATATAATTTTTAATTTTTCTTTTTAAATCTATGAATGAAAAATAATCAGCACTCTAGCTGATCAGTTCGGATATATGAAAAATTAGCGATCAAATAAGTCTTCAAGTAAGCTTATTTGATCTCTAACTTATTTGATCGCTAATTTTTCATATATCCGAACTGGTCAGTTAGAGTTCTGATTATTTTTCATTCATATATTTAAAAAGAAAAATTAAAAATTATATTCTAGCATTTCTCATTACCAATTTTTTGAAATCATTGCTCCGACGTCAACAAAATGTCTACGCAAGAACTTTATTTATAAGCGTAGCGAATCACGCCGGGCCCTCCTAGTTTGAAATTAATGTGGTTGATATAATAATTTAGGCAAATAAATATGAAAAGCAAAAACGACTTGGATTACTTTTTGTAAATAAAATTTCTTGTTGTTATTTCGCACAGTTTTTATTATTAATAATAAATTAACTATTTAGATATATTTAATTAATTCTCAAATATAACTTAATATTTAATTTATTAATAATAAAAACTCTGCGAAATAACAACAAGAAATTTTATTTACAAAAAGTATTCATCATGTTTCGCCAAGTACCAGCGGTAAAATCTATCGAATGTACCACTTGGATTAAACAATTTTCTCAAAAATTTTGTACTGTATGTATGTATGTATGTGTAAATATATGTTTTTTAATTTATACATAATACAAAATCTTACTCGCACAAAAAATCTTGCATGTAATTCGGGTGAAATGTATCTTTTTTGCTTGCGAGTCTTTGTTGCCCTAGAGAGCAACAATTTCACTCTTGTAGCGTTCCTTTCAACTTCGAATTTAAATTTTGAGATTAAATATTCCAAAAGAAAGGTTACGCATACCTGAAGTATTAATCTAAACAAAATAATAGAAATTAATTAAATCAGCTGATAACTTGAATTTTAATATAAAAAAAAGAAATAAATTTTCATATTAATAAATATATTAAAAATAATTTTATATCGAGTCAAACAATCTGAGTGTTCAGACATCTAAATTAAAAATTAAATTATTTGATCTTTTTCCAAATATATTATTTGAAGTTCCACAATAAAAGTTTATTTCATAAAAAATTAAATACATTAAAAACTATAAGTTTTATTATTATAAACCATCAAACTCGATATATGGTGACCCCGTTATACGAACTATTTAAAACGTAACGCGGAAAATTTGGTTTATAATTGATGGAAATAAGTTTATTTGTTAAAAATAAGTGTAAGAAACTTTAATATTTTTGAAATTGTGATATACTAAAATCAGAAACTTTAAAATTTGTGAAATTGTGATACACTAAAATCAATAAAAATTTTAAAATGTGGTCATAACGGTGTCAAACTGTTACAATATAACACAAAAACATTCTAAAAAGCGGTACAACATCATCATAAATAAATTCACATAAAAAACTAGTGCAATAGAACATAATAAAAATTCTTTGTTCAATAAAAACTGAGTGTTGTGCTAAAGCCATACTTTTATGTAAATTCAATAAAAAAAACGCACTTATTCTACAATAAGTTTCTCAGTGTTGTGAGATTATAGTAATAATACCATATAGTTATTATGTATATAGTTAGTACAATACATATATATCTATATATATAGTTAAGGAATTTATTTGCTGATCATCAATGAAAACAATTATTGGCCATTAAGCAATAAGCCTGGAAAACCGATACAACTACGGTTACTGAAGATATATATACTATTTATTAATTAATCAAACTCAACGGAACATCAATTGGAGAAAAGCAACCTTGTTCAAGAACATATGGAATAACATAACAGATAAAAGCTTTTTAATTATTTATTTGAATTTAATTTTGAAATATTTTATTGATTTAAATTTAATAACATAAATTTTTTTATCTAAATTTAATTAATTTTCTTTAAAAAATTTTGCATTATCTTTTTTTTGGAATTAATGAAATACTTTTTTGTAGGTTTCAATCAAATCAAATTAATTTTCATTATATTAGTAAAAGAGTATACAATCAGATGATCTTGATTTTTTTTAGAAATTATTTTTATATATAGTAAACATTGAAAACATATAAACATCTCAATAATATTTATAGATACATAATTTGGTCGGTGCTTGCTCTCTTTCAAGTAACAATTTTATTTATTTAATATTATTTTTCTTCGTACACACTTCTTCTTTACTTTAAAATGAGCGATACAGAAAACGATAATAGTATTGAAACGAAAGAGCCTGGTCCTTCTGGCAATTCCAGGGTAGAATCAACAAATATTAAACTTCCTCCATTTTGGGAAAAAAACCCACATCTATGGTTTGTTCAAGCGGAAGTACAGTTCACGGTTTATAATATTCGTAATGACTCTACAAAATACTGCCTCGCAGTAGCGGCATTGCCTCCACAGATATGCGAATCAGTATATGATATATTAATGAATACACCTAGAACCGATAAATATAATACGTTAAGAACTGCTCTAGTGAATCGTCACGCTCTCTCAGAAGAGAAACGTCTCGAAAAATTACTCGAACGGGTCGAATTGGGTGATAAAAACCCTTCAGAAGTATTAAGAGAAATGAAGAGGCTTGCAGGTGATTCAGTAAGTGATCATATCATTAAAAAATTATGGCTTCGAAGATTACCGAAATACATGACTGTTCCTTTAATTGCGGTGGGAGAAAAATCTATATCAGATCTCACAGATTTAGCCGACAAGATTTATGAAGCAAGTGATTCTCCCAACGTGTTTGCAATTCACAAACCAACATCAAGCACATCAAATTCAGATACCAATTCCACACCCCAATATAACGAATTGAAAGAACAAATTTCAAAACTCGAATCCATGATACAAACTATAGCTATCCAGAATCGTGGTCCTCGTTCATACTCACCACATCGACGACAAAATTTTCGACATTCGCGAGATAGATCTCGCAGTCGGTCCAGAAAACGATCATGGTGTTGGTATCACTCAAACTTTAAACACAAAGCTAAAAAGTGTATTGAACCTTGCGATTTTCAAAACAAATTTCAATCTAAAAATGATTCCCCAAACCAGTAACACCCGCTATTACAGCGACTAATAGTGGGCAGGTAAACAATCGTCGCTTTTTCATTCGGGACCCTGGAACCAACATGTTATTTTTAGTGGACACAGGAGCTGAAATTTCAGTACTTCCACGGAACAGTGTTCGACTAACTTCCAGAAATCCTGAATTAACCCTTTCTGCAGCAAATGGTTCAACAATTGACACTTATGGCACTAAACTAATCAAACTTGATCTGGGATTACGTCGTGTATTTATACACGAGTTCATAATCGCAGAAGTCAGCAAACCGATCATAGGTGCTGATTTTTTAAGCAAATAGAATCTCTTAGTAGATGTGAAAAATAAGCGATTAATAGATCCTGATACAAAACTTTCCGTTAATGGAGTAAGTTCTCGCATAGATATACCCACTCCACTACAACAAATCGTTGCAAACGGCTACAATAACATTCTGAAGTTGTTTCCCTCTTTAATAGAAGCTCCAAACTATAACACACCAGTCATGCACAACGTGGTACACCACATTTTCACTCGAGGTCAACTACCGTATTCGAGACCACGTAGACTGGATGCATTGAAAGATAAAGCAGTTAGACTAGAATTCGAACATATGAATAAAATTGGAATATGTCGTCCATCATCTTCTTCAACCGCATCACCTCTTCACATGGTAAAGAAGAAGAACACTAACGATTGGCGTCCATGTGGTGACTATAGACAGCTAAATGCAGTCACTCTTCCAGATCGTTATCCAATTGCACACATTCAAAATTTTACAATGAATCTACAAGGACGAAGGATTTTTTCGAAAATAGATTTAGTCAGGGCATATCATCTGATACCAGTAGCTTCCGAAGACATTCACAAAACTGCTTTAACAACTCCTTTTGGTTTATACGAATTTAATCGTATGCCATTTGGTCTTCGGAATGCTGCACAGACTTTTCAGCGCTTCATGAATGAAGTGATAAAAGGCCTAGATTTTGTATATAGTTATATTGATGATTTATTAGTGGCATCTTTTAATGAGGAAGAGCATCGAATTCATTTAAACGTACTTTTCAAAAGACTTGTTAAGTTTGATATTAAAATCAACACTTCGAAGTGTATTTTCGGTGTACCTGCTCTGAATTTCCTCGGTCACAAAATTACGGTAGATGGCATAACCCCTTCCCCTGATAAAGTGGAAGTCATCAAAAATTTTCCGGAACCCACATCCATAAAAACAATTCAACAATTCGCTGGAATGGTGAACTATTATCACAGATTCATTCCGTGTTTAGCCGAATTGTTGCAGCCAATTCATGCACACTTGGAAAATTTAATAAAAATGCCCAAAACAAAAAAGAACTTCTCTTGGCCAGATATCTGCAAAGAATCTTTCTCCAAGGTTAAAAGTGCACTTGCTAACGCAACCCTTCTAGCACATCCACTGAACGATGGCAAGTTCAGCATCACTACTGATGCATCATTAAATGCTGTTGGAGCAGTGCTTCAACAACGCAAAAACGGATGGTGGGAACCCTTAGCATTTTTTTCAAAAAAACTACAGCCTAATGAAATAAAATGTTCGGCCTTCGACAGAGAACTACTTGCAGTATATCTATCAATCAAACATTTCCGATATTTTGTAGAAGGTAGAGAATTTACCATCTACACAGATCATAAGCCGCTGACCACTGCTATTTTCACGAAATCCGAACGAAGTCCACGACAAACTCGTCATTTAGATTTCATTGCGCAATTCACAACAGATATTCAGCATGTAAAAGGAAAAGACAACGTTGTTGCTGATACATTATCACGGATAAGCGACAATGCCTTAGCTGTCTTAGAACCTCATGCAATAGACATAAATAAATTATCACAAGCTCAAACAAACGATGAAGAGCTCGAACAACTTCTTACGGAAGCTCCTCCAAAAAATTCAAAATTCAAACTTCAGCTTTTCAAATTTCCAAACCTCACTTTATATTGTGAAACAGCGACTGGAACTAATCGACCATTCGTTCCTTCTTCAATGAGACGTAATGTTTTCAAAACACTTCACGGTTTTTCACATCCTAGCATACGCACCACTCGGAAACTAGTGAATACTCGCTATTTTTGGCCAAACCAAAACAAGGATATTAATTTGTGGTCAAAATCTTGCCTTCCCTGCCAAAAGAATAAAATTAATAGACATACAGTTTCTCCAACAGGATGTTTCAAGCTTCCAGGAAGTCGTTTCGAACATTTACACATGGACATTGTCGGTCCACTACCAGTTTCAAACGGGAACACATATATTTTAACTATAGTTGATCGATTTACGCGTTGGCCTGAAGCATATCCCATTCCGGATATGACTGCTACAACAATTGCACAGGTTTTTATAGAGCAATATATTTCGCGGTTTGGTACTGATCAAGGAAGCCAATTTGAGTCAAAACTTTTTACGGAACTCACTCGTATACTAGGAGCTCATCGAATTCGTACAACAGCCTACCATCCGCAATCAAATGGTATGGTTGAACGTTTACATAGGCAATTGAAAACTTCACTTAGAGCTCGTGGAAACACCACAAACTGGAGCATGGAGTTGCCAATTATTCTCTTGGGATTTAGAGCATCTATTAAAGATGACCTAAAATGCTCTCCCGCAGAACTCGTATACGGACAAGCTCTCAAACTACCAGGAGAGTTTTTCGAACCATCAACTAATTCTAAATCTGAGGATCATGACACTTTCCTGGAAAAACTTCGCGAAACAATGCGGAACTTGACTCCCGTAGATACTCGAAAATCGAAAAACCCCATATTTGTCCCTAAAAGTTTGGATACTTGCGAATTTGTTTTTGTTCGTGTCGAAGGAATACGACCATCTCTATCATCTCCGTACGAAGGACCATTTAAAGTAATCCGACGTACCAGAAAACATTTTGTTTTAGATATAAATGGAAGAAATAAAACGATTTCCATAGATCGGATTAAGCCAGCTTTTGGAGTTCTAGCTGGAGTATGCAAAGACACATTTAAAAAGAAAGTAAGATTTATGTAACTTACATTAGTTCAAATTTAATAGGTTACTTGAGGGAGGGTGATGTAGCGTTCCTTTCAACTTCGAATTTAAATTTTGAGATTAAATATTCCAAAAGAAAGGTTACGCATACCTGAAGTATTAATCTATACAAAATAATAGAAATTAGTTAAATCAGCTGATAACTTGAATTTTAATATAAAAAAAAAGAAATAAATTTTCATATTAATAAATATATTAAAAATAATTTTATATCGAGTCAAACAATCTGCTTGTTCAGACATCTAAATTAAAAATTAAATTATTTGATCTTTTTCCAAATATATTATTTGAAGTTCCACAATAAAAGTTTATTTCATAAAAAATTAAATACATTAAAAACTAAAAGTTTTATTATTATAAACCATCAAACTCGATAACTCTCTTACAAAAAAAGACTAAACTCTGCGCCCTTAATACATAAATAGCTATTTTATGTAAATGTCTAACACTATAACATATAATTTCTTTGGTGATTTTATTTTTGAACAAAATTGAATATTATTTTTAAAATAAAATGAAAGAGAAAACCTAGCCTAAAATGGCATTTTTTTGGCTAGTAATGGTTCTATAGTGACCCAAAAACAACGCAAAATGATTATGTTCAATCTAAATACGAGTCACGTCGGCCAGCATTATGCGTTATCTATGGTTCTGGGTGCTGTTGCTAATACTTTAGACTTCTCACAAAACATTGTTTCTTTGCTATCGAGTAAAGATTAATTTTCTAAATACCTTAATTTAATTCTCTCTAAATACCTTATTTATGGCGTAGCTTGCTTAAACTTACTCTTATATTAAAATATTTTGTCTGTATTTAAATAAACTTCAATAATTATTTTATACCAAATGTTATAAATGCATAGTTGCAAATTATTTTTCGCATCGATAGTCTGTCTAAATAAGTAAATTGTGTCTACATATAATCCAATAATAATCATTTCAATTTATTAACATTTTACTATTCTCAAACTACCAAAATAACACATCAATAACAATCCATTAAAAGTAATACTAACCTCAACCCTCATTGAAACATATACTCGTTTGAATAACAAGCCAATATCCTCAAACATTTTCAATTTTCTTAACAGGAATCTACTTGATATATAAACACAAAATAACAAAAAAACAATTTTCTTGCTGAAACTATTTCCCATGTTACCATTAAAACAATTCCTAAGCTAATGAAATTTAATTAAAAACAGAAAGTGTAAGAAATCCAATAGAAAAAAAAATCTTCGTCTTATATTATTCTATAATTCAATTGGATGTGATGTTATCTTCCTTCATATAAATATCTTATAAATTATTACTATGATTATTTTTAAGATAAATTTAATTAATTTTATTAATTATATAACGATAATCGAAATTGATTGTTTTTCTAGGAAAGTGAGCACGAACTTATCAGATGAGTTTTCCATATAATGATTTTTTACTTGATTGTTAAAGGAGTTTATTTCTATTTTAAGATAATTTATTTATGATAACAAACATAAGGAGATATTTACCGTTTTTTTACACGTGATCTTTGGAAACTATTTTGTTCTTGTTTTATATATTTTATTTCCACCTCACCCACCCTTAAATGATAAAATACTAATAAAACTCTTCTAATTTTCTTGTAACTACCAAGGGCTTTGCATACCTGTGTGTAATCAGTATTCTCCACGATCAGGACAAACACAACAGTACAAAAATTAATTTGTCAATTAAGTTTTTGAAAATAAATTACTCAGTCTTTAAAACCAACTGTACAAAATCGAAGCTTTGCATATTTTAACTATTAAAAATTATGAAAATAAATGTAACACTATGACAAAGTTATATGAAAATAGTTAAACTTAAACCAAAAAATTAGAATAAATAATTAATATTCAATTCCAACAGATTAGTATGTTAGAAAATTTTCTTTACAGAGCTATAACCAAGAACGATTTAATTCTGTTATGGATACAAGTTTAATCTCAGACAATTCTAGACAGTTTTTTTATGATGATTTTAATGTTATGTGAGCTTTTTAATTATCACAGAAATTTTGTGGGTATGCTAATTTAAACTAATTTATTTATGTTAAACTAAAACAATTTTTGTAGTTGTGTTCATGAGAATGGTTAAAGGATTTAAGAGTATTTTTTTTTTAAGTTAAACACTTTTAATATTTGAAACCTTCAAATTTTCTAAAATCTTCAGGATATATTGATGAAAAACGTGATCTACACAGGTGAAAAAGTCGAAATTTCAACTTGAGCATTTTTGATTTTCCTAAAACTTTGCATATAAGTATGGAAAAAATAAAATATACAACTTACTTTAGAATTCCTGTAAAGTGCATAGTTTGAGCGTAGAGGCGCTTCAACATGCATAAAAATGAAAAATTTGCCAGTCCGACGATTGCTAACGATTGACTATACCGATTAGAAAGGTAATTGATAGACCTTATAAAAACATTTTTTAATTTTTTAGTAATTTTTTAAAACTGTGTTAAACTTAAATAATATTTTCAAAGATGGCGCTGTTAAGAATACTTTTACCACATTTTTTCCACAAAAAAAAATGTTTAATTAGTTCGTAATCTAAAACGAAAGTTTCTAAATGGCATGATTTCTCGTTTTGAAAATAAAATTTTTACAAAATTTTAATTTCCGTTCTTTCAATTTTTTGTTTTTGAAAAATGCATTTTATTTAACTAAAACCACCTGAATTCTTGTTTTATAGATATTTAATTATTTTGAGGATACAAGTTAAATATTTGAGGGTGTGGATGCTTTTTTACATAATTGACTTTTTCTCCCATTTCTACCTATCCGAAATTAATTATAAATGAATGTACCTTAAATATATTAAAACTGATACTGAGAAGTAAATAGAGAGAAAAATTATGTGAAATAAAATGCATGTTGTATAGAATTCATATAATAATTAACTTTTTATTTTTATTCTAAGTTGTGTACTAAATACAATATACATTTATAAATAATATAAAATAATATAAAATAAATTAGAAATATAAAATAAATTTATATTGCATAATAACGGCTTATCTGAAAAAATCCCAGTTTTAGCTGACTTAGAATATATTTTTGTAAGCAATGTTTTTTCATCTTGCTGTGATTTCATTTCATTTCATTTCATTTCTGTATAATAATTTTTACTGGTATATATGATCAGATCCAGCACCATCAGTCATATAGACTTTTTTTCAGGATGTTTTATTTTTTTTTTTTTTTTTTTTTTTATTAATCAGTTAGACATGTTTAGCACACTAAATATGAAATATTCATTATTTAGACTCTTTGAATATCCGAAGATACCATGTCAACTATAAAGGAATGGAAGGAATGGGGATATAGGGATAACTATACTAATTTTTTTAAATGATGATGGACATTTTCTTTAAATGCCTGAGGAGAAAATTCATCGGGAAATACAGAGGAGGGCAATGAGTTCCATAATTTGGCCACTCTATTGAAATAGTCGTTTTGGAAGGACACAGTTCTACAACGAGGTATTTGTACAACAAATGGATGGGATAACTCGGCAGCTCTTGTTTGTCGATTATACTGCGCACACGATGGAAGAATATTTTGAATTTCCTTAGAGGAGAATTCGCTAAAGTTATATTTATAGTAGATTGACAATTCAGCCATATTTCTTCTGTGCTGGAGTGAATCAAGCTGGTCCGTTAGTTCGGTATTACCAATCAACCGCATTGCTTTTCTCTGTACAGAGTCTAAACATTTTATTGTTGACTGACAAGCACCTCCCCAAACATGACAGCAGTACTCCATACATGGACGAATAAAGGACTTGAAGATTAGCAAAATTTGCTCGGGATTGAAATACTTTTTACATCGACTCAAGAATCCTAATTTTTGCATTGCAGATTTAGCGAGGTTGAACACATGTTTATTCCATTTCAGGTTATTTTGAATATCCACTCCAAGAAGTCTAACTGATTCAACCTCACGCAATTCCTCTTGGTTTATTTTAATAGGAAAATTTTTATGTCGCTCTATTCGTGAAAGACGGCATAATTTGGTTTTGGTTGGATTAAATGAAACAAGATTACGATCACCCCATTCCATTATACGCTCCAGATCTTTGTTGATGGAATCAATTAGCAACTCTCTATCAGTGGTAACTGCAGTATGAGATCGAAATTTAGGAGATGCATGTGATGCATGTAATGTGCTGTCATCAGCAAAACTATGGATTGGGTGCACTGTGGAAATAAGTAAGTCATTAATGTATAGAAGAAACAAGGTTGGTGAGAGTGCAGAACCTTGGGGAACCCCAGCATTGGTTGTGAAAATATTGGATGTGATACCATCTAAATTAACCTGAAATTGGCGACCTGTAAGAAAACTATGAATCCATGAGACAGTAAGATGGTCTATGCCATAAGATTTTAATTTAGCTATAAGATTTTTATGCCACACTCTATCAAATGCTTTAGAAATGTCAAGTGAAATACTGAATGTTTCACCGTGGTTTTCCAGTGATTTGTTCCAGAGATGGGATACGTAGGCTAACAGATCACCTGTTGAATGACTTCTACGAAAACCATACTGCTTATCATCAATAATTCGCGACATTTCCAAATAATCTATCAAATTGTAGTTAACATATTTTTCAAATATTTTAGCTAAAACCGACAGAATTGCAATTGGTCTATAATTGTTAGGGTCTATCTTACTGCCTTTCTTTGATATGGGTTGAACGCTGGCCAGCTTCCAAGAATCGGGAAATATTCCGGTTTTATAAGATAAATAGAAAATTTTTGTTAAAGTTGGAGCTAGTTGCCTAGCAAAGTTTTTAAGAATGAGGGGTGGAATATCGTCTGGGCCAGCAGATTTGTTGATATTGATAGAAAGAAGCATTTTCCGTACAATATTGCAACGAAAAATAATTGGTTTCATTTTCGTTACAACTGGGGGAATGAGTGTAGGAGAATGTGGGGGTTCGACTATGTTTGAGTTTTCTGCGAAAATACGACCCAAAAGATCCGCTTTCTCTTTCGAGTCGCTCACGGGAATGTCATTCAGAACTAAGGTTGGAATAGAGGATCGAGTAAAATTGCTCTGGACTGATTTAACTGCCTGAAAGAAACTACGTGAGCCAGATGGGTGCTCGGCGAATTTCTTTGCTTTTTTCTGGATAAACGCGTCTTTGTCCAAGTCTATTTTGAATTTACTAATATTTCTGGCTTTCTTATAGGCGCTATGGGTTTCAGGTGTTTTATTAGCATTATACGTCTTGAATGCTTTGCGTTTATTCCTCACTGCCTCATCAACATCCCGTGTAAACCAAGGCTCAGTTTTAGGAGTGATTAATCGATTTGGAATAAACCGCCGCATTCCTTCTTTTATGATTTCAGAAATTCTTATTACCGATGTGCTAGGATCTTGATCAACACAACAAATAGTTTTCCAAGGTGTTTCGTCATAAAAGTTTCTCAGTCCCTCCCAGTCAGCGCGTTTATAGTTCCAAACCCGGCGAGGATTTGCTTTAATTTGTGTCGGTGATGTAAATTGCACTATTGCTGATATTAGTAAATGGTCCGATGTTCCGAGGGGTTGTTCGACTTTTGTCTTCGTAGTATCTGGTTCGTTTGTCAAAAACAGATCCAGCAAATTATTGTTATGATGTGAATTGTCTGCGATTCTAGTGGGACACTCTATCATTTGCGTCAAACCGTGATAATCTGCGAGTATCAGTTCGGCTTGTCGTCCTACGTCGTCAGTGCGCGATGAATATATAAGCCATTTTTTATTATGAATATTAAAGTCTCCAAGAATGGCCAGTCTTGCTTTGGGGTAGTCCGTGGTAATCTTGTCTAGATTAGCCGATATTTGATCGAAAAAGGGACATCCTGGGGGAGAATTTGGGGATCTATATAATCCTATTATAAACATAGTTTCATCAACACCTGAGATCTTCAGTGCTATAGAATTATGGTGCTTAGAGTTCAACTCGTAGGCCTTAATTCTCATACATGAAAGTGAATCTCGAACAAATACACAGACACCATGCTTGTTATAAAAGGAATGTTCCAATTCGTAACTAGGTATCCGGTATTTATCGGGATCCAACTTCGATGCTTTGCCACTAACAATTGTTTCGGTAAGAAACAATATGTCAGGTTTATTTTTTTCGATGTAGTGATGAACCTCGTTTAAATTCGAATTGAGACCTCTTATGTTGGTGAAGTCAATTCTAAGCTGTTGGTTCACTCTGCGGCCATTTTGTTGAGACAAAGACTTACCCTTTGACATTGCAGGCATAGCTACTGAAATTCGGTCAGGCCTAAATTTTAACACTAAACAGTACAAAAGAAACTGGGTATCTCTGTCACAAAAACACGGTAGCAGATTTCATGCAACAGTAGCACGATAAGAGAAAAGCAAAAAAAAAAAAATGGGGACACAAAATACACTAACAAAATTGAAGAGTACAAATAAAGGGTTAAATTCAAAATTCCTAACTATTGTCAAAAATAAACATTTCATAATCAACCAACTGATATTTTCCAACTCCCAAAATAAGTCCGAGGTGGGAGGAGCTAGATCATATCAAATAGAAAACTTCAAATAAAAAAAAAAAAACCCAGGCAATCCAAAAAAAATCACTAACAACTAAAACAAAACTTATGGGTTTCTATTACCAAGCCAAATGCTTTAAAATAATAAATAAATTTATTACATCAAAGCAATAAAAGGTAAAATTTTACCTGCCTACCTCTTGGTAATAGTGAACACAAAATACCAAATAATTTTTTAATAAAGAACAATCTCACCAATTATATAATTGTACGCGTCCGATCTCAAAACTTTTATTTTTCATAAACATTAACACAAACACTATAACACTTATTTACTTATTAGCTACTACACTTACTAACACTTATTAACACTTATAACACTATTATTTATCTATTTTCGATTATTTTTGTTTTTTGTTCTTTTTATTTTAAAATTTAGGAGACGTCGACTCGTCTGACTCCGAATGATGAATTTTATCTTTTATAAAATTAATCATTTATGATATGAATAGATACACTGCCATACTATCGTGATCGATACCTTGACTAGTAGGTGGATTATAATATATTAAAAACGGTTGTATCGTAGCTTGCAAATTATTACTATGATAACTCTGCACAGAATCTTGTATGGAAAAAGTGCAATTTTCCGAAAAATCGCCAAGTACTAAGCACTCTCCCGCTTTCAAGTTTGTTTTTGTGTTTTTCAAATACATGAACTGTTGTTGTGCTATAAAATGGTGAGATATTAATAGTTTTAGCCTTTGTGTTAATTTATGTATAAATGCTGAAGAAGAATCGATGAACGGGTCCAATTTGCAACGATCGGTGGTATTCCATTGCATGTATTTCACCTTAAAAAGGTCCATTAGTTTTATAACTTTCATGTAATTTATCAGCCCGTTCTTTAAGATTTTCAACACATTCCACACATTGAAATTTATCATGAAATTTACCACAACTAACAAATTTCATTTCACCATATACCAGCAAAAATTATTATATAGAAATGAAGTCACGGCTAGAAACAAGATACAGAGAGGCTGCAACTATAAAAAGTACACAATCATTTCATGCGTTTATACCCAAAGATGAAAAAACATCGTTCACAAAAATATATTCTAATTTAGCTAAAACTAGGATTTTTCAAATAAGCCATTAATAAGCAATGTAAATTTATTTTATATTTTTAATTTCTGTTGTATTATTTTATATTATTAATAAATGTGTATTGTTTTTACAACACAACTTAATTATTATAATATGGATTCTATACTAATTATTATATGAATTCTATAAAACATGCATTTTATTTCACATAATTTTTCTCACTATTTACTTCTCAGCATCAGTTTTAATATATTTTATTTACATTCATTTATAATTAATTTCGAACAGGTAGAAATGGAGGGGGTCAGTCCGGATGCTAGAACAAATGCTGTTGTGGTGACGTGGAATTGCTCAAGAGGTTAACACTTCAAAAACCACAATAAATCTAAAATGTTATTACTAAAATTTATCTTTCAATAATTATTTGAGTGATGCAAAAATATGCATCATGATAAAAGTAAATAATTTTGTGTATTTAATTCTCAAAACAATTTATCTTTAGTAACTTAAACAATAATATGAGCAATGCACAATGTGCATTTCGATAAGATGAATTTTGTTTTATTTTATATTTTGAACTTAATAAATTTATAAGAATTTAATGTTTACAGTTTGTGAAAAATATTATATTTTGTTACTTAAGAAAATAATCTGGAATTAAATATTTAAATGTTCTGGAAATAAAATATGTCTGAATCTTGTTGTTTAATGGGAAAACTTATTTATAGAATTACTGGTAAAGGAACATGCATTATGGTATAACTAATATAACTAACATAACTAGCTAGGGTTGTATCATATGACATTAACAGATGCATTTGACAGAAATACAAATGATATAATTATTATTGTTTTGTTGCAGTCTGCTCATGTAACTCTAGGGTAAAAAATCAATTGAATATGAACGATTTCTAATTAATCATAATTTTTTGGAGCTTCAGTAATTAAAATTTTTTGTTAATAAAAGTTGCTCGAAAAATAATGAGAAATTAGAATTTTAGTCGTACTTAGAATGTTTAAAATTAATTATCTCAAGAACACGACAAGTAGCGTTTTTGTTAATTAGAGATTTTTTAGAGTAAAGATAGAACTATTTAAAAAAAAAGTTTAAAATCAATTGATCTTTGTCCCTAGCGCCTTCTTTAAAAAAGTTTTTTTAATATTTTAATTACAAGATTAATCAAAAGGAAGTTTAATTAATTTGTGAAGTAGAACTTCTTTAGGCGCGTTATGGGAATTTTGCAATGGAAGTACAAAAAACGAATTATAATATTCGGCAAATATACGATACAATCCGATTATGACACACATATTTTAAATATTCACTGGTTTTTGGTGCATTATATAGAAATAGTTCATATTTTTCGATGCTTAAAAATTTAACAGAAATTCAATTAAAAAAACATAATTTTGAATTAAATTTAATGATTTTCAATCCGAATTTTTGGAGTATTTTCATTTAATTTAATATCAGTTTTCAAAATATTATATGTCTGCTACATTTTTGTTTACAATGGATGGATTAGACTCGTAAATTAACAAAAAAGGCAGCATATTTGGCTTTTTTAAGGGCAGAGAAATAAGTTGTCGCAAATCTTGGTAAATGGCATATATATTGAAATATAAGATGACAAAAAGCAGCGTTTTGAAATTTGAGCAAAATCGAATAACTGGTTCAGGAATGGAAGCATGTTTCGTGGATCTCTTTGGTTTGTATGGTCAAGTCATTCATTTGTTCATTTGTTATTATATTTTTTATTCACTTATGCAGTCTCGTACTAAATGTTATATGAGTTGGATGTGTCGATTGTAGATGGTGGTCATGGTGTGGTCATGTTGGTCATTTTGGTCATGGTGGCGCTTGTGGTCATGGTGGTCATAGTGGTAATGGTGATCACGGTGTTCACGGTGGTCATGGTGGTCATGGTGGTCACGGTGGTCATAGTAGTCATGGTGTTCATTGTGGTCATGGTGGTCATGGTAGTCATGGTGGTCATGGTGGTCATGGTGGTCATGGTGGTCATGGTGGTCATGGTGGTCATAGTGGTCATGGTGGTTACGGTGGTCATGGTGGTCATGGTGGTCATGGTGCTCACGGTTGTCATGATGGTCATGTTAGTCATGGCGCTCATGGTGGTCAAGGTGGTCATGGTAGTCATGGTGGTCATGGTGGTCATGGTGGTCATGGTGGTTATGGTGGTCATGGTGGTCATAGTGGTTATGGTGGTCACGGTGGTAATGGTGGTCATGGTGGTCATGGTGTTCACGGTGGTCATGGTGGTTATGGTGGTCATAGTGGTCATGGTGGCTATGGTGGTCACGGTGGTCATGGGGGTCACGGTGGTCATGGTGGTCATGGTGGTCCTGGTAGTCATAGTGGTCATGGTGGTTATGGTGGACACGGTGGTCATGGTGGTCACGGTGGTCATGGTGTTCACGGTGGTCATGTGGTCATGGTGATCACTGTGGTCATGATGGTCATGTTGGTCATGGCCGTCATGTTGGTCTTGGTGGTCAAGGTAGTCATGGTAGTCATGGTGGTAATGGTGGTCACTGTGGTCATGGTGTTCACGGTGGTAATGATGGTCAGGATGGTCATGGTGGTGTCACGGTGATCATGGTGGTTATGGTGTTTAGAGTTTGCATCCAGGGCTTTCCCGGGCGGGAAAAAATACTTTTGTCGATTAAATTTGTTTTGTTAAATAGAAAAATGAGTGCGTATAGTCTTTGCACGCGGTTGAAATAAATTTCTTTGGCTACTGTGGCAGGTTTTAATAAAAAGATGATATATAAAATAAATATATCATATTGCAATTTAGAGTTGCATTTCCTGATAATATAATTTACTGTGTAATAAAAAGCAATATTTACATAATATATTACAAAGTCAATTAAATTATTAGCATTATTGAAATATGAAATCAGAGGTTTATGACAAATTTGTTAAATTTATTGAAAAATGCATCAATTGTTGTACCAATTGTTAAACTAAGTGGACATGTATTCATCGTGAAATTTAATTTGTAATACCTTGTAAGACTTTGTAAAACTGCTGCAGTGGCTAAAGAAGTTTTACTTCAACAGCGTGTAAAGATTACGCACTTCATTTTTTTTCCTAGAGATTAATTTATCACATATCAAACACAAAATTCAAACACAATTTTTACGTTTTTTTCTTATGTTACACCGTTAAAAACTATTTCAAAAATCTAACAGTGTACATTTTTAAAAACTTTGTTCTAATACCTATTCAACGACATATCATTCATGAAAATCGATTGAGTAGTTTTTCTACAATCGCTCGTCAAAATGCACTCACATCACAAAATAACAAAAAATTGAGGGGCACCCTGTGAAGACCCCTGGTCAAAATAAAAATTCTAAGAGAACTTGTATTTTTTATTTATGAAAGAATATTTATAAACAAAAAAAATCAAAATTAAAAGGGGTCATGTCAAAACGATGTTGAATCTTCGTTAAATTGCTCATCATGACTTAGAGTCATTGAAGTTTAATATAAACAGGAGCGTAGAAGCCCATCCTTTCTCCCTTTAATCAAATTTATTCAAAAGCTTTATTCAAAAATTATGGGAAGCCAATCTAAAAGGTTATATACTTAGTTGCATTAAAATTGAGTAACAAGACGTAGAGTTATTTGCGTTTCAAATAAAAATTAGTATGCTCTCTTCCTGCTAATCCTCTGAAGTTTTAAAAATTCAAAACAATAGACAATCACATAAAAGACATTTGCGCAGAGTTTTATCAAAATCAAATAACATGATTTGAATTTTTATAAATAATTGTTTGTAAGTCAACTCCTCCTTATGTCCAAATTTATTTCCGAAAAGATTTTAGAACAATAAAAACCGAAACCAGGCTTACGCAAAAAAATTTCTTCAAATCAAGTTATATGACTTAGGGCCGGTTGTACAAATGCAGGTTTAACCTCAGCTCTTCTAAGCTTGATTTCAGCTTGAGCTTAAGCTTAACCAGCCACGCGTTGTACAATCGTTGTTCGGGCACCGCTCAGATAAACTCTACGAGACGAGAATTTTTGTAGAGTTGGTAACGGTCACGCTTGCGCAATACAAAATACATGCATTATTCAATACATAATCATTTACATTTGTTTACCATTTACATTTGTTTATCATTTATATATAATATCGAAACTGGTGAGTTGTTTTTTCTTTATATATTTTAATTTTTTAATACAGTTTCCCTTATCTGTTGATTGTTCATTAGGGTGGCCCTTAGATTACACTAGAATTTCTTTTTTCATTGTACAGTTTGCGGTACCCTCCCATTTTGTGCGAATACCCATAAAAATATTATTTGCAAAGTCTGATATCAATCGGTCAATTCTAAGACGTGCCTCCGGCCAATTAAATTTGAGAAATTTTGTTCTGGACCTTAAAAAAACCTTTTTTATTTTTTGTGCGACACCTACTCATTTCGTGTCAAAAGCCATAAAAAAATTATGTGTAAAAATTGAAATCAATCGTTCAACTCTAAGGGGTGCCCCCGGCCACTTGAAGTTGAGAGGTTTGGTTGTAACCATTACAAAGAAAAATTTAAATTTTTTGTACGACACCCTCCCATTTGGTGTCAATACCCATAAAAATATCATGGGTAAAATTTGAAATCAATGGGTCAACTCTAAGGGGTGCCCCCGGCCACTTAAAGTTGAGAGGTTTTGTTGTGGCCATTATAAAGGAAAATTTAAATTTTTTGTACGACACCCTCCTATTTGGTGTCAATACCCATAAAAATATTATTTGCAAAGTTTGAAATCAATCGCTCAACTCTGAGGGATGCCCCCGGCCACTTAAAGTTGAAGGTTTTGTTGTGGCCATTACAAAGAAAAATTTACATTTTTTGTACGACACCCTCCCATTTGGTGTCAATACCCATAAAACTATTATGTGTATAATTTGAAATGAATCGGTTAAATCTAAGGGGTGCCCCGGCCACTTAAAGTTGAGAGGTTTTGTTGTGGCCATTATAAAGAAAAATTTAAATTTTTTGTACGACACCCTCCCATTTGGTGTCAATACCAATAAAAATATTATTTGCAAAATTTGAAATCAATCGTGCCCACGGCACGCCTTAGAGTTGAACGATTGATTTCAAATTTTACACATAATTTTTTTATGTGTATTTTGCACGAAATGGGAGGGTGGCGCACAAAATATATAAATCTTTTTTTAACGTCAAAAGAACAAAATTTCTCAATTTTAAGCAGCACGTCTTAGAATTGACCGATTGATTTCAAATTTTGTATTGACATGAAATGAGAGGGTGTCGTACGAAAAATTTAAATTTTTCTTTATAATGGCCACAACAAAACCCCTTAACTTTAAGTGGCCGGGAGCACACCTTAGAGTTGACCGATTGATTTCAAATTTTACACATAATATTACTATGGGTACTGACACGAAATGGGAGGGTGTCGTACAAAAAATTTAAATTTTCCTTTATAATGGCCACAACCAAACCTCTCAACAGGGGGCACGCCTTAAAGTTGACCGATTGATTTCAAATTTTGCAAATTACATTCCTAAGGGTATTCACATGAAATGTGAGGGTGTCGTACAAAAAATTTAAATTTTTCTTTGTAATGCCCACAACAAAACCTTTCAAGTTTAAGTGGACCGGGGGCACGCCTTAAAGCTGAGCGATTGATTTCAAATTTTACACATAATTTTTTTATGGGTATTGACATGAAATGGGAGGGTGTTAAAAAAAATGTGAATTTAAAAAAAAAACTTTTTAAGGTCCAGAATAAAATTTCTCAACTTTAAGTGGCCGGAGGCACGTCTTAGAATTGACCAATTGATTTCAAATTTTGCAAATAATATTTTTACGGGTATTGACATGAAATGAGAGGGTGTTGTACAAAAAATTTAAATTTTTCTTTGTAATGGCCAGAACAAAACCTCTTAACTTTAAGTGGCCGGGGGTACGCCTTAAAGTTGACCGATTGATTAAAAATTTTGCAAATAACATTTTTAAGGCTATTCACATGAAATGGGAGGGTGTCGTATTTATTCTGGACCTGCAAATTTTATTCTGGTCCCTCTGGACCTTAAAAAAAATCTTTTGGCCGGAGGCACGTCTTAGAATTGAACGATTGATTTCAAATTTTGCAAATAATACTTTTACGGGTTTTGACATAAAATGAGAGAGTATCGTACAAAAAATTTAAATTTTTCTTTATAATGGCCACAACAAAACCTCTCAACTTTAAGTGGCCGGAGCACCCCTTAGAGTTGACCGATTGATTTCAAATTTTACACATAATATTTTTATGGGTACTGACACCAAATGGGAGGGTGTCGTACAAAAATTTTAAATTTTTCTTTGTAATGGCCACAACCAAACCTCTCAGCTTTAAGTGGCCGGGGGCACCCCTTAGAGTTGACCGATTGATTTAAATTTTTACAAATAATTTTTTTATGGGTATTGACATGAAATGAGAGAGTGTCGCACAAAAAATAAAAACGTTTTTTTTAAGGTCCAGAACAAAATTTCTCAACTTTAAGGGGCTGGAGGCACATCTTAGAATTGACCGATATCAGACTTTGCAAATAATATTTTTATGGGTATTCACACGAAATGGGAGGGTGCCGTACAAAAAATAAAAATTTTTGTTTTTAAGGGCCACCCTATTGTTCATCTATTTTGGTTACGGTTGGTTCGTGGTTTTATTGTTTATTCTGGCTACTGGTTATCTAGTGGTGGTTGAGGCTATTACCATTTTAATATACCTTCTTAGATAAAAGGTGATCACAAGAAAAAACTCTTTTAGTTTCGCTTGCAAAAAAATGTAAAGTACGATAACTTCAAGAAGAGGGTGAAAAAAAAAATGCCGATGAAAAATGTTATTAGAGAGGAACTGGAGGGGGTCCACCAAAACCGGTAACGTTTACTGATGTTGACAACGAAGTCAAAGAAATGTTGGGTACCCGAGTGGAAGATATTCAATCTGAATTTGATGGAGATATCGAGAGTAAGTTAATGTAATCACGAATTCCATTTTTTGTACTAATATTGGTTTTATTTAGGTGACCAAAAACAAGAATATGCTGCAAATGCTAATAAGAATACTGCCAAATTGATTTCACAGGAAAACTGTAAGCTAATATAAAAAATATACCTAGGTATTAAGCGGGATTTATAAAGTTGTCATTATTAAATTTTTTAGCTGCATCATGCTCTACAGGAGAAGTGTATGCAGAGATAGAAAATTTATTTCCTGATAATGATCACGATTACTTTATGATAACGGAAACGGAAATTGAGTCTACACGCAACCAAAGTGAAGCTAAAAAAAGTGGTGGGTACCTACCTATAAAAAAATAGTAACAATAGTAAATGGCAAAGGTTAAAACTAGGTCAATCTCCTTTTTCAGAGACGTGTGACTGGTACAAGTATACCCCAAAAATGCTGCGCACCAAAAAATCTTCCGCTTTACATGTCCCTAATGTGCCTAAAAGTGCGGGTGAGTTATTTTAAAATAGATAATTCTTTTTTTAACTTTACAATCTTCGTTGTAATTTAGGTAAGCAAAAAGAAGGCAACATCACCCACAGAGCAATGGACAGCCACAAAAACTGCTGGAAGAGGCAAAGCAAAAATATTTGGATGAAAAAAACAATTTCAAATTGAAGTGCATTAAATAAAAACACGATTTAGAATTAATTTTAATGCAAAAAAAGTAGATCAGGAAATGGAGATCAAACAAAAAGAACATGTCATAAAAATGGAACTACAACAAAAAGAACATGCTGTAAAAATGGAAATTTTGCACCTGCAAATATTAAAATTAAATAAAAATACATGATGTAGGCACATAATAAATATATGTAGCTAACGAAAATAAATTTGATATTTTAATAATTGAAATAATTACAATAATCTATTGAAATACTCGTGAATTAATTGATACCTAATAGCATTATTTATTCCTCCAACGTTTTCTCGAACTGGCTCAACATCGACATTATTTACCAATTGTATAGCTTCTTCTTCATGTGCATCTAACGGTGGCAATTCTTCATTTAGCATCACAGCTATATTGTGCAGTATAGCTGTAGCAATAACGATTGCCTCGACTTTATAACTTAATTTTCAGGCTTATCCCAAAAGCCAGGACAGGAAACCTTCTCTTCCATATTCCAAAACATCGCTCAATGGGATTTCTTGTTTGTATCTGTGACTCATTGAACAGTTGTTCTGCCGGTATCATGGGATTTAGCAATGGTGTTATCAAATATGGTTTAATTCCGTAACCGCTGTTTGCAACCATAACGTATCGTCCAAATTCCCTGTTTTCAAATTTAGCGCGCACACGACTATTGCTGAAAATCGTGTTATCATGCGATGACCCGGGCCACCTACATACAATATTTTGAAATGTGCAATTTGCATCACAAATTGCCTGTACGTTTAGAGAAAAGAAACTCTTCCTATTCCTAAAAGTTTCAGCTTGATCTCCACCTGGCTCCAATACATTTTGGGAATCGTGAAACATTGTAGAATTCAGCACTGTTATTAACAATTTCTTCATTATTTGTCGGCAATTTAATAAATTTTGGGTGCAATCTGGCAATTGCCCTACTAACTTTATACAGAATTCGACAGGCTGTTGACTTGTCGATGCCAACAAAATCTGCTGCCACTTGTAAAAATGACCCTGTTGCATAGAATCTTAAAGCAACAAAAAGCATAGTTTCTGCTGGCGCAGTATTATTTCTGAAACAACAGTTAATATTTACATTTTTTGGCAAAGGTTATAAAAGTCGCAGCAAGCGTTTTACAAGGTTCACAACAAATATGTTTACAAAGTTCCAGAACAAATTATAGAATTGCATATCTAAAAATCTTAGAAAAGATTTAAAACAACAAATCTTTTAACGCAAAAAATACTGAAAAAATACAAAAGCTTGCAATTTCAAGAAATCAACTTTCTTTCGTTTTTCTCAAAATAAAATTGAATCATATCCCATGAGTATCTAATTAAAGGAAATTTGATTATAAAGTCATTTCCCTAGATGAACCCTATGATGTAGTCGACAACTCTTCTGATTAATTATTCTGATTACAGATTATAAAGGAAGATCTTGCTATATTCTGGAAAATAAAAAATATCAGATGAAAAAAGCTAAACAGATTTTCTAGATAATTTTTTATGTTTTACGTAAATTCAATGAATTTTTAAATGATGCTAATTTTAACGCGTGCAAAAGTTGTGAATTTTAAGATATTAGACTTGGATTTTTATCATGTTTTTATCGAAGAAATTTTTGAATTGTCTGATTTCTTTATTGTAATTGTTACAAACTGTTGTTTGCTGTTTTTGTCTTCAAAGAGCTTTCTTAGTTTTTAATGCGTCTATAGAAGCACTGCTTTCACCTTTCGTAGTTTTGCTTTATATTCAATAATTAATTTGAACAGGGAAGAACACTGATCTTTTATAACAGTGACCTGTGCTGTTATATGGTTATGAATAAAACTGGATGGCACCCATTCTCCAAATTTCCTTGATAACGACCAAACTCTTCCTTGACCACATAGCGTTAAGGGAAAGGAATTTAAAATGAATGCGAGGATTGAAAGAGTCTACAATATTTAATTCGTCTCTATTTTTTGTTTTAACCAATTTTTTTTTAACCAATGCAGTGAATCATCTATTTAACTCAACTCACCGGAATTCTTGTTTTATAATAAATGAATGACCTTTTAATTATTTTAAGGATACAAATTAAGTATTTGAGGGTGTGAATGCTTTTTACATAATTTATCTTTTCATCCATTTATACCTGTCTGAAATTAATTTTAAAGGCATGGAAAAATCAAGTACCGTACTTTGTTACCTATTAGTTTTCATACCAGTTTTCATTACCGCAGTAATGAAAAAAATTGTCTATAGAGATATTTTGAGTGTATAGCATCATTACTAAATTCATTTGTCAATCTTGTTAAAAAAATATTTGTGTTGTGTTAGCAAAGAAGCTTCAAAGTGTTTTAATAGTTAAAATACATTTTTTTAAAACATGAGTAAATATCATTGTTTAAAACCATTTGGTATCGGCAACTAATTTTACGCGCTAATTTTACGCATTCATCAGGCCGAAGACTTGCAAATTTTAAAAATCCTACTTTTAATTCTGGAAACTTGCTCTTAAACTCAACGTATGCTTCATTAACGTGCATAGCCGTAACCGTTTTTGGAGAAATATTCGTTCACTACCACGTTTTACAGATATCGTATAACGTTTACCTGGCATTAATCTGCTAATGGAATCATTCGTAAAAAATTTTTCACTTCATTAGTAGTTTCTTCTGGTAGTTTTTATCGGCATTTGGAAATGATGACATCGCTGTGGACTGGTTTATTTGTTCCTTCTTGCATTTTTCAATTAAGTGACGTGTTTCTTCTGTTCCAAATAAGTTTTGTATTTCTTGCACTTTCATATCCATTGGTAGTAGAGTTAATATTTTTCGTTTCTCCATATAATCGCCATTTTTAAAGGACAACTTTAAGTTCTCCATAATATCTCGATAATATTTTAATTGCACTTTTATTTCATCAGAAGAATCAAGATTTTCCCCAATTAAAACATTTTGTATGTTACTACGCAGTTGCTCTGATTTATTAAAACTGCGACATAACCGCTTTCGATTAATAGGTGAAATTTGATTAGATACAAATGGCACAATTTGTTCATTTATCCGGTTAATTAGCTCATCACGTTCCATATTGACTATCGTTGGTGATGAAATAATATCTCGTATACCGCTTGGTCCGCTGAGAGGCTGTGGCTGTTCCGCCAATATTTCATCACTCGCAATTGATTCTGTATCACCTGTACTTTCAGTTTCAATACCTCCAGTGGAACTGATCATTAAGAGACGAATTCTACAAGACGAACAAATTCGCTTTTGCGTACGTAAATTAAACACAAGGTTTATCGAACGTAGTTCTTTGCTAACACAACACAAATATTTTTTTAACAAAATTGACAACTGAATTTAGTAATGATGCCACACGCTCAAAATATCTCTAAAGACTATTATTTTCTTTACTGCGCAGACAGATATTATCATTACTGACAGATATTATCATTAACAGGCAACAAAGTACGGTGTTTGATTTTTCCATGCCTTTAAAATTAATTTCGGACAGGTATATAAATGGATGAAAAGATAAATTATGTAAAAAGCATTCACAACCTCAAATACTTAATTTGTATACTTAAAATAGTTAAATAGTCATTCCCTCAGGGATCACTGGTCTGATTAGACCGTGATACGGGACTTGGCGAACCCGAGGTACCTGAGCTATAGTGGGCTCTAGCCTGCTATTGCAAACCGTAAACCTGTTGTCATGTCTAGCGGGAACGGGGACCTTGGCTTAGCCGCCCGGGTCGCGGGAAGGTGCTCCCTTATTAGCACCCCCTGGTGGGTACACACTAGAGAGGACTCTTGCAGGGTCAAACCACAAAAGTACCATCCTCTGGGCACCTGTCGCCCCCAGTTGTATATAGACTTCTAACAGGTATAGACGAAGGCCTGTTGGTGACCTTTATTGCATCTAAACTCGTGGGAACAATATGGATAAATATTTTAGTAACCTTTCAAATTTTTTAAAAACTTTGTTTTCACCTGTTTATTATTTCTTACATCCTATCATGAAATATTGGCCTATGTCATATTTTATTATATGATAGGATTTATTGTTTAGTTACCCATTTTTAAAACAAATTATATTTTGATCAAATGACTATCACGTTTGATAAAAAACTTTTCAAAATACACATTCAAAATATTTGTGGATTGAATGCCAACCGGGACGCCGTGCAACATCATCTCGAGCACGACCAACCGCATATTCTTTTTCTTACAGAAACACAAGTTTCTGAAAACTATCCCTATGACGTAACACTAAATCCCAAATATAGGCTTGAATCAGCTTTTAAACTCCATCAAGGTGTATGTGCATACATTCATGAGAGTGTTGCATATAAACGCTTTCCAAATTATGAAGTACATGGTGATGGCTACAGTACAGTAGTATTAAAGGTTTGTCTACCTGAAATTTCTTTTTTCACAATAGCTCTATACCGGTCCCCAAACAAACATAATCCCAATTTTTTTAATGACTTGACTAATGTTGTCGACGAAATTAGAGCACAATTTCAAAGTTGTGAGGTTATCGGTACCGGTGACTTCAACGTCCACAACAAATCGTGGTTGGAATTTTCCAAAATGACCGACGACAACAATGGAAGGCAGGCAGAAATATTTGCTGCATCGCACGACCTGACGCAGATTGTAAAAAGCCCAACTTTCACTCCTCGTAATGGCGGTGATAAAAGTTTTCTCTTAGACCTTTATCTCACATCTATGCCAGATATTTCGAGTGTCAATGTCGATAAGGGTAGTATTGGAAATTCTGACCATTATCTAATCACATCAGTTATCAAAACTGATTTGCTGCAAACTAGAGTTCCCAAATCCCGTTAAATATTTCACTTTTCAAAAATGGACACCAATGGTCTCCGAAGTTTTTTTCAAGGTTTCCCTTTTGATCGTCATTGTTTTTATACTGACGATGTAAATGTTTCTGCTCAAAACTTTACTGAAACCATTCAATTCGGTATTAACAAATTCGTTCCCTTTTCAATAATGAAACCCCAACAAAAATATTTGTTTTCGAAAGCAGCCAAATTGGCTCTTAGAAACAAACGTAGATTATTTAATATTTGGATTCATAAAAAGAACTCTGTTAATCGATCCCAATATTTAAAGGCTAATAAAATATCAAACCAGATAATTGAAAACGAAAAAGCAGAGATTGACAGAGCGAAAGCGGCAAAACTTTCGAGTATGTCAATTTCTGACAAAAGTTTTTACAGTGCCATTAATTCTTTAAATTGTGGTACAAAATGTTCTATCCCTCCTATCATTGATGGTGACTCAATCATTACTGACCCTGCAAGGAAAGCTACATTGTTCGCGGAACGCTTTGCATCAAATTCAACAGTTTTAGAAACTCCTAAAGAAACACCCCAAACCCAGTCTTCAGTAGTTAATATGAAACAATTACATTTCAAACCCAAAATTGTCGAAAAACTTTTAAGGGGGTTAAACAACAACAAAGCTTCTGGTCTGGACAACATTCCTCCTGTTATTCTAAAAACATTTTCAAAAGAACTTGCACCAACCCTCACCAAAATATTTTATAAATCCTATAAATCTGGTTTTTATCCATCTTGCTGGAAGTTGGCCAATGTCCAGCCTGTCCCAAAAAAAGGAACGAAATGTGATATTTCAAATAATAGACCAATAGCCTTACTCCCAGTCATGTCTAAAATATACGAGCACTATATTAATTCACACATATCCAAATTTTTGGAAGACAACCATTTGATATCTGACAGCCAATACGGTTTTAGAAACAAAAGATCAACAACCGATCTATTGAACTATGTGGCACATATTTGGAATAGCATACTTGAGAAAGGTGGTGAAACGTACGTAATCGCATTAGACATCTCAAAAGCATTTGATCGAATTTGGCATGCCAACTTGATCAACAAGCTCGTTGCGTACGGTTTTCATCCCGCAGTCGTGAAGTTGATTCAAAATTTTCTGTCTAACCGATACATCTCGGTATCTATAGATGGCTTTTCTTCTGAGTCCAAATTAATTAACGCTGGTGTACCCCAAGGCTCAGTTTTATCTCCCACTTTTTTTTTAATTTATATCAACGAACTGTTGCAAATCACCAGTAACCCAATAAATAGTTTTGCAGATGATAGTACATTGCACAAGTCATTCGTCCCCCTATCTTCAAAGGAAAAAATTCATGAACGAATAAATCCCGTCCGGAGAGACGCTGCCATAAATGTAAACGAGGACCTAAAAAAAGTCGCCGATTGGGGTGACAAAAATTTGGTCAATTTTAATTCCACCAAAACACAGCTATTGATTGTTTCCAGATCAAAGACCGAGTTTCCCAATGATATTTCAATTAATATGTGTGAATGTGAAAGCATTCGTTTATTGGGAGTCACAATATCCAATGACTTACTCTGGAACGATCATATAATGGCCATGGCAAAGAGCGCGTCAAGAAAACTCGGCCTCCTCAATAGATGTAAAAAATATTTTACTTCGCATCAATTACTCCACATTTATAAGTCCTATATTCGTCCCTGTATGGAGTATTGTTGTCAAGTTTGGGGCGCTGCATCTGTTACTATCCTGGCTCTTTTGGACTCTGTTCAAAAGCGAGCTATACGAATTGTTGGTGATCGAGATTTAACATTAGGTCTTGATTCCCTGCAACATCGTCGCACTGTTGCTGATCTCGTTGTTTTTTATAAATATCGTCACCAGCAGTGCTCGGATGAAATCAGGTCCATAATGCCTCAGACATATGTTTTTCCCCGTCTTACTCGTCAATCGGTGTGTGCGGGCGGTCGTGCTGTCGTGATTACTCACTGTCATAGTAATAGAATGCAAAGAGATTTCTTTGTGCGTACATCGTACACATGGAATGCTTTGCCCGAATCAATAGTCTCGAGTGCTTTCAATCCACAAAGATTTAAAAAAAGCGTCCACCTATACCTCAAGACGCATGTTGTTGTGGGACCTACGTCTTAAAAGGTATCTGTGTGTTGTTGTGACACATTTTGTAATTCCTTCCACTTCTTATTAAAAAAAAAAAAAAAAAAAAAAAAATTTATTATAAAACAAGAATTCCGGTGGGTTGAGTTAAATAGATGATTCACTGCATTGGTTAAAAAAATAAATTGAAAAAAAAAACGCAAATGAAAATTTTGTAAAAATTTCATTTTTAAAACGAGAAATTATGTACCTAGGAAACTTTAGTTTTAGATTACGATCTAACTAAACATTTTTTTTCCTGGAAAAAAATGTGGTAAAAGTGAAAGTACCCTTAACAGCGCCATCTTTGAATTTTTTTTTTAAGTTTAACACACTTTTAAAAAATTATTAAAAAATTTTTAGTAATTTTTTTATAAGTCCTATTAACTACCTTTTCAATGAACTATAAATGACTTAAATCGGTTTAGTCAATCGTTAGCAATCGATATTCAAAGATACTCATGTCTCGCAAACCCCTAAAACTTTTCCGCCACCCTGTGTCATCGCTAGGGCGAAATTTAATTTTTTGAAAGAAACGGTATTTTTATTCTTTCATTGGCTATCTGTATATGAAATTTTATCGAAATCAGAGGGGGTCAGGTCACAAACTAGAACAAATGCAAATGTGATGACGTGGAATTGCTCTACTCCGTTATTTCAGAGCGAGCAACGTAAAAAAAATATGACACTCCCAGAAGAGAAAAAATAAAATATCGTTCTTGTTCCTAAATTGAAATAAATATTTTTTTTTCAAATACTTTCAAATACTTTCAAATCGTTGCCTTGCTTGATTATTTGTAAGAGCTCGGGTATGAAAAATACTAAAAACAAACTGCATTACAAACGGTTTAAATTCCAGAAAACCGATATAAAAAAGTCCCTCTAAAAGTTTTTTTCCACAAGCTATTTAGCTTTTAAATATCTCATTGGAGAGAGAAACATTTATTGTTCAATATCGGATCTTCTTCTCATATATTGATACCAATTACAAATAGACAAAGTTCATAATAAATTAATTCCATTTAATTGTAATTCAAACAATGTAAGTCCAATAATCCCATTTTTCAAAACACCAAAAAATTATAATTTAAAAACGCATTGTGGGAGCAATCAACTATTCAAAATTATTTATTTAAACGATAAAACATAACAAAAAGTACAACCTAAACCATTAAATTGAATTTAAATTGAATTCTAATCACATTTTAACCATTTGGTTAAACAATATTTTACCAATATTCCATGGAATATTAAAATTCATCTTCACCCAACCCAAATTATTAGCGCCCGTGATTATTCTGAACAATCACAAACATTTTTAGCTATTTTCATATTTATGTGCAATTTGAGGTTTAATTTCATATCGTTGTTTTATGATTGAAAAAAAAATTATTCACATTTAAACTAATTACTTTTTCTGAAAATATTTGATTCGATATTTATTTGGTTTTAATTAAATTTATTCAGAAATGCAATATTCCACTTAAAACATGCAAATTAATTATTTATAAAATCTTCAAAGGATGTGACCTCTTCAAAACTTGTGACTAAAATCAATTGAGTTTGATTTAAATTTTTTGGGAGTAGCATTTTCGGACAGGTGGGAGTAGCATTTTAGGACAGATTCAAAGTACATTTAGTGCCAAAATAACGATTTCTTAATAGGTTTTACGAGTGCATGCCTATTTTTTATCAAAATAATTTTTTATTATTTTAAAAACAGCGCTTGTCGCTTTTAGAATCTTGATTTTCAATTGACACTGTCTGTTCTAGAACTTTTAAAAAAAATGGCAATATAAAAACTTTATATTATTTTATTTAATGTGCGTATGCATTAAATCCAAAAAAAATCTTGTTCAAAACATGATATTTATAAACTCTAGAAAAGAATTGAATTTTTAATACTATGGACCTCAATATATATTCCTCAAATATCGGTACTTCTCTTTTTATTACGTAAGCCCATCTCTAGATACGGCATTTTCAAGTTTTCTTTTTGTTTCTTTAAACTTTAGTTTCATGCAAATCAGTGTAACGATCTACATATTAACGATAAATCAGTTTGCCAAACCATTTCAATAAATCAGTGTTGAACTGATACAAACAATTCAGATAAATTAAGCTATCAAGAAATTGACGAAAGCTAGTTTCGTTTGCTTTATTTGTACTGTAATTTGCTTGGGTTCTTATTAAATTTTATAATGTTTTCCAGCATCACATATGAACATGTGATTGTCAAAGTGAAGAAGCAGAAGAAGAAGAAGAAAGTTGTGGACAGGAAAGGATTATCCGAGTGAGTTACTTCATCGTTTGTGGGTAGTGAACTTTATTTTATATTTTTGGTTGTAAAAGATCAATTAAAGTGCATCAAGAGTTTAACAAATAGTTATACTAATGATTAATAGTTGCGCTCATTAGGATCGAGCATGGAGAAGAAAATTAAATCTATTAGTTGCGCTGGTAAAAATGGCGATCAGTAAAACAGCTTGTAAACTTAAAATAGTTGCGCTCATGCCGACACGATTGAAAACATCGAAAATGGGCAGTTAGTAGTTCGATAAGAAACATGCAAGTTAGTAGTTCGAACTTCACAAATGGGCAATTATTAGTTATCTAATTTCGATATACAATATTTCAAATATAATTCAAGGTCACATTCGTTACTCAGAATCAGGGTCAACATAAAATAAAATAAATGATTTTATGAATCAAATCAACATAACGTAAAATAATCGAATATTCTTATATTTTCTCAAGGTTTTTTAAAAGTGACCTCGAATGATCGACAATTATGCAGAATTGTAGATAAGGAAAATGCCTCTTGCAAAATTAGATTAGTATATTTTTAGACTGTGTTAATTTTAAATTGCGAATAAGATTAATTGTAAACGTACCGTGTCTGTAATTGTACCGTGTCTATAAAATCGTGTAAATAAAAGTTATTTTTAAATTAGTTTTTGTAAGTAAAGTTTTAAGTGTTATTAAGTAGAATTATTTTGTGTATTATTTAAGACGCTGTGTACTGGAAATATCTACAATAAACCGTTGGAGTTTCGAAGCTTTTGGAAGAATATTCTTATTGGGAATACTGTTTGATGTATTGTTTTCATGTTGTTTTGCGTTTAATTGGAATTGCGTTTATCGAATTGAGAATAAGGCCAATTCGAAGTAAGGTTGGAAAAACGTCAAAATATATTTATATAAAAAAGATGACATCTACAAACAAACAACTAGCACCGAGATTCAAGCAAACTAAGAACCAAAAGCTTATTGACATTAATCTAATATATAAAAGCAAAATTTTTTCCAATAATAACCCATGCCAGATTTTGCATTTGTTTGACCGTTTTATATATGTCCGACAATTCAAAATTACAAACAATTACAAATTTTTTAATTCGTGATAAAAATTATTGCGTTACTAATAACCATTAATATATTTAACTTTTTAGAACTTCAATAACAATTTGATGGTGATGTGAAAATACTCTGATCTATAGAAGGATAACAACCACGTCAAATGCAGAGGACTCCACCAATAAACGACATGCATAGATGGAACCGACTTGGAACAGCTAAGCAATAAGCAGAAGCTATCTAATAACATTGAATAAATGGTTAAGAAATAAAAATTCCAGTACTAGAAAAAGTCGAATTTCACTAGGTACAAAAAAGTCCACAAGTGTGTTTTGAAAAATGCTCATCCTAAAGCTGAATAATCCGGGTCTGTGGATACTTTTGATCCCTTACTTAAATTTAATCAACATGCAGGTGAAGTGAAAACTGAAAATCGGGCATTATCTTTTCTAAATAAGTGTAGGAAAAACAGCAAAATGCTTTATAATTTATATAAGATATAAGCCAGAAACTAAATATCGATGGTCGTGCAAATAAAATATACCTAAAAACGTCGTACCAAAGTTTTTAAAAATAAAATAATGAGCTTCGTTTCAAATTGCGTCCTGACAACAAAGCCAAAGATACCACATAGCACTAGATGCTTTCAAGCTTAATTAAGTGTTGGTTAACCACCAGTTTTAAATCATATGAAAATAATTGTTAAGTTATTAACAACTGCCTCGCATGTTGGACACACCACAGCATGTAAAACACCTATGTTACCACCTATAGAGTCCAAAAATCGTGAAGGGTCTGACAAAATTAGATCTGTGATACCCTAAGGCATAAACAGAGTTCCTGAATCTAGATACATAGTTGCATAAGTGGTAACCAACCTTTCGCTATCCTGTTCTACGTGCTCTTTTTTTCCACGTATTATTAATGATCTAGGTGAAGAGCGGCCCACAAAAATTTATTAGCAACTAGGACATGATCGTGTCGATGATCAGTCTGATCGGAAACCCATCCGACAAGCCAAGCCCCAAACGGAGCCATCTGAATACCAAGTGACCTCTAGGTGTAATTTCTATCTTGTTTTGTACATATCGTGGATCTCTGTGCAGATACATTTTTGTTTTCTCAGGTACTCGTAGAAATCATATGAATAAAAACTTCTAAAAAAATCAACCTACAAAAATTTTTCTTTCTAAAAATAGGTTTACTTAAAAGAAAGAGCCGAAAGGACGATGTGTTCGATAACTGTACCGGAAGTGTGTCAAAAAAATCGTCAAGTGTGTCAAAACAAGGAAATTTGCATGTTTTTTGCTTAAAAAACTTTCATTTCAAGTGATTACGAGTAGGAACATTGAATTTGGAGAAATTTTGATGGTCGGGATTGGTATGTGAGACTAAAATCTAGATTATTGCATTATAAGTTTGTCAAAAAAATGTTGTCAAGTGTGTCAAAAGAAAGATTTTTATTTATTTTTTTACCCAATTTTTTGGAATAATTTGTATGACATGAAAATTTATTATTATTATAGAGAACTATGGCATTATAAGTATGTCAAAAAATAATGTCAAGCATGTCAAAAAAGATTTCATTTATTTTCTTAGCCAATTTTTTGGAAATAATGCAGCTGTTTTTATGACGTAAATGTAATTGAAAATGAAATTGGACTCCATGTCCATTTTTTTATTTGTTATAGTTTTTGAAATATTTTTGGAATTTTGAAAAAAGTTTGTATTTCTGATTTTGTAATAATTTTTGCAATATTTTTAGAATTCTGGAAAAAGTTTGAATTTTTAAGAATTTTTGAAATATTATTGGAATTTAGAAAAAATTTAAATATTCAATTTTATTCTAGTTTTTGGAATATTTTTGAAATTTTGAAAAAGTTTGATTTTATTTAATTTAACAATATTTTTCGAATTTTGATTATAATTTTTCGGCAACGTATTGATGTTTCGTGTTAGTTTTGTAATAAATTTTTAAACGGAGATTTTTAAAATTACCATACGCTATTTGTTCAGCACCTGAAATTTTCCATAGAATTATGTGTGATAATTTTAGTGATATGCCAGGTGTCATAGTATACATTGATGATATACTAGTCTATGGTTCAAATGAAATAGAACATTTTAATAATTTGAAATCAGTTTTTGATAAAGCTAAATCAGTAGGTTTAAAATTTAATAGAGAAAAATGCAAATTTGCTCAGTCTCAAATTTCTTATGTGGGTCATGTATTTAATAGTCAAGGGATGTCAGCTGATCAATCAAAAATTGAAGCGATACAAAAAATGCCAAATCCTATAAATAAAAAGGATCTTCAAAGATTCTTAGGTATGGTTAATTCCCTTTGGAATATTTATACCGTCTTTGTCTAGCAAAACGCAAGTCTTACGTCAGACACTTAATAATAATACAGAGTTCATATGGGACAATAATTATCAAAAAGCATTAGATGATTTAAAAAGTGCTGTCTCATCAGTATCTTTACTGTCTTATTTTAATTCAAAAGAAGATATAGTCTTGTCTGTTGATTCTTCTCAATTTGCTTTAGGAGCAGTAATATTACAAAATAATAAACCTTTAGCATATGCATCAAAATCTCTTAGTGAAACACAACAAAGGTACGCACAAATTGAAAAGGAACTACTAGCGATTGTCTTTGGTTGCGAAAAATTCCATCACTTTTTATATGGAAAAACTATTAAGGTAGAAACCGATTATCAACCACTGGTAACACTTTTAAAAAAATCTCTATACCAAGTACCGATACGTCTTCAAAGAATGATGTTAAGAATACAAAAATATGATCTGAAAGATGTGTATGTTTCTGGTAAAATGATGATAATTGCCGATACGTTATCAAAGGCACCAATATTAAATTCTGAGTCAAATGATATTTTAGACGAAGATATCAAATTACATATGTGTAAATGTAGTATTTTCAAAAAATTTGTCAATGTCTGATAGTCAATTTGAAAATCTCAAAAAGGCTACATTAGAAGATAAAACGTTAGAGCTACTTAAAAAATATAATAAAGAAAATTGGTCTTTATCTAAAAATAAAATACCAGAATGTGCCAAACCATATTTCAATATTCGTGATGAAATTAATATAATGAATGATTTAGTCTTGAAAGGTATGAGTATTATTATTCCAAATAGTCTACGACACGAACTGCTTGAAAAAATTCATGAGAGCCAGCAAGGTGTAGAAAAATGTTTAAGATTAGCAAGAGAATTAATGTATTGGCCAAATATGTCAGTTGATATAAAAAATTATATACAACAATGCGATACATGTATGAAATATTCCTCAAATAATTTTAAACAGCATCTTATTCCCCATGAAATGCCTGATCTGCCATTTACAAAAGTTGGTATAGATTTTTTACTTTTAAATCTGAAATTTACCTAATATTAATAGATTATTATTCTAAATATATTGAACTAGCAAAATTAATTTTAAGTTATACCGCTGCACAAGTCATAATACAATTGAAATCTATTTTTGCTCGTCATGGTTTTCCACGAAATAATGTCAGACAATGGTCCACCATTTAACTCAATAGAGTTTAAAAATTTCTTTAACAGTTGGAATCTAAAACATACAACGTCTAGTCCACACTATCCACAAAGTAATGGACTTGTTGAAAATGCCGTCTAAACTGTAAAACAATTACTTCATAAGAGCGATGAAGAAAATACAGATCCGTATTTAAGTTTATTGCATTACCGCACAACACCCAAAAATAATTTTTTATCGCCATCAGAACTTTTGATGTCTAACAAATTAAAACCTAAAATAATAAACACATATAAATTTAAAGAACGAGCAGATCAATCTCAATTAAGAATGAAATATCAATATGACAAAAACAAAAATTTCAATAATATAGAATATGAAGTAAATCAATTAATTTATTTCAAAAAAGATCCGAAATCATATTGGATAAAAGGGAAGATAAAAGAAGTGTTAAAAAGTAGTCCCCGATCCTATATTATAATATCCGAAGATAACACCGTCTATAGAAGAAATCAGTGTTTCGAACCCAGAAAAATTTGGGTGCAGATTCAGGTTCGGGTTCAATACATTAAAATTTAGTGGGTTCGGGTTCGGTTCGGGTTTGGGTTCGGGTTCAAGTTTGTTACAAAAAAAAACAATTTTTCCGAATTTTTTTTATGAATTCATTATTTTTTTATTGAGAATTTTTGAGGTCAATTAAACTTAAGTAAGTAAAGAAGTAATTGGATTTTTTTCAATTCAAAGGTATGGTTTGAAGTTTCTCAGAAAAAACTCCAATTCACATTTTTTGTGTTTCGGATGAATTCGAACCTTCCTCATCAGCGCCCGGGCTCGAATCCTTGGGCAGACACGCTACCGATTATGCCGTTGAGGCAATGACAATTTCGAAGTTGAAACTTCTTCATCACTTATTTATTTTTGCTTAAGTTGAATTTCTCCACTGTCATTAGACTCCATATTATGGAAATGTTTTTACATTATATGGAATTTTTTTATTTTTATTTTTTTATGTTACATTACATACAGTATTTATGTTACACACATATTTATTTTGGAAACAAATTTTCATTTAATTCTCACTATTCACTATTCTCTACTGAAACAAATAATAACCAAAATAATCTTGTTTGAAACAAAAAAAATTCTGCGAAATATGAAATTTCTTACGCATACTTCCTAAATTTCCTATATTAAAAATTAAAACTGAACCGCGTTTTTGATTGGGTTCAGGTTCGGGTTCGGGTTCACATAATTAAAAAAAAATCTTGCTCTGGAGCAGGTTCAGGGTTCGGGTTCGGTTCGGGTTCGAAACCCTGGAGGAAATAGTTTCTTTATAAACACAATATGCAATATGAATCAAAGAAAAATGTTGAAAACCTAAACAGTCAATCTCATATAAATAACATATCGCTAAAAGAACGTCCTCACAAAGAATTAAAAGAAAACCTACCAAATTGAATTTGTAAATATCTGATAATAGTTTAAATAATTTTGATTTATAATACACTGTCAAGTTTTGAAATACATTTATGACGTTACACCGTTAAAAATATTCTTACATTTAAAAGAAATTTAAAATGAACAAATTTTATAATAATATAATTAATACATATTAATTTAAATTAAATATTAACTTTAAGTAAAGATTTAAATTACAAATTTTCGAATATATTTGTTATATTATACAATGAATTAAATGTTTTTAAAAAAAAGGCATGTTACATAATAAGTTAATTGACAATTACTTATAATAGATGTCGTTGTTAATTGTCTATAGTCTATAGTTAATTGTCTGTTAATAATTGCCCATAGTATGGCAACACTATTATGTAATAGAACGATCACTTCCGTCATTGTCAAAGTCGCCATTACATATAATAATAAACGTTGTTATTAAATATTAAAAATTCTTTCATTTATATAAACATCAAGTCATAAATAACAGTCTTCTTCTTGTTGTTGAATATGGTATGATTACATGATTTCCAGTTTCCTGTTGCCTCTAACTTTTTGAAATGATTTTAAGTTGGTGATATCTATTTTGTGGTTTGTATCCAATATATATTTTGCTACTGCTGATTTATCGTGGACTAGTTCTATCCCAAGTAGCAAAAATAGTGATTTTCAGTACTTAAAGAAGGAGTTAAGAAGACTTAATCGAGGCAACGCGCCTTCTTAAAGAAGGATTTAAGTATGAATTAAGTACAAAAAGGCCTATGTGGGCGGTCCGATAGAACGAATTAAGAAGCGTATTTCTATCTTTTTTCCTTCTTAAATAGGTATGTGATTTTTAACTCCTACTAAAGTCCTTCTTAACTCCAGCTCAACTCTTTCTTAAATCGGTATGTCATTTTTTTGTTATACTATCAAAGTCAAAGAGTGACACAGATATTTGTATCACTTTTTTTCTTTATTGAATTAATTTAAATTAAAGATAATTTAAATTAATTAATTTAAATTAAAGACAATAATGAAATGAAACAAAAAAAATATGTTGTGTGCTGTTTAAAAATTTTATGAAGAGAAGCTGAGAAGATAATAAAAATATATTATATATTGGGGGTTTGAAAATCGGTTTTAAGATAACATTAACCCAATATCTTCCAACGGATCGAGTTTTATGATGAAATGGGGTCTTCTAACCCCTTCAAAACTCACGCGCCTTTATAATTTCTCTAATTTATTTAAATTGTTGAAAATATGTCAAAATTCAATGCACCTAAAATTTTATTTAAAATTTTTTGTTGATCAGAACTTGAACATATTCATGCTCACATCGTTGTTAGCGATCTAAATGTAAGTTAAAATAAAAAATTGGAGCAGTATTTATTATTTATATTTTTAACGAAAATTTTTCAAATTGTATTTTAAAAATTTTGTATAAACATATGGCGGAATCTTGTTCATTATCAAGTATATGATGATTTCTCAAATTAAGTACAAATATCTTCTTAATTTAGTATGACACAATACCAAAATAGTTGAAATCCCTTCTTAATTCGGGTGAAAAACCAAGAACGAATTTATACTATTTTGGGTATGATCATTAGTTTTCAATTGTACACTGGAAAAAAAAGTTGGTTTAATCTATAATATTAGTTCAATCAAATTATTTTTGTAGCATCATCTAAAATTAAGGACAACATACAAAACATTTGTCTAACGGTAAAACGTTTTGTCAATCGTACTAAATTTTAGATAGTGCTACAAAGTTTATTTTGCTGAACTAATAATGAAGCATATGCCAATGTGTTTTTTTAGTGTACATTACTGCAAAAATACGGTATGTGACATACCAATTTAAGTAGAAATTTGTACTATTTCGAGTATTGAAATACCGATTTAAGTACATACAATGTTTACTTTTTTCTGTACCTGACAGTTATGAATAATTCGATTGGATTTGTTTAAATTTTACTTAAATTTAGGATAGTTTAGTTATTTGGTTAGTTTGGCTGATTTGAAATATATTGCAGAAGAAACACTAGAATTGACTGCCAGAGTATCCCTTGTTTGAATCGACTCAACATCGCTCATGGTATCAGATGTAACCAAACTAGGCTCTACATAATTTCGTTTTAACTGCTGATTAAATATTTCTTGAATTTTCATATACTTTGATCTCTTATAATAACCGGTTCGTTTCTTTTTTCTCCATAAATTTAATAAACTGTTTTGTTCCATTTTAACAAAACACGTATAGTAATCATAAGATATAAACGTAACAAACAAACAATAAAAACTGTCAAATGTTGACACGTATACAAAGAAAGCATAAAATATCATACCAATTTAAGTAAAAAGTTCGAAGTATTAAAGCCGGATTATCATACCGATTTACAACTTCAAATATACATACCAAATTAAGAAGCCTTTAAGAATTCTTTACTCGAGCTCGTACATTCCAATTTAATCTTTCTATATGAATACCAATTTAAGAAGTCTTTAAGAATGCTTAAAAAGAGATGTTACATACCGATTTAAAACCCAGGTGACTATACCATTTTAAGAAAGATTTAAGAGGCATTAAAGTAACAAACATTCAACATACCAAAAAAAGAATGAATTAAGTTGCAATAAAGAAATGACATCCCAAAGCAATACCAATTTTTGCTACTTGGGATGTTGGTGTCTTCCTTAAATCTCGTGATTATTCTTCTTTTTGTTGATCCTATATATTTTTTGCTACAGTTTTGGCAGTTGATTTGATAAACTCAACTCAACAACAACCAAAACATCAAAAAAGAAGAGATTATAATAACAACAAAAACCATAAAGTCTCTCAAAGAAAAAGATTGTATTTATACAAAAGCTGACAAAGGGAACAGCTTAGCTATTCTTGACAAAAACGATTACAACACAAGAGTTGAAAATCTTCTTGCTGATGGTCCATACAAACTTCAAACCACAAATTCAATAAACCAACTACAATTAAAAGCCACAAAGCTGAGCAAAAAGATTGCGAAAAATTTCAACCAAGATTTTTTGAGATGGAAGTTGTTAGTATTGAACCCGACACTACCAAGAATGTATGCACTTCCGAAGTTACATAAAACTGGAAATGCTATGTGGCCAATAGTATCAAACAGGCAGTGAACTAGGGTCCTTATATACAACCACCGACAGCTAATTGGTTTTGAGTAAAACTAGATCTGTCTGGAACATTGGGTCTTGGCAGTCTCAGCTCGTAACAGGAAATTGCAATTGCAAGTGTTTTGTTTTTTGAATTTAATTTTTATTTTTGTTGAGTATATTATTTTTATGTGGTATGACTTTAAATAGAAAGTATTGCAACCTCGTTCTTCTACCATAGATGTACTTAATTGTTTTTTTTTATTTTCATATATTTATGATATCGTACAAACTTTTTTGTTGCGACTGGGCTATATATATTAGCAATTACGGGTACTTGGACTCAACAATCTAGAAAATGTTGTGTGTGAAAAGTACATGTAAGGTTCGTTTTTGTATTTAAGTTAAACGGTGGTGAGCTTGGAGCGTAATAACCAAAACTTTTGAATTATATCAGCTTTCGTTTGGATGATGAAACCAGAATACCTGATAGGGAATGGGTAAAGAATCTAGGTGCGAGTTTTCATAGGCGAACATCAGAGTTATACAGAGCTGTGATGCATAATGAACAGCAACAATTAATGGCACGGTAGAAACTCTTGTCAGAAGCAAACATAGACGTAAGTTTTGAGGCTTTCGCTCTGTCAATTTCAAACTTTTCGTTTGAGATAATCTGGTTAGATATTTTGTTTGCCTTTAGATATTGGGATCGATTAGTGGGATCGTTTTGTTATGAATCCAAATATTAAATGATCTACGTTTGTTTCTAAGTGCCGTTTTGGCAGCTTTCGAATACAAGTATTTTTGTTTAGGTTTTACTATGGAGAAAGGGAGAAATTTATTGATAGCAAATTGGATGGTTTCTGTAAAGTTTTGAGCAGAAACATTTACATTGTCAGTGTAAAAACAATGACGGTCGAAAGGGAAACCATGGAAAAAATTTTGAAGACCACTCTTATCCATTTTTGAGTAGTGAAATATTTTACGGGGTTTGGGAGCTGTAGTTTTAAGTAAATCAGTTTTGATAACTGATAAGATTAAATAATGATCAGAATTTCCAATACTACCTTTGGCGACATCGACACTCGTAATATCTGACATTGTGGTAAGATAGAGATCTAAAAGAAAACTATTATCACCGCCATTACGGTAAAACGTGTTCGTAGAATAAATAAATAAGACAAAAAATTGACATTAAAAATGAATTAAATAATTATGATGTTAAGTCGATCGTCCAAAAACAAAATTTTATCTCGTCGCTGGTCGAGTTGGTTAAATGGTTAACCATATAAACTTTGATCAGAGGGACGCCGGTTCGATTCCCCGAACCGACCGGAATTGAGATAAAACTTTGTTACGGATTTTTCACTTTTCAAAGCAATTTTTCATTCTATTCAATTGAATACATTCATTTCTAGTGTCTTAGAATACTAAACTACATAATGGTTAGAACCATTGCTAAACTCTTAACAAAATCTTGGTTTATATATGTTTTGTCCCTGCAAATTCCGTGGACGTGCCGCTTTATGGGCGGGTGGATTGCGCAAATTTGCTTTACCACTTGCAGACTTATTTTTTTCGGTTGTGCTGCCATATATATATATATCTATCAAAGGGGTTTTATTTTATTTTTTTATGTTTTATTTTGAAATGTATAACTAAGTAAAAAATCCTATCATACAACAAAATATGACATATGCCAATATTTCATGATAAGATGAAGAAATAATAACAAAATAATAAGTGAAAAACAAATTGTGAGAAATTTGCAAAAAACAAAACAAAACTAAATGCCAATAATCCAGCTGATGCAGCGCACCCCAGACCCACCGCCCACCACCTCAATCGAGGCACAAAGCCCACACATAACTACGTGTTGGTCCGATTCCTCGGAAAAGCTAATAAGCGGTACCGCTAAGGAACGCTGCCCAGCTAAGACTGGAAGTGCTGCCGTTGACTAATTAAAGTTCGTCCGCCAGCACCCTAAGATATCATCTTGGCTAATGGCATCTCCTGCTATTGCCAGTAGTATGTGATAGCTCACGCTAACTCATATGTCAATGGCAGGGACTGGAGTACGCAGGGTAGTCAGAGCCGTAGATCAACATTGATCATAATCGATCAAAATCGATCCCTCCTGCATATGCGAAACAGCATGTGTCCAATTGAAAAATTTCTGGACTGCAATTAATATTCTATTTCTTTTCTTTTTGTTTTTTTTTTTTTTGTTTTTTAAATTTTTACAACAGACTTAACAGCGCTTGCTCACACTTCCAGCTCTAATTATGTCATATTTAATTACATAATAAGAGCCTATCAACCATATAAATATCCATGTATATATACACAACGTGTAAAAATACATACATATATACATGATTGGAATAATTTCATATCGCTACTATGAATTCACCTTGTCATAGACAAGGCTCGGTTCTAGTGTAGTAGGACGGAAGCGAACAACATGCAAAGAAGCCACAATACTTAATAGAAGTAGAAAGGATAAAATAAAATACGCACACGTGTAAAGAAAAAAAAACCCGTTTATAAACACAAAGGCACAAAGGCACTTAAAAAAAAAAAAAATACAAAAATCATGCAAAAAAAAAAAAGCAATAGTCAAAAACAAAAAAGGGAAGTATTTTATTTAGCGTATGGCTCTTGCTGTTAACTTTAAGAATAAAAATAAAACTTAAAAATAGGTAGATTTTCCTATGAAGTCCACATAAGACAAAACATGAATACACATTAAAATGAGCTTACAATCGATTTGATTGCGCGTCATTAGTTAAAAATTAAAAAGTAAAATATTAAAATTATAAAAAGATATCATGCAGAGAGCACTTGTCGAGTTATCAGTTATCATTGATTCGAATAAAGTAACTGTTTTAACTTATATTTACTGTGATGGAAATCGAAGCTTTGAGCATTTTTATTCGCGTTCTGTAGCATTCTTGTGATAGGCTCATTTCTACCATAATCTGTGCGATGGAAATCAATTCTGAATAAAGAAACATACCTAGTTGCGCGATAATTAATATTAATGTTTATGGATTCTAAAATTGAGGAATTAACTGCACCAGCCAAAATTTGATGGACAAAAATAACGTCAGCTATTTCACGACGTTTCTGCAGACTGTGCATACCAAGAAGACTAAGTCGATCCAGATATGGAGGCAAGTTGTATGGATCAGCCCAAGGAAGACCTCTAAGTGCAAAACGCACAAACCTGCGTTGGACAGCTTCTATTCTATTGATATGTACGTGGTGATAAGGTGACCAGACTTGAGAAGCATATTCAAGCAGTGGTCTAACGATGGTTAAATAGAGAGCCCTGGTGACATAAGGGTCAGAAAATTCTTTGGACCATCGTTTAATGAAACCAAGTGCTGAGTTGGCCCGACTAACAATGTTGTCGATATGGGATCTAAAATTAAGCTCACTATCACATAAAATGCCTAAGTCTCTAATTAAATGCATTCTTGATATTATTATTGCCAATAATAATATCATTGATAGTATAACTGCGAGTAGGTAGTTTATATTTTTTTCTGGAAAATGTAATCGTCTGGCATTTAGAAACGTTTAATTCTAAGAAATTTTTAGTGCACCATGTAAAGAAATTATTTAAATCGCTCTGTAAAATATTTGAGTCCAAGGTTGACGAAATATTACGGAAAATTTTCATATCATCAGCATATACTAAAATTTTAGAGTTTTTAATAACAAATGAAACATCATTAACAGCTAAAATGAAAATCAGTGGTCCTAAGTGACTACCTTGAGGTACCCTTGATTTAGCCATAAAAGGCTCAGAGAAGGCAGATCTGAAGCGGACAAGATAATGTCGATCTTCCCATCGGGACCTGAAGAAAAGTCGTCCCTTAAATTATTGATTTTATCTCGAACTGATTCGCGGTCGATATTAATTGCCATTAAAGAAGTTTGAGGAGAGTTGCTTAAATAACTGAAGTAGTCTTCATCAGGTTCAGAGGTATTTTCTGAAAATGCTAAACTGAAAAAATTTGCAAACAAATTGGAAATGATTTTGGGATCATTAGAGGAATTATTTAGATATGTTAACGTAGGAGGATACCCATCTGTTTTTTTTTACTATTAACGAATTGCCAAAACCGTTTAGGGTCACATATTAAGTCGAATTGCATTTGATGAATATAATCAGAATATAGACTCTCACAAAGTATAGAAAATTCATTGTAGGCATCTAGATATTGATAATAATCAGACTGGGAACCAGAAACCAAATACCTGTTCCACAGCTTATTTCTCCGATTGCGCAGAACCCGAAGAGTCCTGTTATACCAAGGAGGAGATGAAGAAAAGTTTTTATGTGCCGTAAACGGGACACATTGCAGAAGGCATTCGAAAATTTTGTTGTAAATTTAGAGCAAATTTCGTTAACGCTACTATCAGTTTCTGATATAAAATTAAAGTTAATGTTGCTAATCAAATGATTAAGTTCAATGAAATCTGCTTTTCGAAAATTAAATTTATAAGAGTTTTCTGACTCTACGTTATTATTACCATTCTCAAAAGAAAAAACAAGTGAAAGTGGAGGATGGTAATTATCAATAATGGACAGGGTGTGAGTACTTTCTGAAACAAAACAATTATTTACGTTACTAGCGAAAATTAAATCTAGCTGTCTATTTAAATTATTTTTAACATCACTGATCTGCAGGAGACTACAAGCCAAAAGGGTGTCAACAAATAACGTTTCCTTTGCGGACGAAGCATTACATGCAACAAAATCTGTTTCACCCTCCGACGGAATCCACCGCAAACCAGGGAGATTAAAATCACCACAGATAAGCAAATCATCTGTGGTATTCAGTAAATTATTTACGAATTCCACCGCGCTTAAAAACTCTTGGTATTTCTCGATAGGACTACACGGACGGATATAACAATTAACAATATATATGTTCCCCCGTCCCGCATTTATTTTGACACATAATAATTCCAAGTGTTCAGTGCCAGGAATACGAAACAAAGAACTGTCATACACACTACGAACCGCCAAAAGAACACCACGACCTAACGATTCTGAGCCATCAGAGTCACCATCGCGTCTAAAAACATTAAATTCAGATGAGAAAAGTTCGTTGTTATTAAAAGTATTATTTAAATTAGTCTCGGTTAATGAAAAAACATCAAACGGTAGCATCTGAGACTTCAAATAAATACCTGAAACCTTAGACCTAAGTCCCCTTACGTTCTGATAGTAAAGGGACAGGCACTTTAGTTTTTTGGCACCTCGTTAGATGGTAATGCTACTGTATTTGCTCTGTGCCTACAAACGAATTCCTGGACGAAAGTATTACTAGGCCAGGTTATTGGAGACAATAGACAATCGAACATGACTTCAGGAACACCGATTTTAAAGGACGCAACACTACTACCAGAGCTTGTTATTTTTTTACATTTAATCAATTTAAAATCCGTATCGTTGAAGTTATTATCTTGTAGTTTAGATTTGATATAATCAACGACTTGATCGTTTGTAGACGAAAGGTGAAGCCGGGAAACAAATATTTGCTTAAGAGGGGGTACAACGTTAAAAGTAGGAGAGGAAGAAATGTTAATGGGGTCGGAATTGGTGGGACCAGGGTTGAGAACAATATTATTAATTGAAGGGTCATTAATAGGGACAGAAACACATTTGAATTTTTTGCGAAGAGTTATATTTTTGAGAGGGTCAACAATGGGCTCAACATTAGTAGGCAAGATGTCAGATGGGGTACAAGCTTTTGTCGTTGATTGGATGGAAATTTCTATAGGTGCAACCGAAGTCGTATCAAAGTCAACTATTGTGACATTAGATTGAGGAAAAACGGAAAATTTGTTAAAGAGATCATTCGTGGAAGAAAAATGTTCAGATACATTAAAAAAATTCTTAATGACTTTTTCAAATTCTTGACCTACACGGTTCATATTCCGAGCTAAAACACCTAAATTTACTTTCCTACAATCAATACAGTACTAACAAACCCCAGAATCAGCTTTATTAACAAGCTCAAATGTGGAAGCTAAAACACCGACACATTTAGGATGATAGAGCCTTTCACAAGTTCCCGAGCACATATAAAGTACATCGGATTTAACTGAGTTACATACCTTGAAATCACAGGATGGCATAATGAATGGTTAAAGGCAAACTTTTTTTATTAAACACAAAAAAAAAATAAAAATAAAAAACTGTAAGCACCCTGTAATTATAATCTTCTTCTTCTTATATATTAATACGCTAGATTAAAACTTTGTGGAGCATAAGGCTTTTTTATTCGCAGATGGATTCAATTCAAATTTTCACAGCTAACTGATATTAGTGTAACCTATATTGGGATCCGGATTCAAACAAATCGGATCATAAATAAAAAAGTTATTATATACGGAAAACTTTTTCTATACATATGCATTATAAGTTTACATACATATAAAAATATATTTGCTATCGAACAACGAACAACAAAAACGAAACTTAAAACTTTATTTTGTTCTTTTTTATATTTAATTTTTTCTCAGCTGTTAGTATATTTATTTCTTTGAATGTGAATAAACGTACATATTGTTTTTCTATGTTTTAAATTTCATTTCGAATTTTTTCTTATGCGTAAGATAGGTTTTGAGTTAGATCGTGTGAATCCTTTTGTTCGTTCTTTTAAATCAATGCATGAATTTTGTGAAAGACCTGAGAATGTTACTGCTGATGTGTCAATGGTTATAAAAGTTAACAGAGAATGTGATATTCGTCGTTTTAATGATGCTGTTCAAACTGATGTGGTTGCTATTTTTAAAAATGATGAATTTTGTTAAATTTGTCAGATGAAGATAGAATTGATGGAAATGAAATGATTAATAAATTTGTATGTACTGAAATCCCTGATCCCATTCTTTTTCCTAAATTACATGAATATGTGAAACGTCATATGATGCATGAACCATGTGGTGCTCTAAATCCCAATTCTGTTTGTATGAGAGTGGTAAATGTAGTAATAATTTTCCAAAACCTTTTTCTGAAAATATTAAAGAATATGTGAATGGTTATCCTTTGTACCGTCGACGTGATAATGGTATGAGTGTTGATGTACGTGGTGCATCTCTTGATAATAGATATGTTGTTCCGTATAATATTTATCTTCTTGCAAAATTCAATTGTCATATTAACGTGGAAATATGTACGACTGTTAAAAGTGTGAAATATGTTTACAAGTATGTATATAAAGAGTATGATTCTGCCAATGTTGAATTGAGAGTGAATGGAGAGAATGCAGTGAATAATGATGATGCGATTGTGGGAAATGAAATTCAAGATTTTTTGAATGGACGGTATGTTGGTTCGACTGAAGCTGCTTGGCGCATATTTGAATTTCCAATGCATTTTCAATCTCATACAATTATTCGACTTGATTGTCATTTGCCTAATAGACAAAATGTTTATATCAGGAATGGTAATGTGGCTGGCACAGTCGCAAATGTATCAAGAACAAAATTGTTAGCATTTTTCCATTTGAATTCCATTGATAATTTAGCTAATGAGTTTTTGTATACAGAATTAATTATGTTTGGTATGACCAAAGTAAATCGTGGAAAAGAAGACAACGTGGGGCTGATAAAGTTGTTGCTCGATTATATATGGTTACTCCAAAAGATATAGAATTGTTTCATATGCGTTTACTTCTGTTGCATGTTCGTGGTCCAAAATCTTTTTTTGATCTACGTATGTATGAAGGTGTACCCTACCCTACTTTTGTTGCAGCATGTGAAGCTCGAGGTATTGCAACAAATGATAATGAATAGCGTGAATGTTTACTTGAAGCTTCAGAAATTCAATCACCAAAACAGTTTCGTCAATTATTTGCATTTATCTGTGGTTTGAATGTTCCTCCGAATGCTTTAGCTTTTTTTCTTGACAGCTCATGCAGGTTGTGGCAAAACTTTTGTTCAAACGGCAATCATTCATAAATTTAATTCACTAAATCTTTCGTGTATTGTAACTGCCTTCAGTGGTATTGCATCAACTCTTTTGATTGGGGGGCGAACTTTGCATAATGTTTTCAAATTACCAATTCCATTATTAGAGAATTCAATGCCAAATATAACTCCAAACAGTGTACATGGCACATATATTAATAATGTTAGGATAAAATAAGTTAGAGATAAAATAAGCTTACTTGAAAACTTATTTGATCGCTAATTTTTCATATATCCGAACTGATCAGCTAGAGTTCTGATTATTTTTCATTCATATATTTAAAAAGAAAAATTAAAAATTATATGCTAGCATTTCTCGTTACCACTTTTTGAAATCATTGCTTCTACGTCAACAAAATGTCTACGCAAAAACTTTATTTATAAGCGTAGCGAAGCACGCCGGGCCTTCCTAGTTAATTTTTAAAAGGCAAAACAATGGGCCTTTTTTCAGTTTATTGTGATTTGTTTGCAAAAAAAAACACAAATCACAATGAAAGAACAACAACAAAAACTAATTGAACTTGTTGGTTAGGTTAGGCATGTAGCACAAAGAATTACTGCTATTTGCTTATATGTATATAAGGACTATATGTAATTTTTTTTTTATTTGTTTTGAAAACATGAATTAATTATTTAATTATTTATACCCAACTCAGCCAAAAAAAATAAACAAACATTCTAAGATTTAGATTTAGATTATAAATAAATTAAAAATTGCACAAAACTTCGATCACCATTAGTTGTAAACTTATTTAAGAAAAACAAGAAAAAATTAAATTCAAATACTTTAATAAAATTAAAATTTAAAAAATTAAACAAAAACAATCACGACAGAAAAAACACACATCTACACAACTTCGTTGATAACTGATAACTGATATAGAGGAAGCCTTAGAAATGTTCGTTCCGTGGTGATCACGCACTTGGTTGTAGATTGACCTTGCCCTTAAGGCATGGTCATAAAAACCTTCCCCGGAGAGTATTTTACTCACAAGTTTGTAGGAAGAGACATATTGCAAGGTGAAAAGCAGTCACCTCTTCTTTGAAACTTGATCATTAATGATCTGTTGCCTATTTTGTAAGGACTTTTCTATAGGTTGACCGCTTATTCGGCTGATGTTGCTATTGTAGTCTATGTAATATGTCCTGGTACAGGCAGAGTATATTACTTCATTTAATGACACAAAGTGTAACTTAATTAAGTGTATCTATTGCATCATGGAGTTTGGACAGGTTTCGATCAGAGTTGTGCATTTTCATGTAAAGAATAATTCTTTACAATTTTATGTAAAGAATTAGTAAATAATAGTTTTTTACGTAATGAATGTAAAGAATGTTAATAATGATTAATAAATGTATAGAATTTTACTTTCAAGTGATTTTTACAGCTCCTTTAAGAAGACAAAACTTGTGCCCTATTCCAAGAATGGTAATACAAATTTTGAATTGAAAAGAATTACGAATTTCGGTCTCTATAAAATATTTTCCCGCTTTAATCATAGAAAAAGCAAGGATTGGAAATCATAAATTATGTACTAAAATTTAAATCTTACTACAATAAAATTAACAATTTAGCTACAGTGACATCAATTTGTTGAATACGTCACATAACAAGCCTGATTTACAATAGCAATTATTTTCAGTAAACAAATTATCAAAGACAGGCTTTACCTGTCAATTGTTAAAATTAAGAATGTCCGAGCCCAAGTTTTCAACCATTCAACTTTAGTATTAAGACTAACGAAAATGTTTGTTGAGAATTTAGATGTCACATATATAAGCTATCTTTGTATTCAAAAACAAATGTTATTTTTAAAATTTTAGTTGTACAAACAAATGTTTGATTTCACAAATTCGATATTTCTGGTATCGTGAAATTGTTTATTTATATTTTAACAAGTTTGAAATTAAATTTAAAATTTATTTTTAGAATCGACTCAAACCAAACTTTTAAAATAAATTTTAAATTTAATCTTAAACTTGTTGAAATATAAATAAACAATTTCACGATACCAGAAATATCGAATTTTTGAAATCAATCATTTGTTTATACAACTAAAATTTTAAAAATAACATTTGTTTTTTAATGCAAAGATAGTTTGTATATGTGTCACATCTCAACAAAAATTTTCTTTAATGGTTGAAAACTTGGGTTCGGACATTCTTCGTTTTATCAATTGACAGGTAAAGCCTGTCTTTGATAATTTGTATACTGAAAATAATTGCTATTGTAAGCTTGTTATGTGTCGTATTATAGCTTGTTTTGTGTCGTATTCAACAAATTGATAACTTTTTGTAAAGAATTTGCACAACACTGGTTTCGATTAAAAAAATCTAGATTGATTCGGGATGAAGGTTGCACTGCAGTTGACTAATTTTCCTCAATAGTTTTCCATTTGCTAGATACTGTATTGGTATGAATCTGTGTTTGTCTAACTTAATTTGCTGCAAATAGATTTTGTTGTTCTGGAAACATATTTCTTTTATAGACAACGAGTGTTCCACACCCATTTTACCTCAAATTGGCAACAATCTATGTACATTACAACTAACTTCGGAAAATTTTTTCATACCACATCTTTCGTAAGATTTTGAACTCTTAATCAATCAATCAAACTCATTTTAGCACACACTTAATTTTACCACTGCCACCACTGTTATGAATTTACATTTAAATTAACGTAATTCTCAAAAACCAATTAGTAAATTTTTTCCAAGTTTACTACGGTGAATGATGAAAACCATACATAAACCATTCAAAACAGGGCCAAAAAATCTCAAAATCACAATTTCATATAACATCAGAAAAAAATCTGTCTCAATTCAATATTCATTTATGATGTTTTTCAGTAGGTGCTCATAATTTTTTTTTTTATTACGTATAAAAATCTTTTGTCTTAAAAACAAAGTGAAAAAACGGAAAATGATTTTCCCTCGTGAATCTGTTCTGTTTTTTCATTTCAATTGATGATGAGTTTTTCATTATTTTATTGTTTCAAAATCTATTTTCTTTTATTTTCCTTTTTGTTTTATTAATATTTTTCATCTGTAGACATTAGAGAGTGAACAGAAAAAAAGTTTGATTTTTGAATCGTATATGAAATTTAGATTGAATGGGTTTGAAATATCAGGATTAACCGTAAAACGTCAAAAAAGGACATAACACTGTCGTTATATTTTGAGTTGGGGAAATAGGAAATCTTCCTGGGTGCAGTGAGCTGTAAGGTAAAACAAAACAACTTCTATGAATGTTTTCAAAAAGAATTTAAACTTGTTGATATTAATCTGCAAAAAAGGGAACACATGACCTGCGATGTACGTACATTAAACACTCGTCACGAAATAGATAGAATAAGAATCTCCCTGGTTGCCGATTGAATGAATCTTTGTAACATCATTAAAATGGTTAAAATATAGAAAAATGAAATTTTCCAGCGAAAAATAATTTGTGTTTGGTTTTTATGCGTATGTTGTACATGTATGTACCTCTGTAGAGATTTGTTGTTATGGTTTAAAAAATATAAGTAATGCAAGTGATGACAAGCACTACAGTTAAACATATCCCATTCTTCAATATAAAAAAATATAATTTTTTTCTTATCTGCAATCGAGAAGTGTTCGTCTTTTCTACACAACACGTATAACTGATTACACAAAGATATTTTTCTTCTGTATTTTTATGATTTAAATTTTATGTGACTGATGTTACCGAACGTATTGCGTTTAATATAATGAGCACGTAATTTTTATGCTTTAATTTTTGTAAGTTGTTCTTTTACGTATTGAGATGTTTTGGTTATGTAAAATAGACAGAGGATAACTTTTCCAGAAAAAAATTTGCATGATTTTTTATTTATTTTAAACTTTTTTGTTGACTTAATCTGTGTTCAGGTTTTGTTCGAAACGTTCTTTGAAAACTTAATTTCACTGAATGTATGTGTCTATAGGTTTAATGATATTACGATTAAGAAAAACTTAGCAAAATTTTTCGCATACTTGATAACGGTGGTGATACATATGTCATTGAATATTTTCAAACACCCATGGTCATCTTCAGTATATCATAAAGACTAAATCAAAACTAACTTTTCCTTTTCCTTGACTTACGTTAACCATAAAATCTAACATTTTTATTTCGTTGTTTTGATAAAAAGTAAGTTATTAATATTTTCCCAACCGAAAAGCAAAAGAGAAAAACTTTCTCAGATTTTATGATTTCTTTCAATAAAAAAAAATATAAAATCTGTCACATCCTTCCGTTTTTCAATCAACAGTGACCTCATTAGTTTTTTTTTATTAATAAAAAAAAAATAATAATAAAATCTAAACAAAAATGACATAATATGATCATTACAAAATGAGGGTAGCGTCAAAAAATTTAATGAAACATAGATAGATATCACAGTGTTCTGTGTTTTCTTTTTATTATTGTTTTTGATATTCGATGAATGATAACAAAATTATGGTGAAATTAAATTAGAAATGAAATATTGGAGATAAAAGAAAAATTTTTGTTGTGTATTAGAATGCTTAGAAAAATTTAAACGTCCGCATGGAGGGGTCAGTTTTGTTGGTTCGTAGTTTTTTATCTACGGCTGTGAAAACTTTACGTACTCCAGTCCCTGCTATTGACCCATGATTAAACGTAAGATATCACATACCACTTGCAAAAGCAGCGAAATTATTCCATTAATCATGGATGATGGAAATATTCTACATTATTTGGTACTTCGGTTTCAATGGCATTAAGGGTAAGTTTTTCTATTTACGTAGTATCAAGTCAAAACGGTTGTGGAGTAGTATTCGTGTCTATATTTGACTAAAAACTACTATTGGAAATAATTTGTGGACAATAGACAATGTGCTATTTGCCGGTTAGATGCCACTAGCAACCGCTTTACTATATAAAGCAGAGCCAAGACTAGTAAAAGCGACATTTAAACCATATTTCATTTCAGTGGAAAAGACCACGTTGTAGCAGATTGTCTATCAAGAGTAAGATGCCCAAGTGTTGCTAAATTTACGACACATTTAAAATTAAGTATTAAGGTTTTCTTTGATCTACAATTAAACTATGATAAGATTCAATCTATCTTAATGTTTGTTTATCGAAAACCATACTTTAAATTCAAGCTTTAACTGACAAAATCATACAATCTTGTGTTAATATGTACGTTTTGTTACAAAACCAATTCGTAAGAAGGTATTTCACATGTTACGTGGTTTTTTGCATCAAGGAGAAATCATAGAAGATTACTTCAACTAAATATTTGTAACAGTAAACTCTTATAAATTATAAAAATGAAAAATAAATTAATACCGAGATCTGTACCTAAGTGAATCTAGACCGGAGCGATCTTTTATAAATAAAATATATGCTAACCAAAACTAACTCAAAATTGAGTACAAAAAATTATGTAAACTAAATCAAAAATCTTGAATTAACGTGTTTACAAAACCAGTCCTGTGGACAAATGTTGATTACAAGCCAACCCAAATTATATATCCAAAATCATCGATGCTACAATCTGAAAAGATATCCATTGACACTTTGTAAAATGCAACAACGATTTCGAGATTTTTTTTTCTTTCATTGTAGCGATACAGACCGGCCAGCTAATATTATGTAGCCCAAAAGCGTCTGTATCGCTACACTGGAAAGTTCTCAAAAATGACAATTTACTCCAAAGTTCGGAGAATTTGTTTAGATTTCACAGCAGTTATTAGGGAATGAAAAAATCATATTACATATAGTTAGACCTTTGCATTTTTTGTGCAGGTATCTCAGTTCCCAGCCAGCAACTAGTTTGTACTACAAAAGCTTCTGTATCGCTACAATAAAACATTTTCAAATATGACAATTTACTTCAAAGTTGGGAAAATTTATTCAGATTTCACAGCAGTTTTTTTGGAATGATAAAAATCATGTTACATACAATTGAACTTTTGCATTTTTTGTGGGTGTACCACAGTTCCCGGCCAGCAACTAGTTTGTAGCCTAAAAGCGTCTGTCTTGCAACATCGACAAAATTCTCAAAAATGACATTTTACTCCAAAGTTGGGAGAATTTTTTCAGATTTCACAGCAGTTATTTGGGAATGAAAAAATCATATTACATATAATTAATTATACCTTCGCATTTGTTGTGCGTGTACCACAGTTCCCGGTCAACAACTAGTTTGTAGCCCAAAAGCGTCTGTATCGCTACAATGAAAAGCTCCCAAAAATGACAATTTACTCCAAAGTTTGGAGAATTTATTCTGATTTTACAGCAGTATTTTGGGAATAAAAAGATCATATTACATACAACAGAATTTTTGCAATTTTTCTGCGTGAATCACAGTTCCCGGCCAACAATCAGTTTGTAGCCCAAAAGCGTCTGTATCGCTACAATGAAAAATTCTCAAAAATAACAATTTACTTCAAAGATCGGAGACTTTATTATGATTTCACAGCAGTTATTTGCGAATGAAAAAATCATATAACATACAATTTAACCTTCTCATTTTGTGTGCGTGTTCCACATTTCCCGGCCAGCAAATAGTTTGTAGGCTAAAAGCGTTTGTATCGCTACAATGAAAAATTTTCAAAAATGACAATTTACTCCGAAGTTGGGAGAATTTATTCAGATTTCACAGCAGTTATTTGGGAATGAAAAAATCATATAACATATAATCAAATTTTGCATTTTTACTGCAGGTACCATAGTTCCTGGCCAACAACCAGTTTGTAGCCCAAAAGCGTCTGTATCGCTACAATGAAAAGTTCTCTAAAATGACAATTTACTCCAAAGTTGGGAGAATTCATCAGAATAAATTCACAGCAGTTTTTTGGGAATGAAAAAATCATATAACATACAATGAATTCATCGCATTTTGTGTGCGTATACCACAGTTCCCGGCCAACAATCAGTTTGTAGCCCAAAAGCGTCTGTATTGCTACAATGAAAAATTCTCATAAATGACATTTTACTTCAAAGTTCAGAGAATTTATTATGGTTTGTATGAAATAACATACAATTGAACCTTCGCATTTTATGTGCGTGTACCACAGTTCCCAGCCAGGAAATAGTTTGTAGGCAAAAAGCGTCTGTATCGCTACAATGAAAAATTTTCAAAAAAGACAATTTACTCCGAAGTTGGGCGAATTTATTCAGATTTCACAGCAGTTTCTTGGGAATCAAAACATCATGTTACATACAATTGAATCTTTGTGTTTTATGTGCGTGTACCACAGTTCCCAACCACCAACTAGTTTTAAGGATAAAAGCGTCTGTATCGCTACACTGAAAAATTTTTTTTTCTCAAATACTCAACATGTTCAAGTTTGAATTTCAAGTTTGACCACCCTCTAGAGTGAACATCTTGGATACCTTCCTGGGTTCTGTATTCCTCCAATGAAAGCTACTACATTGAAACAGAACCTACCTTTCGATATACCAAATGCTTGTTAAGGGCCTATAAGTCTCCTTGAGATACTTTTCGCTCAATAATTAGCCATTTCGACCCGAGATTACTATTGACTCCTGTTCTCTATGATAAAGTGATATGCTATTCTTGATCCTGAGACAATTCAAGGACCTACATTGTTGGATTATTTTAGACTTGAAAGTATAGTTTCTCAGAGCTTTTAAAGCAGCTTTGATATCATTAAAAATATTAAAAACCTTGCAAAACCAACTAAGCTTCGCTGCTTGGACCATGCTATAGTCAGAAAAACTAAGCAGCATTTGCCAAATGGAAATTTCGGCTCAAAATTTTTATTTCTTAAGTAGACCGCACTTTTTGCCCCATTTTCAGCGAGCAGTTTTATCTGTATAGATCAAAAATCTTTTAGTCGTACTGCACAATATCAAGTCAGCTGCGGACCGGTTCTCTTTTGTTGGATATACAACTTTACTCTGCCTAAAAAAGGCAAAAATCTCTCAGATATTCTTTCAGATTCTCCAACGATGGTTTTTCTTCAACCCCTCGTAGTTCGCAAGAGTTTGAGCCGTCTTGTTACCTAAACAGTGTATATTCTTACAAATAAATACATGCAAAGAAGCATTGATAAAACCTGCATATTTATTGTAAGCGTTGTCCTGAAAGCCCTTGTGATACGTTATCAAACAAACAGTTTTATTCACATTGTCAACGAAGTTCTCGTTAACCTTGCAAGGAGCCTATAGCTGACGATATGTCTGAAGTCTTTTTGAAACGGCCAGTAGACCGTTTTCGGAGTCAGCGTTCATTTGCCGCCAATGCCATTCTGAACTGCTATACAGCTTGAGTTATTTTGCATACTGAATCACAGTATGAGCTGTAACGAAACGGTTGTCCAATCTCCGTAATTTTGAGTTGCCATACTTTCTCACGTGCACTAATATATGAATTGAGTTCAATATATTACTGAAATCGTTTTTTTAATTTTTTTTAATACACTTTCTTACATTCAATTCGTAATCATCTCTTACAATATTTTTTTCTCAAGTTTATTATGAAACAGATGTGCAGTTTCCTTAGTGGGTTTCATTATCGCTGAAGATAGAACGGCTACCAGATGATGTCTACCATTTTTTTGGTTTACGTTTAAAATGGCCGTTGTCCAACTATAAATAACAGCCGATAGATGTCTTCCCTCTCTTAGTTTTTCTGATTCTATTACTGGATTGTTGTTTTGACGTCTGCAGTGAGTTTTGTTTTTTGCGCATGATATAAACAAAAGATTAATAAAATTAAATCTAGCCTAGAATTCTGTGATAAAAAAATATATAAAATATAACACTGTGGAGTGATTGTAGTCTAAAAAAAATATATAGCTACTAGATGTCGAGAATTTATGTACAGTCGGAAAACTTATTTACAAAAGGACAAGGTATTGATTTATATGTATAGTTAAAATGGTCAAGTAAAAAATCATAGAATAGTAAAAGTTTAAAAAAAAATTGAACTTTATAAAATAAACTAATGAAATCGACTTGACTTTTGATTAACAATTTATTTTCACGCAGTGAGAACAATACTATAACCATTCAATTGCGAAAATTTATATGATTTGTTGAATTAATCGCTAAAATTTGGAATTGTGTGCAGATTCGTCCGGATCTCGAGATCTGCCTAGACAAACGGATCGTGAATTTGTCCGCTTAAGGGACAAGGTATTTTATGAACATCAGAAGCCAATACAATCGGAAGCAGATACGTTGAACTAAGCTGTCATCCACAATCACCGATTGTGTCGGTGCAACGATCTCACCGGAAACAAGTAGTTAGGTGAAATGATGGACTAAATCGTAGCCAGGTTTGGGATGGAGATGGGAGTCTGATGCCGTTATTCAGTGAGTCATATTTTAACTTTGTTCTATGTGTGTGTATGAATGATTATGGATATGCATGTAGGTGTATGAGTGTGTGTGTGTGTGTGTGTGTGTGTGTGTGTGTGTGTGTGTGTGTGTGTGTGTGTATGTGTGTGTGTGTGTGTGTGTGTGTGTGTGTGTGTGTGTGTGTGTGTGTGTGTGTGTGTGTGTGTGTGTGTGTGTGTGTGTGTGTGTATGTGTGTGTGTGTGTGTGTGTGTGTGTGTGTGTGTGTGTGTGTGTGTGTGTGTGTGTGTGTGTGTGTGTGTGTGTGTGTGTGTGTGTGTGTGTGTGTGTGTGTGTGTGTGTGTGTGTGTGTGTGTGTGTGTGTGTGTGTGTGTGTGTGTGTGTGTGTGTGTGTGTGTGTGTGTGTGTGTGTGTGTGTGTGTGTGTGTGTGTGTGTGTGTGTGTGTGTGTGTGTGTGTGTGTGTGTGTGTGTGTGTGTGTGTGTGTGTGTGTGTGTGTGTGTGTGTGTGTGTGTGTGTGTGTGTGTGTGTGTGTGTGTGTGTGTGTGTGTGTGTGTGTGTGTGTGTGTGTGTGTGTGTGTGTGTGTGTGTGTGTGTGTGTGTGTGTGTGTGTGTGTGTGTGTGTGTGTGTGTGTGTGTATTTGGTTGTGTGAATGAGGGTACGTATGAGAGAGTAGATTTGTTGCATGCACATGTGTCTGCCAGAACCCAATTGGAACCATATAAACAGGAATTTTACATAAATATTGCAAAACTTATTGAAAAAAACTTATAAGTAATTAAAATTAAAAATGTATGGCTTATTAATATTCACTTAAACAATTGTTTTAGGTCATTGTAAATTTGACGATGGAATGAAAAAATCAATTCGTGAATTAGCAGTAACGAATAGATTAGTAAAAGACGATATTGCGGATGAAAAAGAATGTCTTCATTCTATTGATATCACGCAAATATTTAGTCCAATTATGGCATCTCAACGGATAGTGTTTTGCTAATTCGATAATTCGTATACTCCACTAGAATTTAAAAATGACTGCAATATTATTTTTGAAGAATTTTTATTTGGGTACATTTTTTTTTTTAAGCTTGGAACAAAATTAGTAGAAATGTTACAACGGCATATGGGGGGATAGGCGGCTCGTTGGTTAAATATATGTGTGGTCCTGATGTGATTGTATTAAAAACAAATCTCAAAACATGGAGATATATTGACATCATTAATTAATTCATGGACTGAGTTATACATGTATGATCAGTCTATACTAGTAGAAGCAGTTGAACAGCTTGTAATAAGTTCTGATGTACGAAATATTGCATGGAAAGCATTAAATTCGGTTCCCGAAAAGTTAAAACACGATTCACTCTCACAACGAAGTCATGCTCTAATTTTTGTTAACGATCAATTTTAGTCATTATATTCAAGACGTCGAGCTCTAGATCTTTCGTCATCTGATATTATTTTCCTGAAATTGTTTCTGCCATAAAAATATTCTGTATACTGGTTGTACATTTTCTATTGAAAATATCCACAGTTATGAATATGATAAGCTAACCTATTGGATTAAATATGGTAGCTTGGCCGTAGCGCGTAGTGTGAAGGCGCGTATCTGCATGGATATGTGAGTAGGTGAGTGTGTGATTGTGTGTGTGTGTGCGAGTGGGTGGATGACGTTCAAGAGCGTGTGAGTGTGTAAGGCTTATGGGACTGGACGTGGTGATCGCAGTTTCTTTCGCGTATGGGGTTCGCCAGAGTCTACTCAGTTCACTTGTTTTTTTTATTATCCGTTTATTTTATCATGAGTCACGCGTACAATCCGGTTATTTGTGCTGGAGCAGCAGGTATATATTGTTCGATCCCACTTACTGATGCTAGTTTTGGGGCTTAAAAATCTCGCTAGGTGCGCAACCTGCTATGCCACTTCGTTGTCTGTTCAACGAAGCAGTGCTTCATTACAGAGCAGCCTATTTAAGCCGTTTGTCACGCATAATGCCAATATACTTAACACTATCTTGGAGTGTGAGAAGTTTTTTAGTTTTCTTCTCTTGGTAAACGCAACAAACTGTGTAAGAGAAACATTTGTGATGGACATTGGAACTGCTAGTAAGCCACTAGCAAGTAGCAAATGAAGATGATGGGTGCCTGGATGAGGTTGAATCCAAAAAGTTTCATTCATGTGAATTGAAGTAGGAATATCCTCCCTTGTCCACTGCAAATGAACATATATGCACGCAAAAGGGTCTGTATAGTCGGAATTTTAAAAAAAATGTTACAAAAAAGAAAACTCTGACGACCCCAAAAGTCGAAGAAACCTAGATCATAAATTGCACACCCTTTTCTGCACTTTTTTATTACAATTAACTAAAAAGAACAAAAGAAAATTGGTGATATGAGCCGAGCATTCCAACCAAACAAATAAAGTAAATCATTAAAAAAAAAGAAAATGTTTCAATCACCCCATGATGGTTTTGGATCCAAATATTCATTGTTTCGAAACCTAATTAACAGATCATCTTACTTAATTATATCTTATGATGAATATATTGGAATAAATTATTTGAGGCAACCAAACTGATGTTGGCAATTATTGAAGTTGTTAGTTGTTTGCAAGAATATAACTGACGTACCGAAAGTTTGTTGGAATAGCAATAATTGATATAAATACTAACAAGGATGTTTGCAATTGGTCAGGTTATTGTTAATATAATAATGGACGTAATAAAATTTCGGAGATGGTTATAAATTTGGCAACAAAAAGTGAGGTCGGCAGTTAAAGAAGTTGTTAGAACTAATATAATTTTTCTACCAAAGATATGTTGTAGTAATTTAGTGAAAAAATTGATGGTGACTTCATGGCGGCGATGAAATATGTTTTTAAGTATTGTAGTATGATTTGTAGTCTGTTGTTCACCTGAGGTCCCTGATATCTTTAAACAAATTATGAAATATAATATAAAATAAATAAAATATGCAAGGCGTTTGGTTTTATTTTGAAGAAAATAAAACCAAGCAAAGCAATTAAAATTAAGAAAACAAAACAAAAAAAAGGAAGGTAAGGCGATTTCGAGGCGACCAAAATCTTTTATTGTTTTAATCCCTTTGATAATTCTAAAATATTTGGTTAAAGTATTTTATCGATTGGAAGTCCCAACATCTGGAAACAATGAAAAGATTAAAAATCGTTTCAAAGTTTTGGTGTTTTTTGATTTAAAAAAAATAAGAGATAAGTTAGTTTTGTTTTAGAACGAGAAGCTGTCAAGAAGGAAAACCCGATGAAGTGGATTGTTAATTTTGAATTACGATTATTAGTTTAATTGGATATATAAGATTGTAGTGTTACGTATTATTAATTTGAATTAATTATGAATGTATAGGCTATGTATATAATAAGTGTGATTTGATTATGTGTAGTTATAGGGACACTTAACTTTTGAACAAGAAATAATTTAAATATAAAATGAGTTTTATTATATCACTTTACTTAATGTGCGAATGAAAAGAATAAGCGTAGAACTGAATATATAAGTAAAAATACAACAGATAGTTAAAATGGAAATAATTGATATACCAACAATGATATCGGCAAGTGTTGAAATAGCTAGCAACAATAAAAAACTGATTCACCAAATCCCGTTGATTGTTACAAAAATATTTGCACTAATAAAAAAAAGGCGATCGTTGAATAACTGTTATTCTTGTGATGGTGTCAATCATCTCACAGTCCAATTACGTTCATCATAAGCTTGGAAAACTTTGTCCAGAAGTGTTTTGAAAAGACATTGGTGTGCACTGTAATGAAGCGCTTTCCCATTGGCGAACCAATGAGAATGGCATAGCAGGAAGCGTACCTAGCGAGATTGATTGACAAGCCCCAAACTAGCTTCAGTCCATGGGAACGATAAAGTAACCCTGCTACTTCAGCACAAATACGGACATGTACGCTATTCACGAAAATTTGCAGAAATGGAAAAAAATACAAGTGTGAAAAAAAGAGACTCTGGCGACCCCATTGGCGAAAGACCCACGATCAACACGTCCAACCCCTCCACAATCACTCTCAGACGCTCACGCACTCACACTTCACGCATACTATCGTGCGCACACACATTCACACTTCACACATACCAACATTCACCCGGACATTCAATCACTGACTCGCCCTTTCACACACATTCCCACTTCTACCTTAAACAGCAAAAAAAAATAAAGGTAATAAAACAAGTCCACTCACCCCATGATTAATCCTCCAGTCGTCCAAGTCCTTCGGCCTTAGCCCTCCATCAGTGATGATTCATCCAACAGGTATGGTATTACAAAAAAAATAAATGTACGGATAATCCACTGGTGCGTGGTCAGTTCGGCAGCAATAGCAAACCAGTTGTTGTAAATAAGGAGTTGAAAATATGACAGTATCAGCACAAATTGTATATAAATAATCAGTTGCAATATTCCGAAATTTTGTAAAAATGTTGTGTTGAAAATACGATTATATCAGCAAAAATTGTATATAAATAATCAGTTGTAATAGCCAGAACTTGGTAAAAACGTTGTGTTGAAAATACGATAGTATCAGCAAAAATTGTATATAAAGGATCAGTTGAAATATCCACAAATATTGTAAAAATGTTGTGTTGAGAAGGCGATAATATCAGCGAAAATTTTATATAAATAATCAGGTGAAATATCCAAAAATATTGTAAAAATGTTGTGTTGAGAAGGCGATAATATCAGCGAAAATTTTATATAAATAATCAGTTGAATTATCCCAAAATATGGTGAAAAATGTTGTGTTGAAAATTCGATAGTATCAGCACAAATTGTATATAAATAATCAGGTGAAATATCCAAAAATATTGTAAAAATGTTGTGTTGAGAAGGCGATAATATCAGCAAAAATGGTATACAAATAATCGGTTGAAATATCCAAACTATTGTGAAAATGCGGCGTTGAAAATACGAATATATCAGCAAAAATTGTATATAAATAATCAGTTGTAATAGCCAATATTTGGTAAAAATGTTGCGTTGAAAATACGATAGTATCAGCAAAAACGGTATACAAATAATGCGTTGCTATACGGTGATAATGTTCAAAACTTGGTAGAAACGTTGTGTTGAAAATACGGTAGTAACAACAAACACTGCATGTAAACGATACGTTACAATGCGGTGATACATCCAAAACTTGGTACAAAGGTGGCGTTGAAAATACGGTAGAATCAGCAAAAATGGTATTCGAATAACGGTGATATGATAATTGATAATACGGTGATAACAGCCAAAATTTTGTAAAACAAAAAAATGTCGCGTCGAAAATACTGTCGAAATACGGGTTAATTGTAGCTTGGTGATGTTAACATAAGTGACTGATTGATTCAGATAATGGCCGATATAAGTTAGAAACAGTTATTAATAATAAGGTGGCCAAATCCAGTTGCAGCTTTTAGGCAGGCAGGTGTTAACACAGCATAGTGCACAAGACATACATATCTCCCCAAAACCAATCCGTCACACTCTCAACTCCAACGACCACAAGATTCGCCACTTCTTCTATGGTAATGCGGTGCGAATTCACTTAGCTCAGCTAACAATCAAGTTCTACTCGACCGAGAACCCCTTTCACAGAAAAATTGTGTGATTCAACACGGTTCTATATTTTAGTATGATTCACCAGTTAGCGGTGATCAGTTACCCAATACAAGTTTAACAATACCACCTTGGCAATGCTGAAACTAATTTCATTCACCCATGAGTAATTAAGGTATAGTTAAATTAGTTGACTTAATTGTAGATTCGATCGTTACTTCTGTTTCTGAAATTCAATCAATGACCTTCTACCCCAAATAAAAATTCAAATCGTGGCAAGTGATTTTGACAATTCATTATAATTCTATATTTATGATTTTACACAAAATGTACGGCATTTATCCACTACACACTAAGTTCAATATATTCTTATTTCATAACTTAATTGTTTATCAAAATTGCGCTAAATTAACTTAACGGCGACTACGTCATTATTCCTTAATGATAACGGAAAATAACAAGACGCACATCTAACTTATATACATATATTAATTCACAGATATATTGTTCGGTTATTTAATTATCACAGAACATTTTGGGGGTAACCAAAATGATTATTCCGATTCACTAGTCAGACAAGCAATTAGATTTTTATAATCTGATTTTAGCAATTAAGAATTTACTATTAATTTACCTGGATATGACATTCATTGAATCTTCGTGGATGCGATCGAAAATCATCATCACCAACACAGATATTCCCGGAATTCTGGGTTTGATTTTTTTGTTATAATTGGTTATTCTAATAAATTTTACTAACTATCACAGATTTAGTTATCACAGAGAATACTAACACATTTCATTTGTTTTGTATCTTTTAAACAACATTTCAAATTTGAACAAAGAAAAATAACACATGTTGTTTTGCTAAAATAAATCTGACAGTCTGACAACACGAAGATCCACTGAAGTGAATCGCAAAACTCATGGTCTACACCGATAGTACATTTTTTTTTTGATTTCTTATGATTTAGTTTAGACAAGGAAAAACGGCACAAACATAAAAATATATTTTCTTGTGGTTTAAATTCCACTTATGGCGGAGACTAATGAAGTCAACCATTTATTCACACGTAGCACTATATTTCTTGTTTTGATTCGACCGATCTAACAATTTTTTTTTTAAATAATTGCAGGACTACGTACCCACATAAAAAAACAAAGAACTAACACCGAATTTAACTTTAGAATATTTGATAACTTTTTATATTCCGAAACAAAACATGCAAATTGACAATCTCCACCAAATCCAAAGAGACGTCAAACGCCCGAATAAATGTAATAGAACTAAGAGAAAGAATAAGTTACCGTGCTCATTATATAGTCAAATTTTTAATCTCGCAATAACTCGAATAAAGTGTTTAGATGAGAGATAATTAATTTACATCAGATTTTCAAATTATTGGGAACTTATTATAGTTCACAAAACCGTTTGCTACTTGATAATATTGTACTAAAAATAAGGTTGGGATCCCCAATATTTCCGACACATTCATAGCACGTATAATTGAATTTCAAAATGAATCAAATACAGATTCGATCAATATAGTGATGTTTAGACATTTAATAACTACATTCTGCAATATCAATACCGTGAAGTTCAGATCAATCACGGAAGGATTGTTTAAAGCAAAACACTCATACAAAGACAAATCAAATGTTTAACCAAGCAGAAATAGTAATTCGTTGTATGTTGACGATTGGAAACAAAATACACGTAGCTGTTGTGAGGTTTTGAGATTTTCGTTATTTCATTACGGTTTGTGTTTTGAAACAAAAAAAAGTTCAAACTCAAGTAGTGAGGCGAGGAAAATCGAATGGAAGCACAACGCGCGTCAATTTTAGTGCGTTGTAAGATTAAATTCTGATTAATTCTTAGTGATTATACGGATGATGATTAAGGAAAATTATTAATTAATTCAAATTAACCAATATTGTGTTATATCAATGAATAAATAATTCAAGGTAATTAGTGCAATTTTCTTTCTCCCATACGTTTGTCCGGCTATTGCAGATTTAGTAGATTTTGAGAAATGTAAGGAAACTATGGGTTAAGGAAACTACATGAAATGTGACTATTGATGACGAAGGGATGAGAATCTATTCCAAGTGGTACAGATCAATATAAGGAACAACAACTAAGGAAACTGCGACTGTAATACACTGCGTGCTGACGTTATGCCAGACTATCCATTACAGAACAAATGCTTTTTGGACGAACACCCACGACCAAAAAGAAGTTGAAAAAGGCATAGGCTGGTCGCCAATAGACCTTGTATATACAAATTAGCTTGGTGAAGCACCTCGACGTACCACAGATTAGCAATCAAGGCGATCGGTATTACAAACTCAGTCTTAGCAGAAACAAAGTAACAAAGTATCTATGAATATACAAAAAAACTTTTGGGAGGGGTATCGATAAAATCAGTATTCTACTCTATTGCAAGCGGTGGATAACCAAAATCTTCCAGACCCAATTTCGGGCAGATCTGGGGGTTCCCGAGACTCTAAAGTCACAAAAAAATTGATTCAATCTGCTACAGATCGAAAGAAAAAACACCGTAGGACCGACTTCTTTTGGTCCGACTTTTTTTGAAATAATGAAACATCCGACACAACTCCGTTTTTGCGTTATGCAGGCTCGCAACCCACACCTGAACTAACACGAGTCTCATGCTCTACCGACTGAGCTAGCCGGGCCACACTGTTGTACGCTTCCGTCCAAGTGACTCGGAAGGTTGTTCATATAGATTCAAGGTAACCAACTGAACCAAATTCAAATACGTTCAATCACGGAATTTACACTTATAAATAGTTAAAACAGAAAAAAAAATTTTTAAACAAGACCCGAACACCACAGCTGATACACGCTTACTGAACTGTGAATTCAAGACGAAACTACCCTCATATGGTCGTCGATACTCTTGACTTACAATGGCGGTAAAAAAAAAAAAAAACACAAGCGAAAGTTACTAACATAGTGACAAAAGAAGTTATCACCGATATTAGGCACGAATGTCCTTGGAATGGTAAACACCTCTACGTTTAGAAGCCAGGTCCTCCAGTTCGTAAGCAGCGCTACCTACCAACCTTATTACTCTGGCTTCAATAAACTTCTGCGCAAGTTTAGCCGATAACCTCTTACCGGCGTCACTCAAAATAAAATTCCTTCGGAACACCGTATCACCGGGTTTAAACAAAGTTAACCGAGCTCGTAAATTGTATCTTTCAGCACTTTTGACAAATGCTTCGGCAGTTAAATCAAGAATTCGAATTCGAATCTTATTAAGATAATCCGGTCGCAGAATCGTTTCACCTGGATCATGAAGACTATTCAATCGTCTCAGCAGTTCATATGACGAACCATGAGTCACCATAGGTATTCTAAACATTGCGTAATATGGGGAACATTTCAGTGTTTGATGCAGGGAACAACGTAGTGCACAAGCGATCTCGCTCAAGTGCATATCCCATTTAGAATGTTCCTCCTTTAAATAGGCTCTAATACCAGATAAAACACTTCTATTTACCCGTTCCGAAGCGTTAGCTTGAGGTGAATATAGCGCTAGTAATGTATGTTTCACACCGTGCTTCGCCAAGAAATCTCCAAATAGTTTAGACTTAAACTGCGTCCCATTATCGGACACAATAACTTCGGGACAACCAAATACGTGAAAGACATTGGTAGCCAATAGATGACAAATTGGTTCAGCGGTTAGCTTCCGTAAAGGAAATAAAAATGGATATTTAGTAACATGATCTAATACTACAAGGATAGCGATATTCCCGGCCTTTGAACGAGGATAAGGGCCAAGAATATCGATATATAATCGCTGTCCAATTCGTTCTGTTTTCATTTGGGACACCATGGGAGCACGAAGTGGAACATTAGTCGCTTTGATTTCTTTACAGGTCTTACAATTTCCTATGTAAGATTTAACCTGGGTATACATACGAGGCCAATAGTAAAATTTACGAATGTTATACAAGGTTTTTGCTAGACCTCCATGAGATGAGGTAGGAGGATTGTGGGCCCTTGCAATACACTCGTCAGTGTATTCCTCAGGTAACCACAATTTCCAGACCTCACCCTCTGAAGGAATATCAAGATCTAGACAAGCCAATCGTTTATAAACCCGACCAGAAATTACTTTCAGATCAGGCAATGTACCGTCTGCTTCGGTAACCAGATTTACCAACTCCAAATATCGAGAAGTGTTGAAGAAAGGGGAATTAAGATCTAACTCAGGCACTGGACATAATTCAGAAATGACGTCACCAGAGTCACGTCTTGATAGAGTGTCTGGAACTATGTTTAAACTTCCTTTTCGGTACTCAATATCAAAGTCATAACCCTGCAATTTCAAGCTCCAACGAGCCAAACGACCAGAAAGGTCTTTTTGTTGCATTAACCATCTTAATGAAGCATGATCAGTTATGATCTTAAAGGCCTGACCCTCGACATACGCTCTAAATTTCTTTACTCCCAGTACGGCGGCTAGACACTCTTTCTCACTAGTTGAGTAATTGCGTTGCGCAGAATTTAGTTTCTTGGACATGTACGCTATGGGATGTTCCATACCGTCCATGTCACGCTGAAGTAATACACAGCCTATACCGTCATTACTAGCGTCGCACTGGAGAGTAAAAGGTTTAGTATAGTCGGGGTTTATGAGGACTGGTGCTGATATGAGAGCATTTTTGAGATTTATAAATGCTATCTCAGCTTCTGGTGTCCATACGAATTTATTAGAATTTTTCTTCAACAAATCTGATATTGGAGAGGACATAGCAGAGAAATCGGATATAAAACGGCGATAATAACCCGCCATACCCAGGAATCGTCGAATCTGTTTGGACGTACGCGGTGTAGGAAATTCAGAAATAGCTTGCGTTTTATCAGGATCAATTTTTAGCTTACCACCTCCCACTACATATCCCAAATATTTTACATCCGGCAAGAGAAACTTACTTTTTTCCACGTTTATCGTCAAGTTCGCACGTCTAAGACACTGGGAGATATCTTCTAACAGTTTCAGATGGGCCTCAAAGGTATCTGTAACTATTAGAAGATCATCCAAGTATACGAAGACGCACGACTTGAGATGTGGAGGAATTACTTGGTCCATCAATTTGGTCATTGTTTGCGGCGCATTGCACAGTCCGAAAGGCATTCTTACGAACTGATACAATGGCCGCCCTGGGACCGTAAAAGCAGTTTTCTCTCGGGAGTGTTTTTCTAACGGTATCTGCCAGAAAGCGTCTTTCAGATCCAAACTGGAGATGAAATTACTTTGTGGCAGCCGACTCAAGATTCCATCTATCTGTGGGAGGGGGTAAGCATCCTTCTTAGTAACTGTATTGACCTTTCTACTATCCAAACAAAGACGATTCTTCCCAGGTTTGCGAATTAAGACCACGGGACTCGACCAAGGACTGTTAGAAACCTCTATGATACCCAGAGATAACATCCTATCCAGTTCTTCCCCCATCAGTTTCTCAATGGCGGGCGAAATTGGATAGTGTCGTTGCTTGATGGGAGCTGCAGTCCCCACATCAATAACGTGTTCCAACAAATGTGTTCGACCCAGACCCATTTTTGAAAATGATGGTAGAAGCTGAATAGTGTTTTGTAGACGTGCTTGATTGTCCATAGACAATTCTGAAATTCCTGACTCCGTAGTCGAAAATGTAGGTAAGTTAAATATCGGGTTAAACAAACCAAAAGCGTTAAAGAAATCTATACCTAGATATAGATTTTGAGTCAAAGACGGGATAATGAAGACGTCCAGGGTTCTGATTTGGTTCATAAATGAAATCTTTGTTTTTACAAACCCCAAGATCTTCTGTCTTTGGCCATCGGCAGTACGAACTACGGCAGACGAATAAGTCAGAAGGTCTGGAGTCTGTACGATTTCTTTAGCAAAATCACCACCAATTACAGTCAAGGACGCTCCACTATCCAACAGTCCAGTATGTTGTTTACCCAATATTGACACTGTGGCATAAGATCTCACATCGTTGGCCAATTTCACAATAGAGGAAATGGTTTTAGTTTTAAACAAATGACGTTGTTGCCAATAAATACGAGAACGGAGCGCAGAGCGCGATGGAAGTTTCAAGGATGATAATGAATCGACAAATATGTTTGAGCGCACCTTCAGGTATTCGTTCAATCGTTGTTGGAACGATTTGATTTTGGTCCATAATGAAGGTGGTTCAGTATGAACGGGTGTTCGTTTCAATAATTTCATATCAGTATCATGAGTGGGTACCAAATCATTAAAAGTCGCATTTGTAATCGGTGTTTCAGGGGTGGCGATAATGGAATTATTATCTGTTTCGTCTCTGTTTGAAATACTTACAGGTAGAGTATTCCAAGAGTGTTCTATCAAATTGGATGTTGAAGCTCGGTTCAACATTGTATTGTGCACTAATAGGTTATTGGGACTAGTTGATGAAGTATTTGAAGGATCAGGAGACAAACTATTTTTAGGCTCAGATGGGTCTAAGATGTGTCCTGGGAGCGAGAAAAGGTGTTGGGATTCTGGCCCCCCCTTCGGTTTCCCCGACAATTTTCACAATTAGGACACAATACATCATCCTTCCCACATCCCCAACAAAACAATCGCTGTGATTCACGACAATCGTGCCACCGATGACCAGGTCGTTTGCAGTTCCAACACACCGTTGAACTGGTTATTCGTCTCATATTAGAGGCAGGCTGTATTGCCGCAAGTTCGTTGGATGTAATTGGTAACGATTCAGTTGGCAATTCGCTAATTTGTATTTGTGAAAATTCACGTTCTAAATCCACCTCAGACACCGGTCTAGATGGTCTAATATTATAATCGCGCGGTCTGGTCATTGACTCGGCCCATAATTTTTCGCGGTCACGACAGAGCTGGCGCAGATGTTCCAGTCCATAGATGGTGACATAAAGTAGCTCCCTTCTAATTTCCAATCGTAGGTTGTTGCGAATCAAGGAGAACAACTCCACATCCGGCATCGGTTCACGTAGTTTATCGCCTAGTCGATAAATTGATTGTAAGAATTCATCAAACAATTCGGTGGGCCGCTGTTTCCTGGCCCTCATCCGCTCCTTTACCTCTTCGTCCGTCTGTCTGTCCTGAAATTCTATTCGAAGAGCATGACATAAGTCAGTCCAAATAAGCTGTCGGTTCTGGCGAAAATATCTCCAGAACCAATCAGCTGCTCGATCTGTGAATAACAGGTACAGACAGCGGGTGACAATAGTAAAATCGTTATTTAAACACATCTCTGTCAGCCGCTCTATTCTGAAGATGAACGCTTCAACATCCAGACCATCGGGTCTGCCTGAGAACGTAACATTCCAATTTCTAACGGTGGTAGAGTGCTGATCGAGATGTGTTCGTGATCTAGCCGGAGCAAGAGCAGGAGGAGGTTCAGCAAACATTGGTGGTACCGGTACGTTATTCCGTACATACGCATTTACTGGTGTATAATTTCCGGAATGGACCGATTGATGTCTCGGGGTGGTGGGCGAGACTACATTAGGTGCTAGGGGTAACAACACTTCAGGTGCCGGAGCACGTGATTGCATCATTGAGTGATTAATCCTTGAAATTTCCTGATCGATGTGGGCATTAACAGCTTCCTGAAAACCATGATCTTCCGCTGCCGTGGCACCATATATGGGAGATCGTTGGGCTATATTCACTCGCACTTCATCGGCGAGTCGGGATGGTGGAAGACGGTTTGCCAAGGGAGTGGACGAGGGTTGATTTCCGGTACTGGAACGACGTTGCCAACCTGCGGTAACAGATCGAGTCACAGGTCGCGGTGGAGGTGGCACTATTGTATAATTATTTTTATCTATCCCTCGAGGCAACCTTTGTAATTCTGCACGCTCACAAGCGGCTCGACAAATTGGGCAGGTGCGATTCTGCAACAACCAGTCGTTGAGGCAGATGTCATGAAAGAGATGGTTACACCGAGTGAGAAGTTTTACGTCGGCCGGCACAATTTCGTGTTGACAAACAGCACAAGAGCTGGACCTATCTAGAACGTCAATCTTATCAGCGGCAGACATTGTGAATCTCAAACCGCCGCACAGGACCAGATCAATAAATGCACGTATATGGAGAGCGAAACGAAAATTATTACACTATCGATGTGAACTTTGAATCCAAATAAACAATTTTAATTATCAACAGAAAAGATTACTTTATTCCAATATTTGATCACTTTGAATATTTTAAGGCAGAATTAAATAAAGTATATGGAAGTTTAGCGTTTCAAACCTCAAACAGCTGCGCAATATTTTCCTCCAATTCGACAATTATATTAAATCAGATTGATTATTATCTTGATATTATTTTATTACTATTTACAACTGTTTTCCAAGGTGCTGATATATGAACAGAATAAAAAAAAAATAAACGGTGAGATTTGAGAAAAAAGGTATACTACAAATATGGCAGAAGATGGCAATTGTGAAAACGTTTCCAGACCCAATTCCGGGCAGATCTGGGGGTTCCCGAATCTCCAAAAAAAAGGTCGCAAACCAAAACCGAAAGAGAAAAAAAAATTCGTTCCTATCACAACCGGTTCGACAAGAAAGTGAGATATAAAAAAAAAATTTCAACAAATATAAGTTAATGCATCATGCAAAATAAATCTAATACTAAATATATATTAACTCTAGATACTTGTTGTTTTGTTTCTTCGTCCTATTAGTTAATCTTGATGTGAAGTCTTCTGTGATGTATGCTGGATACTGATTTATTTCCTGCTATTTATTCTTGAAATTTATATTTTTTGTTTTTCTGTTATTTATTCTTGGAATTTATATTTGCAATGTTTTGGTCAGACCTAAAATGTGTATAAAAACAAATATTAGAATCTGATATTATCAGCAGTTATATTTAACCATCTATTTATTTATATATATAAATATTTATTTATTTATGTTTTTTTTTTTTTTTTTTCTTTGACGGACACAGGACGGACGGACCAACCACGGGGTGTTCATCGCACTGGGGTTGAAGGTGGTGATCGCCGTTCTTTCATTTTTATTGGTTGATTGTTTTTAATTTATTTTATTTTTGGGACCAAAGAAAAGTTAAAATAGGCTACGTTAACAGGATAGGGATGGAAAAGGAAAAGGAATAAGAAGGGATGGATAAGGATGGGAGAAGGTAGGGTGAGACAGGAATAAGATTGGGGTAGGTGTCGTCGGCCTGTCACCCGGATGACAAGTGTCGCCGGAATGGTCAGAGGATAAATCCTCTGCACCATTATTCAATCGACCGACACCCCTCATCCGCGATCCAGAACGACGAAACATACGGGGAGGTGCTATGATCTGAGTTAATCCAATTAACTCACGACATGAAGGCTGAGCGAACATCTTCCCTCAGCAGTTGATATCGAACTGCTTTGGAAGATGTTCCCCAGTATCATTCGCGAGAACCGGACAACTCAGATCATAGGGTGCTAACGCTCCAGGGAGGGGACTCTAACGTTATGGAGTCGTTAGCCCAGCTGAGAATCTCGCTGCCACAGCGAACCCAGAGCATAACCAGATGACCAGGCTGGATGTGATAGGCGTATACACCATTTCACAAATATCTAAGCCTGGCATCTGGAAACCTCTGGCATTCCCTGTGCCAGTAAGAAACCCAGCCGTTACTAGGGTCCGTGGGTTTGTAAAGCCCATTGAGAATGATCCCGAAGAATCATTCTCACCCTTGCGTTTTAGAAAAAAGTACAAAAGAGGAGAATATTGCTGGAGGCGTGGGGACGCAACTCCCCATCAAAGAAAAGTCTGAGGGATCTCAGACTTCCTTTGCTCCTGCGCGTGTGAAGCAGGGAATTGCTTCCACGCCGCCAGAGTCTTCTAACTATAGAATGGTGGAAATGAAAATTAATTTTGAAGGAAAAATTTTAAAAAAAATTTTCCAAGTTTTTTTTTTTTTGAAAATATGGAGGGACTCCTCCAGAGTCCTACATTGCTGTAGGGACCCTTAGAGAAGCCCCACGTTGGGCGCCAATTTGTAATGAAGCGCTTTCCCATTGGCGAACCAATGAGAATGGCATAGCAGGAAGCGTACCTAGCGAGATTGATTGACAAGCCCCAAACTAGCTTCAGTCCATGGGAACGATAAAGTAACCCTGCTACTTCAGCACAAATACGGACATGTACGCTATTCACGAAAATTTGCAGAAATGGAAAAAAATACAAGTGTGAAAAAAAGAGACTCTGGCGACCCCATTGGCGAAAGACCCACGATCAACACGTCCAACCCCTCCACAATCACTCTCAGACGCTCACGCACTCACACTTCACGCATACTATCGTGCGCACACACATTCACACTTCACACATACCAACATTCACCCGGACATTCAATCACTGACTCGCCCTTTCACACACATTCCCACTTCTACCTTAAACAGCAAAAAAAAATAAAGGTAATAAAACAAGTCCACTCACCCCATGATTAATCCTCCAGTCGTCCAAGTCCTTCGGCCTTAGCCCTCCATCAGTGATGATTCATCCAACAGGTATGGTATTACAAAAAAAATAAATGTACGGATAATCCACTGGTGCGTGGTCAGTTCGGCAGCAATAGCAAACCAGTTGTTGTAAATAAGGAGTTGAAAATATGACAGTATCAGCACAAATTGTATATAAATAATCAGTTGCAATATTCCGAAATTTTGTAAAAATGTTGTGTTGAAAATACGATTATATCAGCAAAAATTGTATATAAATAATCAGTTGTAATAGCCAGAACTTGGTAAAAACGTTGTGTTGAAAATACGATAGTATCAGCAAAAATTGTATATAAAGGATCAGTTGAAATATCCACAAATATTGTAAAAATGTTGTGTTGAGAAGGCGATAATATCAGCGAAAATTTTATATAAATAATCAGGTGAAATATCCAAAAATATTGTAAAAATGTTGTGTTGAGAAGGCGATAATATCAGCGAAAATTTTATATAAATAATCAGTTGAATTATCCCAAAATATGGTGAAAAATGTTGTGTTGAAAATTCGATAGTATCAGCACAAATTGTATATAAATAATCAGGTGAAATATCCAAAAATATTGTAAAAATGTTGTGTTGAGAAGGCGATAATATCAGCAAAAATGGTATACAAATAATCGGTTGAAATATCCAAACTATTGTGAAAATGCGGCGTTGAAAATACGAATATATCAGCAAAAATTGTATATAAATAATCAGTTGTAATAGCCAATATTTGGTAAAAATGTTGCGTTGAAAATACGATAGTATCAGCAAAAACGGTATACAAATAATGCGTTGCTATACGGTGATAATGTTCAAAACTTGGTAGAAACGTTGTGTTGAAAATACGGTAGTAACAACAAACACTGCATGTAAACGATACGTTACAATGCGGTGATACATCCAAAACTTGGTACAAAGGTGGCGTTGAAAATACGGTAGAATCAGCAAAAATGGTATTCGAATAACGGTGATATGATAATTGATAATACGGTGATAACAGCCAAAATTTTGTAAAACAAAAAAATGTCGCGTCGAAAATACTGTCGAAATACGGGTTAATTGTAGCTTGGTGATGTTAACATAAGTGACTGATTGATTCAGATAATGGCCGATATAAGTTAGAAACAGTTATTAATAATAAGGTGGCCAAATCCAGTTGCAGCTTTTAGGCAGGCAGGTGTTAACACAGCATAGTGCACAAGACATACATATCTCCCCAAAACCAATCCGTCACACTCTCAACTCCAACGACCACAAGATTCGCCACTTCTTCTATGGTAATGCGGTGCGAATTCACTTAGCTCAGCTAACAATCAAGTTCTACTCGACCGAGAACCCCTTTCACAGAAAAATTGTGTGATTCAACACGGTTCTATATTTTAGTATGATTCACCAGTTAGCGGTGATCAGTTACCCAATACAAGTTTAACAATACCACCTTGGCAATGCTGAAACTAATTTCATTCACCCATGAGTAATTAAGGTATAGTTAAATTAGTTGACTTAATTGTAGATTCGATCGTTACTTCTGTTTCTGAAATTCAATCAATGACCTTCTACCCCAAATAAAAATTCAAATCGTGGCAAGTGATTTTGACAATTCATTATAATTCTATATTTATGATTTTACACAAAATGTACGGCATTTATCCACTACACACTAAGTTCAATATATTCTTATTTCATAACTTAATTGTTTATCAAAATTGCGCTAAATTAACTTAACGGCGACTACGTCATTATTCCTTAATGATAACGGAAAATAACAAGACGCACATCTAACTTATATACATATATTAATTCACAGATATATTGTTCGGTTATTTAATTATCACAGAACATTTTGGGGGTAACCAAAATGATTATTCCGATTCACTAGTCAGACAAGCAATTAGATTTTTATAATCTGATTTTAGCAATTAAGAATTTACTATTAATTTACCTGGATATGACATTCATTGAATCTTCGTGGATGCGATCGAAAATCATCATCACCAACACAGATATTCCCGGAATTCTGGGTTTGATTTTTTTGTTATAATTGGTTATTCTAATAAATTTTACTAACTATCACAGATTTAGTTATCACAGAGAATACTAACACATTTCATTTGTTTTGTATCTTTTAAACAACATTTCAAATTTGAACAAAGAAAAATAACACATGTTGTTTTGCTAAAATAAATCTGACAGTCTGACAACACGAAGATCCACTGAAGTGAATCGCAAAACTCATGGTCTACACCGATAGTACATTTTTTTTTTGATTTCTTATGATTTAGTTTAGACAAGGAAAAACGGCACAAACATAAAAATATATTTTCTTGTGGTTTAAATTCCACTTATGGCGGAGACTAATGAAGTCAACCATTTATTCACACGTAGCACTATATTTCTTGTTTTGATTCGACCGATCTAACAATTTTTTTTTTAAATAATTGCAGGACTACGTACCCACATAAAAAAACAAAGAACTAACACCGAATTTAACTTTAGAATATTTGATAACTTTTTATATTCCGAAACAAAACATGCAAATTGACAATCTCCACCAAATCCAAAGAGACGTCAAACGCCCGAATAAATGTAATAGAACTAAGAGAAAGAATAAGTTACCGTGCTCATTATATAGTCAAATTTTTAATCTCGCAATAACTCGAATAAAGTGTTTAGATGAGAGATAATTAATTTACATCAGATTTTCAAATTATTGGGAACTTATTATAGTTCACAAAACCGTTTGCTACTTGATAATATTGTACTAAAAATAAGGTTGGGATCCCCAATATTTCCGACACATTCATAGCACGTATAATTGAATTTCAAAATGAATCAAATACAGATTCGATCAATATAGTGATGTTTAGACATTTAATAACTACATTCTGCAATATCAATACCGTGAAGTTCAGATCAATCACGGAAGGATTGTTTAAAGCAAAACACTCATACAAAGACAAATCAAATGTTTAACCAAGCAGAAATAGTAATTCGTTGTATGTTGACGATTGGAAACAAAATACACGTAGCTGTTGTGAGGTTTTGAGATTTTCGTTATTTCATTACGGTTTGTGTTTTGAAACAAAAAAAAGTTCAAACTCAAGTAGTGAGGCGAGGAAAATCGAATGGAAGCACAACGCGCGTCAATTTTAGTGCGTTGTAAGATTAAATTCTGATTAATTCTTAGTGATTATACGGATGATGATTAAGGAAAATTATTAATTAATTCAAATTAACCAATATTGTGTTATATCAATGAATAAATAATTCAAGGTAATTAGTGCAATTTTCTTTCTCCCATACGTTTGTCCGGCTATTGCAGATTTAGTAGATTTTGAGAAATGTAAGGAAACTATGGGTTAAGGAAACTACATGAAATGTGACTATTGATGACGAAGGGATGAGAATCTATTCCAAGTGGTACAGATCAATATAAGGAACAACAACTAAGGAAACTGCGACTGTAATACACTGCGTGCTGACGTTATGCCAGACTATCCATTACAGCACTAAGCCGCCTTGTTTTGTGACACAAACTCTTAAAAAGGAAACTAACAGGTCATTGAGGTGGCCAACTGCTGACTTGATATTTAGTCCGAATCTTGCAAATGTCTCACACTTGGTCGTTTTCTTCTACAAAGCACCTGCAACGCACTCAATCCGTATGTTGTGGATCCCAGTAGACAGTAGACGGGAACCTTCACCAAAATCACCTATGTGTATACTTTCATCTGAATTCTAGTATTTACAAATTAGAAGATGCCAAATATTATAGAAAAAAGCCCACTTTTGCACTGAAATACCCTCCGTTGTCGCCGTAACTGATGGAAAATTTGAGGCATTTTCACTTGAACTTTTACACTTTTGTGCTTTAAAATCTCCCAGAAAGTTGGACTAGGGATATCACCATTTTAATCCACACAAAAACTGGTCTTGTGATACCGGAGTGGAGTGATTGATAGACTATCAAGAAAAATGTTGTTAAAAAGAGACCACTAGAGGTATTAGTCTATTCTGCAATACCTGTTCGTCCTGATCAGACAAGGGAGTTATTACTACCCTTCCTCACCACTAATCAGGAATGTTCTCTCTTTTACCAACTGTTACAGTTGTCTCAAAAGCCTGCTTATCCAAAAATGTATCAGATGGAGACTTTCCAGAGACCTGTTTAAATCTGCAAAAACCATGTGCTACGCAACCCAAATCAATACTTGTTGAGCTATTGTTTGTTTATATTGAAACTAAACCTGAAACCCTGGACTAAGCAAAAATAAATAAACTAATTTTTAAAGCTTGTCAAACATTGTCAAAAACAAACATTGGTTAACCTCGATATATTTCCTCCTTTAATCAAATAAATGAACCATAATGAAGTTTTTCATCTACCGGCTGATGAATATATATTTAATTGTTTGACTACGCCGTAAAGAGAGACAAACAAATGAAAAGGAAAGATTAATTGTGGGGAATATATATCGAGGTCAAACCTTCTAAAATTTTAATTCTGTTAAGCTACCAGCGCTATGTAGCTACCATTCTTAAGTGCTCTAGATGGGTATAAAAAATTGATGAACTTGTTAATTGATTTTTGTTAATGTTAATTTTTTAATGTCAATTTATTTTATGTCTGAAGACCAAAAAAATTAGATTATAAATAAAAATAAATGTACAGAAGAAAATGCTTTGGTGTTATGTCTTAGGAAAAATGAAAATATAGTCGCTGAGTGATAAAAAAGTGTTGTGTTAGTAATAAAAAGGAAATTGGAGGAACCAAATTTATTACAAAATAATTAAAAGTAATTTTACTAATACAAATTGCTTGTGGTATACAAATTATTAATGCATGCAAGTTTTTGGAAGCCTTGCTCCTGCGTAAATTAATGAAGTTTGAAAAATCCAATTAAATTCGAAGTTAAATGTTCTTAGCGTTAGATTAAATAATTTATTCAGTCATTATCTTAGATCTAAGCTTGTTTCACACTTTATGGCTAAATAAAAAAACCTTATAGTTATGAGATGGTTTAAAGTAAAGTTTATTTTTAAAATTTTTACATAAAACAATCTTATTTAAACATGTCCGAATAGTCTGTCTTCCGAAGCATTCAACAATTGCAAAAATATTTTTCTTAAAATATATCCACATGTCCATATATGCATCATTTTTATACCATTAAATTAAATGGTTCTGAAAATTTTTCTTCACGTTTTCACTTAAGACATTAAATAAGATAACTGGAAAAGATAAAGTAAGAAAAATTTCTTGTTGCAAGAAAACTAATATTTTAAGCAAGTTGACACTTTAAAGTTTCTATTGGAATAGTTTTAAATTTATTGTAAAGTATTTGCTGTTTTTTTTTCGAATGAAAAGTTGGAATTGAACTAAAACAATGTTTACAAATCCAAGGTTTGAATAAATTTAGTAGCTAAATTTTGAAAAATATTATACCTAACTCGTTCAGAAATTTTGAGTCCTACCTAGTTTGTAGATAACTTTTCTATAAATTCATACTGATGAAAAACGTGATCTACGCAGGTGAAAAAGTCGAAATTTGAAATTGACCATTTTTGATTTTCCTGAAACTTGGCATATAAGTAGTAAGGACAAAATGAAAAATTCAGCTTATTTTAAAATTTTTTTAAAGTGCATAGTTTGAGCACAGGGGGCACCCCAACATGCATGAAAAATGAAAATTCTGCCAATCCGATGTAACTTTGAAATTAAATTGCTCAAGAACGGCTATACCGATTTCATCAAACTTTTTTGTTTAATAGATGATTATTTATTCGTTTGAAAAAACATTAATTTACTGTTTTTATAATTATTTTTTAAATGAAAATATTAAAAAAACTTTTTTAAAGATGGCGCTAGGGTCAAAGATCAATTGGAATTTAATTAATTTTTTTTTCTGAAAATAGTTCTATTCTTACTCTAAAATATATCAAATTTACAAAAAAGATAAAATTCTTGTTCTTGAGATATTTAATTTTAAAGATTTTTAGTACGACTGAAATTCGAATTTTTCTTCATTTTTTCAAACAACTTCCATTAACAAAAAATTTTAAAATCAATTAAATTTTAACTTTTTTTATTTTTTATATATAGTTCTAACCTTCTTTTAAAATATTTCAAATTTACAAAGAGGTGTTAATAAATAAATAAATGTTTAAAATTAAATATCTGAAGAACACGATCAGATATTTAATTTTAAACATTTTAGTCCGATTAAAATTCTAATTGTTCATTATTTTCTCGAAGTTCAGTGGTTAAAATTTTTTGATGATAAAAATTGTTCGAAAAAATAATGAACAATTAGAATTTTAGAATGACTAAAAATCTTTAAAACTAAATATCTCAAGAACAAGAATTTTAGCTTCTTTGTAAATTTGATATATTTTAGAGTAAAGATAGAACTATTTTCAGAAAAAAAATTAATTAAATCCCAATTGATCTTTGACCCTAGCGCCATCTTTAAAAAAGTTTTTTTAATATTTTCATTTAAAAACTAATTATAAAAACAGTAAATTAATTTTTTTTCAAACGACTAATTAATCATCTATCAAACAAAAAAATTTGATGAAATCAGTATAGCCGTTCTTGAGAAATTTAATTTCAAAGTTACATCGGATTTTCATTTTTCATGCAGACATCAGAATTTTCATTTTTCATGCATGTTGGGGTGCCCCCTATGCTCAAACTATGCACTTTAAAAAAATTTTAAAATAAGTTGTATTTTTTATTTCGTCCATAGTATGCCAAGTTTCAGGAAAATCAAAAATGGTCAAGTTTTCACAACTCTGTCTAGAATACGTTTTTCATCTACTATGAAAATTTAATGCTTTCGTTCATATATGTAAATCAAAACCTTGTATAATTTAGGATTTTTATACAAACTCAAACAACCTTAGTTAAAATTTCTCAATCATAATATGAATCAAACAAATATCATTATATAATTAATAAAACAGTCAATTTTTAAAATTTCCGCTTAACCAAAAATCTATTTTACTGTGGCTTATATATCGCCACAATTAAAAATAATTATACCTAAACTATTTTAGAGTAAATAAAATATCAACTTCATGATTTCGTTTAATTAAATTTCCACTGTTATTAAATTATATTGCGATTTTATTTTAACCGTAAAAATAGTTGAAACCATTTATTTTATTAAATACAAATAATAAATAAAATTTCTATTTAATTTAAGTTTAAATTTAAATAATTTTATTTTGTATTATCCAAAATTTAGATAAAACAAAATCTATTAAAATAATGATGTGAAAATTTAGAGGAAAGAGAAAATGTTGGAGTTTTATAAACTGAAATAATTATTATCTATTAATTATTAATTGTAAAATAATTTTGTTAATGTGGCTTAGTTACAAACCATGTTCAAAACACATTTCCCTTTAGGATGATTTGTTCTTGTTTCATGATTTTCAGTATCAAAATGGTATATCCATTTTAAGGTGAAATTGATTGAAAGCAAGAACATAGTATATGCTTTGGTGTCGTAATATGAACTTTTTTATCTCTGGTACAGTATTTTTTTAAGATCGTATGGTATCACTTAGTTTGTAAACGATGGTCAGTCAGTCTCAGTCAGTCTTCAGTAGACTCACCAAAGGATGTGATAATGCAACAACTCCAAAGCCAAAAAAAAACACATAACACTTATGGGTACCCACTAATTATTGGTAAGAATGAGGTTTATTTGAATCTCCATTGCCAACACTCACAAAATTTTCCATAATCGAAGTAAAAAGAAAGAAATTGTGGCCACAATTTCTTTCAAATTAAATCGTCATTTATATGGTCTGCTACTTCGTTACTATCCCAACTGGACCACGTACAGGCTAATTCTTCTTTCTCCTAACTTAGTTGACTTTGTGCTTAGCTAGGTTATGCTTGCAGGGTGCACAGATATGGTAAACGCTAGGTTTTCAGAGACTTGACTGATGGTTAAGCCAAGGTTATACTACCTCTGCCGTCGGTGCGAGCAGTAACAATAAACATACCAGGTCCTCTAAACTTCCAACCACTTCTCTTCATAATAAAACGATATGCAGGGAACTTCTTCGGTGGCCGAACGCGATTGGTCTCACGTCAAAATCACACTTAGAAGATAATAGTTAAAACAAAAAATTGCTACAAAATAAATGATTTATATGAACAAATTAAAAAATTAAATAAATTAAAGAACATAAGTATATAGAATAAAATAAATAAATTACATAAATTAAATAAATTGAATTATTATATTAAATTAATGAATTTTTTAAGCTCTGATTAATGGTTTAAAAAACGAAACTATTGAGCGTGTTTTTAATTTTATTTAGTTTTATCAAAATTTAAAATAAAGTTAAAACCAAAAGGTAATTGCGAAAAATAATAACTGTTTTATTAGTATAATAAACTCAAAATTAAATAAATAAATTGAATAACTCAAATAAATTAAGTAAACTTGAGTAAACAAAATACAATAAATAAATGAAATAAATTAAATAAATTAAATAATTTAAATAAACTAAATTAAGTAAATTAAATAAATTAAATTAATTAAATAATTTAAATATATTTTACAAATTAAATAAACAAAATAAATTAAATAAATCATATTAATTAAACAAATTAAATAGGTTATATAAAATAATAATAATAATAAAAATATTTTATTTTGCAGAATAAGCATTACACAATTTAAATAACAAAAACAAACAAAAACAAATATTATAGACAATGGACAATAAAGCCGTCTGTCGTGTTGGTACTTTATATAATTAAACAAATAATAAAAAAATAAAAAAATGAAAGGGGAAGAAACAATAATAAAAATATTTACTATAATAATATCGAGTATAAACATAAGAGTGAAATGAGAAAAGCAGAAAAACAATCATTTAAAACGACGCATCAAAAAAGAAAAACATAACTTACATAATTTCATCTTATACATTAAATTCACCTATTAATAATAACCTATATTTACTCGCGGAACTCACAAACTCGTACAAAGCATCATAGTTGGCATTTCCATTCAAATAGGATAGAAAATCATCTCTTGATAACTCGTTTTTTTTAAACATTTGTCTACGTATATCTTTTAATATTGGACAGATTGCAACGAAGTGGAAAACGTTTTCGATTTCACCCAAGTTGCATAACGAGCAAATGCTAGATGTACCGCTTTGAAAGCTCCTTGCGTTTAAATTAATAAGAGCTCCTCTCGTTTTAAATATCACCATTATTTTATGCGACGCGATCTGGTCAATGAAGTATTTTGGTACATTTATATATTCTAAGCTACAATAATCACCGTGAAAAGTGGATCTACGAGCGTCCTCCTCAAATTCACATCTGTCTATTTCCTTTAGTTTGTTTAAGATTTGTTCCGTATGCTGCTTTAAATCTTGTATATTTAAATTCTCTAGACATAACGATAAACCACATTTTTCAGCTAAGGTGTACCATTCCGTAACCCAAAACGATTTCAACTTGATAGTTTCTAAAGCTAATACCTTTGGTAAACGATGATTTGGGTATTGTAGAATTTTAACTATATTTTTTTTTTTTTTTTTTTATTAATTAGTTAGACATGTTTAGCACACTAAATATGAAATATTCATTATTTAGACTCTTTGAATATCCGAAGATACCATGTCAACTATAAAGGCAGGAGATGAGGAAAATGGAAGGCATGGGGATATAGGGATAACTATACTAATTTTTTTAAATGGTTATGGACATTTTCTTTGAATGCCTGAGGGGAAAATTCATCGGGAAATACAGAGGGAGGCATTGAGTTCCACAATTAGGCCACTCTATTAAAATAGTCGTTTTGGAAGGACACAGTTCTACAACGAGGTATTTGTACAACAAATGGATGGGATAACTCGGCAGCTCTTGTTTGTCGATTATACTGCGCACACGATGGAAGGATATTTTGAATTTCCTTAGAGGAGAATTCGCTAAAGTTATATTTATAGTAGATTGATAATTCAGCCACATTTCTTCTGTGCTGGAGTGAATCAAGCTGGTCCGTTAGTTCGGTATTACCAATCAATCGTATTGCTTTTCTCTGAACAGAGTCTAGACAATTTATTGTTGACTGACAAGCACCTCCCCAAACATGACAGCAGTACTCCATACATGGACGAATAAAGGACTTGAAGATTAACAAAATTTGCTCGGGATTGAAATATTTTTTACATCGACTCAAGAATCCTAATTTTTGCATTGCAGATTTAGCGAGGTTGAACACATGTTTATTCCATTTCAGGTTATTTTGAATATCCACTCCAAAAAGTCTAACTGATTCAACCTCACGCAATTCCTCATGGTTTATTTTAATAGGAAAATTTTTATGTCGCTCTATTCGTGAAAGACGGCATAATTTGGTTTTGGTTGGATTAAGTGAAACAAGATTACGATCACCCCATTCCATTATACGCTCCAGATCTTTGTTGATAGAATCAATTAGCAACTCTCTATCAGTGGTGACTGCAGTGTGAGATCAAAATTTAGGAGATGCATGTGATGCATGTAATGTGCTGTCATCAGCAAAACTATGGATTGGGTGCACTGTGGAAATAAGTAAGTCATTAATGTATAGAAGAAACAAGGTTGGTGAGAGTGCCGAACCTTGGGGAACCCCAGCATTGGTTGTGAAAATATTGGATGTGATACCATCTTAATTAACATGAAATTGGCGACCTGTAAGAAAACTATGAATCCATGAGACAGTAAGATGGTCTATGCCATAAGATTTTAATTTAGCTATAAGATTTTTATGCCACACTTTATCAAATGCTTTAGAGATGTCAAGTGAAATACTGAATGTTTCACCGTGGTTTTCCAGCGACTTGTTCCAGAGATGGGATACGTAGGCTAACAGATCACCTGTTGCATGACTTCTACGAAAACCATACTGCTTATCATCAATAATTCGCGACATTTCCAAATAATCTATCAAATTGTAGTTAACATATTTTTCAAATATTTTAGCTAAAACCGACAGAACTGCAATTGGTTTATAATTGTTAGGATCCATCTTACTGCCTTTTTTTGGTACGGGTTGAACGCTGGCCAGCTTCCAAGAGTCGGGAAATATTCCGGTTTTATAAGATAAATAGAAAATTTTTGTTAAAATTGGAGCTAGTTGTCTAGCAAAGTTTTTAAGAATGAGGGGTGGAATAACGTCGGGGCCAGCAGATTTGTTGATATTGATAGAAAGAAGCATTTTCCGTAAAATATTGCAACGAAAAATAATTGGTTTCATTTTCGTTACAACTGGGGGAATGAGTGTAGGAGAATGAGGGGGTTCAACTATGTTTGAGTTTTCTGCGAAAATACGACCCAAAAGATCCGCTTTCTCTTTCGAGTCGCTCACGGGAATGTCATTCAGAACTAAGGTTGGAATAGAGGATCGAGTAAAATTGCTCTGGACTGATTTAACTGCCTGAAAGAAACTACGTGAGCCAGATGGGTGCTCGGCGAATTTCTTTGCTTTCTTCTGGATAAACGCGTCTTTGTCCAAGTCTATTTTGAATTTACTAATATTTCTGGCTTTCTTATAGGCTCTATGGGTTTTAGGAGTTTTATTAGCGTTATACGTCTTGAATGCTTTGCGTTTATTCCTTACTGCCTCATCAACATCCCGTGTGAACCAAAGCTCAGTTTTAGGAGTGATTAATCGATTTGGAATAAACCACCGCATTCCTTCTTTTATGATTTCAGAAATTCTTATTGCCGATGTGCTAGGATCTTGATCAACAAAACAAATAGTTTTCCAAGGTGTTTCATCATAAAAGTTTCTCAGTCCCTCCCAGTCAGCGCGTTTATAGTTCCAGACCCGACGAGGATTTGCTTTAATTTGTGTCGGTGATGTAAATTGCACTATTGCTGATATTAGTAAATGGTCCGATGATCCCAGGGGTTGGTCAACTTTTGTCTTCGTTGTATCTGGTTTGTTTGTCAAAAACAGATCCAGCAAATTATTGTTATGATGTGAATTGTCTGCGATTCTTGTGGGACACTCTATCATTTGCGACAAACCGTGATAATCTGCGAGTATCAGTTCGGCTTGCCTTCCTACGTCGTCAGTGCACGATGAATACTTAAGCCATTCTTTATTATGAATATTGAAGTCTCCAAGAATGACCAGTCTTGCTTTGGGGTAGTCCGTGGTAATCTTGTCTAGATTAGCCGATATTTTATCGAAAAAGGGACATCCTGAGGGAGAATTTGGGGATCTGTATAATCCTATTACAAACATAGTTTCATCAACACCTAAGATCTTCAGTGCTATAGAATTATGGTGCTTAGAGTTCAACTCGTAGGCCTTAATTCTCATACATGAAAGTGAATCTCGAACAAATACACAGACACCATGTTTGTTATAAAAGGAATGTTCCAATTCATAACTAGGTATCCGGTATTTATCGAGATCCAATTTCGATGCTTTGCCACTAACAATTGTTTCGGTAAGAAACAATATGTCAGGTTTATTTTTTTCGATGTAGTGATGAACCTCGTTTAGATTCGAATTGAGACCTCTTATGTTGGTGAAGTCAACGCTAAGCTGTTGGTTCACTCTGCTGCATTTTTGTTGAGACAAAGACTTACCCTTTGACATTGCAGGTATAGATGCTGAAATTCGGCCAGGCCTAAATTTCAACACTACACAATACAAAAGAAACTGGGTATCCCTGTCACAAAAACACGATAGCAGTTCATGCAACAGTAGCTCGATAAGAGAAAAGCAAAAAAAAAATAGGGACACAAAAGACACTAACAAAATTGAAGAGTACAAAAAAAGGGTTAAATTTGAAGATCTCACTAACAACCAAAACTTAATTTTACCTTCACTGTTACCATGCAATATTAAACAAGTTTATGATTTAAAATAATAAATAAATTTATTAAATTTATTACATCAAAACAATAAAAGGTAAAATTTTACCTGCCAATCTGGTAACAGCAAATATAAAATATACCAAATAATTATCTAAAAAAAAGAACAATCTCACCAATTATATAATTGTACGCCTCCGTTCTTTAACAATTTTATTTTCATAAACACTAACACTAACACAAACACAAACACTATACAATACACCTATTTTCGATTATTTGTTTTTTTTCCTTTAAATAAACACTAACACAATCACTATGACATACACTTTTTTTTTTATTTTCGATTATTATTATTTTTTATTTGTATTTTTTCCTATAAAATTTTTTTTACCTTCTTCGTCTGTTTCTGGTTGATGAATGATATAGTTGAAGTGCATTTTAAGAGTGTATTGAAATGTTTTATGTAAGCCTGATTCGAGATATAACATATAATTTGGCGTGTTCTTGGGTAAACAGAACATCCTTTTCAGAAAAAATCTCTGTAATTGTTCAACTTCGCGATATTCAAGAAAACCCCACACCTGGGCGCTGTAACACAGAAAAGCTCTAGAGATTGATTCAAAAATTTTAATTTTGCTAGAAAAGGGGACACAGCTCTTATACATGAATTCATTCCAAATACAATTTATGCCAGATTTAGCTGCTTTTAGTTTTGATTTTAAATGCGGGTGAAAAGATAATTTTGGTGTAAGCTCTACGCCTAGATAGTTGTATGATTTTACAATCTCTATCGGTTCTCCACCGAAACGCCAATGTTCAATTAAAGCTCGTCGGCCTCCACGGGTAAAAATGATTATTTTAGATTTGTTTAAATTCACAGAAAGATTCCATTGTTGACAGTAAATTTCCAGTTGGTCAATCATTTCTTGTAAGGTTTTAGGATTGTTTGCCAAAAAAAACTATGTCGTCAGCATACTTAAGTATTTTTATCACAACACCATTAATTTTTATTTCACCATCAACGTAATCGGACAAATCATTGATAAATAATGCGAATAGTAGGGGGCTTAGCAAACAACCCTGTTTTACTCCCATTTCCGTTTTGAACCATTCGGAGAGAAATTTGCCATTCCAAACACTACTGACAGTATTTTCATATAAATGTTTTATAATTGTAATAAATTTACTGGATATGCCCGTATTATACAATTTGAAAAATAATGCCGATCTACCAACGCAGTCAAATGCCGATCGAAAGTCAACAAAAAATCCGTATACTTTATGTTTCTTATCCATTTCAATATTAATTATACTTATAAGATTGAAGATACAGTCAACTGTTGAGTACCCACGTCGGAAGCCAGCTTGATTCTCATTCAAAATTTCATTAGATTCTACCCAATGTTCAAGGCGAGCTAACAATATACCGGTAAATAATTTTGCCACAGAATCCATGAACGATATTCCTCTATAATTCTCGGCTAAATTGACGTCACCTTTCTTAAATAACGGGAAAATTATGGATTTTTTAAACGACTCTGGCGGTGACCCTGAGTTATAAATTATATTAAATATTTTTACCAGTTTATCCAAGAAACTTACGGGGGCATTTTTATAGAACTCATACGGAATTCTATCATAGCCAGGAGCTTTTTTATTTTTGGCCTTCCTCAGTACTGCTAGAATTTCTTGAGAATGGATTTCGCCATCAAGTGCAGGAATTAATATTTCGGGTTCGGCATACAAAATTGGCTTTGAAGCGTTTAATGGGTTCATAATACGCTTAAAATGTTCCACAAACATATTCATTGATATATCTGTCCCGCATACAAATTTTCGACCTCGAATTTCCCTTATTGCCGCACCCCAATCTTTCGAGTTGTTCATTGTACTAAGTCGCTCTGCAAGACTTCGATTATATTGAAATTTTTTAAGGCGACAGAGTTTTTTATAATTTTGATTCTCTGTTAGGTATGTTTGTTTCAAATTGCTTGTACCATATTTTCTGTAGTCGCAGAGTGCGTTAAACGACTTCTTCCGCGCTTTTAGGCAGCTGAAATCGAACCATTTGTCTCTAAACACGGGTTTTTTTGAGCATTCATTTGGGTTATAATTGGTTGCTTCATAAATAATCTTTGTTGTCACTTAAATACTATCGATTTCAACCGACTCTATATCGTTTTCATTAAAATCGCGAATAATCTTTTCGATTTTATCAGCATATACTTCAGGGTTCTGTTTGGTCCATAGCAGTTGAGGTAGGAGTTGTAGCGAATTTTCAGACTGTTGGTAACCATTTTCAATAATCGATAGAACAATTGGCATATGATCCGAAAAATTTTGGGATTCAACACTAAAATCAAAATTTAAATTTAGAAGCACATCAGACACAGCACAGATATCATTTACTGACGAGCCCATACTTCCTAAAAACGTGAATTCCCCGTTAATATCACCATTAGTTCTACCATTTAGTATGATTTGACCATAATCTTCAATTAACTCTAAAAACTTTTTACCTTTCCCATTTATAATTTTATCTTTTGAGAGCCTACGTTCTGAAATACAAGAGCTAGTACCGATAGCATTCTCACCAAGTTCCTGTGCTACACCTATCCTCACATTAAAATCTCCCATTATTATGCAATTTTTATTACCAACATTTTCAACCAGTGCTTGGGTTAAAATCTCAAAATCTGCTTCCCACTTGTTGCAATTTAAATAAACTGGTATTAGATTAAAAATAAAATTATTTACCGTAAGCGAAATAAAAAAATTGTTACCTTGAAAGTTAAATATCAAATGATGTTTCTCTATACTATTTTTTCTGAATCCAAACTATGATCCACCTTGTGCTCGACCGGATTTACTTTCTCTGATAGCAGGTATCCATAACAAATCAAAACCACTAAAATATTTCTCATATTTTGATATATTTTCTTTCGCAATCCACGTTTCAAATAACAGAAAAATGTCATGACTCTTAATAAACTCAAAAAAACCCGGAAAAAGCACTTTGTTTGCAAGCCCATTAATATTATATGCTACAATTTTAAATTTTGGTAAACTATTTTTAATATTAGAACAGACGGCTTTTGGTTGCTATTCTACTGGTTTTAAAGAATTTATATTGCAAAATATATCTGTGAAATCAAAATTGAAGAGATTGTTCATCTTCTGCAACCCATCCTGTGTACGTGAGATTATCCTGTCATCATCATCTATCAAAAACTGCATACCCTCCACTTCTATCGTATCATTTCTAATTCTGACTGTTTTTTGACTGTCGATAGCTGTTAGTTTCTTTTTAAGCCAGAGTAGCTTCCTTTTCCTATCGCGAGTTTGTTTGGTGAGGTCTCGGCTTACAAAGACGGTTGTACCTTTTAGTTTATTAGAATTTCTGGTTACTTTTTCCACATCTGCCTGGTTGGTACTGTACTGTCGGACTGAAAAGACGTCTTTTTTTCAATCGCTCTGAAAATATTTATTAAAAAATTAAAAATAATAGTTTTGTGATGTTTGTGCTTAAAAAAAGGTGTAGAATAGTTGTGTGAATTAGAAACTTATGTAAGTTAAAAAGTTAAGTCTACGAAATTAAGTTAAACTCGAAAAAGAACATATACAAGAAATATTGACATTCATATATGCAAAATGTTCTTCATTTATCATTGATTACATATTACTGTTAAATCATTAAATCGTTTGTTTATATAAAGGAGTTACAGTACAGCCGCATTAATCTGTTGATTTAATATTTTAAAAACAATAATTCAGCATAAATCATAATAGAATAATTTTGCATATAGAACCGTAACTGAATACTATTAGGAATTAATAGTTTTTGTGGAATGTCCCAGCCAGATACATTAAAGCGAAAGAACGTAGCAATCTCACCCGAATTACCAGCAGCTAAGAAAGTATTAACTACACCTAAAATGGAAGTTGGAAAGATGAGGTTAGAAGATTTAATGGCTGCGTTGAGTTCACTACTGGATAAAAAATTGGACGAGAAATTGGAGCATTTAGCAACAAAGGAAGAATTTGTTAAGGAATTAAATGAACTCAAATACGAAAATGCATTATTAAAGGAAACAGTAACCAAACTTGTTGTCAATGAAAAATCTCACAAGCGAACGGTAGAAATATTACAAAACCAAAACCGTCGTAACAACTTGATAATATCTGGCATTAGTGATCAAGGAAACAACCTGATAGATATTGTTATTCAATTTTGCCGTGAAAAATTACAAATTGGGAGTATTAATGTTGTAAAAGCGTTTCGTATTAGGGGCACAGGAAAAATATTAGTGGAGTTTCAAATAGGTTATATATATTAAATAAATTTTTTTAAATTAAATAAATTAAATAGCTAAAAAATTGGACGGACAATGATATTAAATAAATTAAATAACCATCCAAATTAAAAAGATAAACTTACAAATTAAAATTTAAATTATAAATAAATAGAAAAATTTACAAATCATAACATGGTAACATGGAACAGTAGGTTGTATTTACAGACACGTCAAAAACTAAATTTTGCTTCTCTTTCAACTCCTTGCAGTCTATGTAAATTATCAAATATGAGTTGGCAAGCAATGACCTTGCGAGACGTCCGATACTTTCTCTGGTGATATACTTATACTGATTGTTAAACTTAGCGTTGCTTAGCCAGTGTTGCTGGAAAAAGAGTTAAGTAGACGTTGTTAAAAATTATGGGCTTTAATACCTATGCAACGTCGTAACGTTTCTTACAAAAATGACAAAAATTGAACAAATACTTACAAGATGAACATTTGAGTTCTAGCTCATCTTATGTTTCTACGGATAATTTATGCGTAATTCGGAAAGCTAGTTAAATTAAATACAGGAAGAGAATTTGGCTTTATGTTTTTAATATAAACCAATAAAGAATGATGCTAACACCTACCTGATTTATGCTCTTTCGACGGACTCGTTTTTAAAAAATTGACTTTGATGACTGTCAGAATATCCATATTACCAGATCGCTCAAACCCATAATAGCATACTTTTCACATTATCGTGTTTTTTGGTAAATAGCATGTGTTTTCTATATTTTATTTAGTTTTTCAAAAAAAATGGATAAAAGAACAATAAACTCTATCACATAGATGATCTCAGGGGTCACTGGTCTGATTAGACCGTGATACAAGACCTGGCGAGCCCGAGGTACCTGCGCTATAGTAGGCTCTAGCCTACTATTGCAAACCATACACCTTTTGTCATGTCTAGTGGGAACGGGGACCTTGGCTTAGACGCCCGGGTCGTGGGAAGGTGCTCCCTTATTAGCACCCCTAGTGGGTACACACTAGAGAAGATTCATGTAGGGTCAAACCATGAAAAGTACCAACCTCTAGGCACCTGTCGCCCTCAGTTGTATATAGACTTCTAACAGGTATAGACGAAGGCCTGTTGGTGACTTTTATTGCGTCTTAGCTCGTGGGAACAACCCATTGTTCCCATTTATTTGCCCATTACCCATTTTATAAAATTATATTTTGATCAAATGACTACTACATTTGATAAAAAATTTAAAATACACATCTAAAATATTTGTGGATTGAATGCCAACCGAGACGCCGTGCAACATCATCTTGAACACGACAAACCACATATTCTTTTTCTTACAGAAACACAAGTTTCTGAAAACTATCCCTATGACGTAACACTGAATCCCAAATATAGGCTTGAATCAGCTTTTAAACTTCATCAAGGTGTATGTGCATAGATTCATGAGAGTGTTGCATATAAACGCTTTCCAAATTATAAACTACGTGGTGATGGCTACAACACAGTAGTATTAAGGGTTTGTCTACCTGAAATTTCTTTTTTCACAAAAGCTCTATACCGGTCCCCAAACAAACATAGTCCCAATTTTTTTAATATCTTGACTAATGTTGTAGACAAAATTAGAGCACATTTCAAAATTGTGAAGTTATCGTTACCGGTGACTTCAATATCCACAACAAATCGTGGTTAGAATTTTCCAAAACGACCGACGACCACAACAATGGAAGGCAGGCAGAAATGTTTGCCGCATCGCACGACCTGACGCAGATTGTAAAAAACCCAACTTTCACGCCTCGTAATGGTGGTGACAATAGTTTTCTCTTAGACTCTTATCTCACATCTATGCCAGATATTACGAGGGTCGATGTCGATAAGGGTAGTATTGGAAATTCTGACCATTATCTAATCACATCAGTTATCAAAACTGATTTACTACAAACTAGAGTTCCCAAACCCCGTAAAGTATTTCAAATAATTCAAAAATGGACACGGTTGGTCTCCGAAATCTATACTGACAATGTAAATGTTTCTGCTCAAAAATTTACTGAAACCATTCAATGCGGTATTAACAAATTTGTTCCCTTTTCAATAATGAAACCCCAACAAAAAGATATGTTTTCGAATGCAGCCAAATTGGCTCTTAGAAACAAACGTAGATTATTTAATATTTGGATTCATAAAAAAAAATTCTGTCAATCGATCCCAATATTTAAAGGCCAACAAAATATCAAACCAGATAATTGAAAACAAAAAGGCGAAGATTGACAGAGCGAAAGCGGCAAAACTTTCGAGTATGTCAATTTCTGACAAAAGTTTTTACAGTGTCATTAATTCTTTAAATTCTGGTACTTAATCTTCTATCCCTCCTATCATTGATGGTGACTCAATCGTTACTGACCCTGCAAGGAAAGCTACATTGTTCGTGGAAAGCTTTGCTTCAAATTCGACAGTTTTAGAAACTCCAGTCTTCAGGAGTTAATATGAAACAATTACATTTCAAACCCAAAATTGTCGAAAAACTTTTAAGGGGGTTAACCAGCAACAAAGCTTCTGGTCTGGACAACATTCCTCCTGTTATTCTAAAAACATTTTCAAAAGAACTTGCCCAAACTATATTTTATAAATCCTATAAATCTGGTATTTTTCCATCCTGCTGGAAGTTGACCAATGTCCAGCCTGTCCCAAAAAGGAACGAAAGGTGATATTTCAAATTACAGACCAATAGCCTTACTCCGAGTCCTGTCTAAAATATACGAGCACTACATTAATTCACAAATATCCAAATTTTTGGAAGACAACCATTTGATATCTGACAGCCAATATGGTTTTAGAAACAAAAGATCAACAACCGATCTATTAAACTATGTGGCACATCTTTGGAATAGCATACTTGAGAAAGGTGGTGAAACGTACGTGATCGCATTAGACATCTCAAAAGCATTTGATCGAATCTGGAATGCCAACTTGATCAACAAGCTCATTGCATACGGGTTTCATCCCGCAGTCATGAAATTGATTCAAAATTTTCTGTCTAAGCGATACATCTCGGTCTCTATAGATAGCTTTTCTTCTGGGTTCAAATTAATTAACGCTGGCGAACCCTAAGGCTCAGTTTTATCTCCCATTTTATTCCTATTTTATTTCAGCGAACTGCTGCAAATTACCAGCAAACCAATAAATAGTTTTGCAGATGATAGTACACTGCACAAGTCATTTGTCCCCCTATCTTCAAAGGGTAAAATGCATGAACGAATAAATCCCGTCCGGAGAGACGCTGCCATAAATGTAAACGAGGACCTAAAAAAAGGCGCCGATTGGGGTGACAAAAATTTGGTCAATTTTAATTCCACCAAAACACAGCTATTGATTGTTTCCAGATCAAAGACCGAGTTTCCCAATGATATTTCAATTAATATGTGTGACGACCAAATAGACGAATTTCGTTTATTGGGAGTCACAATTTCCAATGACTTACTCTGGATCGATCATATAATGGCCATGGCAAAGAGCGCATCAAGAAAACTCGGCCTCCTCAATAGATATAAAAAATATTTTTCTCCGTATCAATTACTCCACATTTCTAAGTCTAAAAACATTTCAATTACTCCACATTTCTAGTCTTCTAAAAACGAAACATGATAAAACAAATATTAAAACAAATATGAAAAATAAGTCAACAAAAAGTGAATATTAGCTCAATAAGGGTTTTTCAAGGACAGGTGGTTCACGAAGTAGTAAATATGTGGTAACCATCATATGAAAGGCAGGCTGACTACAAGAATTCGACATTTTGCATGTTATCCATGTTTGGTAGCACGTCCATATATAAGTTCATATCCCATTCAGAAGGTATTGAAAGGTGAAGATATCATTAAAATGATCAATATCAAAAATGATCTCCAACACAACACCCTAACCTTATGGTAAGATAAAAGGTCAGCATTTGTTTGATGAATGGCGACCACTATATACAAGACAACTCAAATGCAAATTTGTTCTATCTTATCTTTCCTAAAAAGTTTGACCAAACATTAGGAAATATGAAAAATAGGCGTTATTTTCATTACGCAAACGCATGAGATCTAGATGAAACTTTTGAATTAAAATGAGCTGCAAACGCATCCGAGTTTATTTGAATATGGAAAATATGCTATTTTGAATGAGATTTTCAAAATTTGGCAAAGGAGTCGGGGAGGAGTCTGTGGTTCGTTGAACAACTGTTTTTTTTAAACTTCAATAACACTCAGTCCTGACATTTAATTTTGTCGAAACTTAGAGCATAAGGTTTTTGTAATGTTTTTAGTAGATTTGCAACTTATCACTTTCGGTTAGATAGCTTTATCTTATTCTTTTTAGCCACAGTTATTAAGTGTTTTTTTTGACGAAAAAAAAACTCAAAAACCAAGACAGCAATTGTTTATACAAATGTCATTATAAATGTCTGACATGATGACAAACATATGGAAGTTTCCTGACCATGATTGCATTATTTAATCTCATTATATTTGCAAGAGATCATTTTCAGTTTTCTGGAAACCACTAAAAAACGAATGATTTAATTTCGTTAGAAAAGGACTAGGCTCTAAGTTACGCCAAGATACATCGATTGCGACCATTTTCGTTGAAATTGACCGATCCGTTGTTGAGAAAGCGTTGGGCAAAAATTAATCCACATAAAGCGATACATACACATATACACACACACATACAGACTGCCAACTAAAAATAGTCCAAACAGCTTCAGGAGGTCATGAAACGTAAAGATATCATAAAAATTCTGATTTCGAAAATCGACCCAAAAATAATAACTTCCCATATCGGGAAGTTAATAAAAAAATAGTAAAATATAATATATGATGAATACAAATAAGAGAGAAGTAGGTTAAGCTATGTTGCAGAAATGGTCAACAAAACACAAGATAAAGACGAAACACTTGGACCAAGATAAGTCCGATGTATATCACAGGATCTCCTTCTTCTGCTCAAATCATTCGAAGCTCCTGCTGAAGCTAACTATTTTCTTAATTTTAAAATTACTCCAGTCAATGAGAATTTTAATGTGCACGTTCCAAAATAAATTTGAAGTCTATGGATTAGGGTGAACACGTACAAAGTAGAGTAGAAGTAGAGTAGAGTAGTACTCTGCTCTTCGTCACAATGGAGCACTAGTCGCATCGGTCACTGGAAAATCCTGTACGAATAGGGACACCCAAAAAACATATACCTCCTTTACTTGAAAAGTACTCTTATACCCTCCAGAGAAGCTTGAAAGGACGAGCCTTAGAGGGAAAGGACTTGGAGGGATGAGGTTTTGTGGGAGGAATGATTGAAGTGAAGGTGCTTGACGAAGGCGGATGTCATGCATAATCATATCTCCTTCAGACTAGGCCTTAGAGAGAATCTGAAAACTTTTAATCCTCTTAGGATTTTTAGAGGGAGGGATGGAGGGCTGGTGATGAAGGAAGTAGTAGAAATGTTTATAGATGGCTCCAAAATCGAAGAAAGAGTGGGAAAGGAGGCGTGTCAGAACAGTTAAATATTAAACACATCTTTTCGTATATGGTTGAGAATGATGTAATATCAACTGGACATATCAACTATAACGTCCACCTTTGCCACAACGCTATAAATAATTTTAGAAGGTGTGGGACGGGCCTTTATCAAGTAAGTTCTTATACCTTGTTACAATTCTCTTTATCACTTTGAATTTTTTTTTACCTAAACACTAAAACAATAGAACACAATTAAATTTCACTGGACATAACAACATAAACAAAACAAAATCATTTAAATAATATTTTTTCTATGTTTTTTTATAACTTTATAACTGATTTTTTTAATTTTTAACACAAAAACATTAATATTTTTTTTTTCTTGAATCTAACGTATATAATAACCACAATGTAACAAAAAAAATTGACAATAAACTAAATAAATTAATTAATCAGACAGATCAGAAAATTTAAATAAATTAGCAATATAATAAATATAAAAATAAATACGTGTTTGTTTATATTCCAAATTTTCCCAATTCCAGTTTCCTGTTCCTCGTCAATTTGTAATAGCTCCTTTCAACTGCAAAAATGAAATCGCTCCTCTCAACTTCAAAACGAAAATCGAATAGAGTAGAATAGAATAGAATAGAATTAATTTTGATTTTCGACGACTTTATAATATACTGATGAAGAGATTCTCCAACAGCCAACTATCTCCAACTTTTCAAACATTTTTTTATTTGTTGGCAGTCCTTATATTTTTGTATACTCAATCTCGAATTAAGGCCGATGTTTTGTTTAATGGCTTACATAAATCTCGAAAATTTGATGTGTTGAATACTGGCTTACATAAACTTCAAAAAATAAGGCAGATGTTGTTTATTATTGTTTACGTCGAATGCAATTGAAAATTATTTCCTTTACTAATTATTGGAATCGGAATTTTCTTGTAATATATACGCAATCAAAAGTATGTTCAGCAGCTACAAGGTAGTAATTTCCTTAGTTGAGTTTATCTTATTGATGATTTCCTTTGTTTTTTAGTGGTTTGTTTATGTGGGATTGTTTTTGTGTTCAACTTAGCTTAATCTTAGCTTAAACATATTTTATTGAATTAATATATGAAATTGAATACATTATCAAAAATAATAGAAAAAGCGAAACAAAATTTAATTATACGAGTTATCTTTACTGGAAAAACAAATTTAATTATTTGGAACAACGATATTTTTAAACATAATTGCTTATAGAGATCAGCTGTTTTATATAAACAAAAATAAAGATTTTTCTGTGAACAAGTTGCGTTATATAATTCAAGATTTAAGCAGAACTATTTTTAATTTGAATGTAAAAGGAAAAGTAATTTTTAAATGAAATTTATATTTTATTGATTTTAAACAATCACACATATATCTAAAAACATATATGAATGGATTTCAATTTCTCATTAGATCTTATCACGTTACACAACTTCTGTGTAGATAGCCAAGCTGCATTAAAATTGCAGTCAATTGTATCTCTGACCGAGATGGAAAAGCCGTTTACTATCCACATTATATGAGTGCCGGGTTACATGTACGCTAGAAGTAACTAAATAGTGAATATATTTGCTATACCAGGGACTAAACTGAATCGTGTTTAAGAAAAAGAAGCTCTAGGCTGGTCGTTTGCTGGCCGGAAACACTGTTTCCTCTTCTTTCTCATCATCAGTGCAGATTGGCGGAAAGCCAAGTGTTTTTGAGTGCTATCTATTGTGGTATTGAGTGTGTTATCCAGTACACCCAGAGAAATTGAAGTTTGTATGATACCTATAGCGAATAATAAGTGCAAAAATTATGGTTGAAATTCAACTTGTCCTATCTCATGGATAAGTTATAAATAAAAAGAATGTATTATCCATATATGAGTAATCATTCATTATACCAGTTAGTAATGAATCGGTCAAAAAGTCACGGAGCATAATGTACATATTTTGACATGATAGATGCCAGAATAAGAAAACATTTTGAATAATTTGTTCACACTGTTGGAGATCTACATACATAATTCAGCATGGTAAGTTCCAGAATAGGAAATTTTTTTGCATAAATTATGCAAAATATCAGTCGAAGTAATGCATATCTCGGGATAGTAAATCCAATTTTAACCATTATTAGGGAACGAATTTTGCAAAAAGTTATGAATATTTTGGTATGATATGTTCCGTAATCTCACAGTATTTTGGAATAAATGATACACAACAAAAGGTAGCCAGAAGCATGTTTAATCATGATAATTTCCAATATTATAACGATTTTATTCAATCAATTTTTAAGTGCAAGGTATTCCTTTCTCTGAATGTATTCAAATATGTGTTTAATTAAAAAACAGTTTTTAATTTTACTTAATATTTATTTAAATAATATTAACTTCATTGTATGTGGTACTTTAAATTTAATACAAAAAAGGATTTAAATTTTTTTTTAAGTATTTTAATGAAATTAAACTTTTTAATTTTAATTTTTATGAAATTTTAAAAACTACATAATTCTTGGTAAGAAAACTTTTTGGCCGTTTAAGAGTAAATGGACCTCAAAAGGTTTTTTTGTACATAAATCTGTGATATTTTTTAAGAAATGTTTATTAATTTTTTCACCCAATTTGTAAATTCTCAGATGAGTATCGAATCCAATAATTTGAATTTCAATTAGAAAAAGAAATAAAAATCTGTTATCATATACCATATCTTCAATTAGCATTAATTTTTTATTTTCATATATATAATAATTTCTTTTGAACTGAGTGTCCTTATACCGTATAGCAGTTACTAAACTAAGTGAATTTATTTTAAGATGGTCTTCTAATTTAAGGTCTTTAAAATGACAATTATTGAGATCAAACATTTTTTCAGTTTGTAGTATTTCAATGTCAGGATCAAGAATTTGATTAGTCAGAATATCATTAGCAAATGCATAACCACATTTCTTACTAAGCGAGTATGGAAGATTAATTCTAGAATTACAAACCTTTGAATATTCTTTGACAAATTTATTCTTGCTCTCAAGTCTCATACAGCTTAGTAATTTTAACGGCCCTGAATATTCAATTAATCTTGGATAGTGACATATGAAATGATGTTTTGGTTTGAGATTTACATTAAAACATTGCATATAACGAGTACAGTGATCTGTTATCAAGTTTTGAAGAGAATTCAGTTCACTCTTCGAAAATGAATCTTTAAGTAAAAACTCGACCAATTCGTATAAACTTAAAACGTATTTCCAGCACAAATCGTTCTTTGGAACATAATTACCAACCAAAATAGGAAAGTATCGTAGGAAGCAATAGCTTTCTCTGGCAGACATGTGCAAATTTAAATTTCTTATGTGATCTTCATTTATCAAACATGGTCTGTTTTATACTTCAATCTCACCATAACTGAAGCTTTCAATCGCGCTATTTAATAAATTTACAGTGAAATATCGTTTTTCAAATATAAAATAATTTAAAGAATGAGCTAGACCAAATTTAATGATGCCTTCGTAAACGTCATGCATAATGTCACAATACATATTTTTAGTAACGTGGAAGGAAATTAAATCATTGTTGATTTTAACTTTATGCCAGTTGTTTTAAAATCGTTCTTTTCCAAATCAGATTTATAATTATCTATGGTACGTAAATTTGACATACTCTCAACGACAGAAAACTGCATATTTGATTTAGATTCTCGACATAGTCTACAATAAAAGTTGTGAGAAAATGAAGAACTAAATCCCATTATCGAGTTTAACGCAAGGTTGTCTCCAATTATTAGGCCCAATACGAATTTAACGTTTTTAGTCTCTTCTGAGAGTTGTATATCAATTACTTCGGCTTCAATTTTTTTCAAAGAATCTATAAGATGAGAAAGAGATTGATTAGCTCCCAATTTTTTAAGATTTTTGGTTTTCATTAATAAGGCAACAAATATTTTATTTAATTTTAAATTTTGGTATGGGACCGTAGGAAAGAAAAAATAAAATCCAGCAATTGATTGACAACCGGCGCGGCTACCTAGAGCATTGCCTGTTTCGAAATCGTCATAGTAAAGTATATAAGGTATAACAATATCAGCAGGTGAAAACGCTTTTAGTTTTTCCTTCCATAGTATACCTTGGGCAAAATTTTCTATCCTATTCAGAGCGGGATCCATTAAACGATTTGAATTGGACACAGTATCTTGAAAAATAGTTGAAAATTCAAAGAATTTTTTAATCTGATAGATAATAGGCACCAAGACACATTCGTAATCAATATTTTTAAAAAGTGGTTGACCTAGTTTAAAAACTTGTTTAATTTCATTATGAATTGTTACTTTATTGGGAACCTCGTATTGTATCTTATTTTTTAGTTCTTTAACCAATAAATATTCAGATTTTACTTTATCAAATGTTTTCGACATGGCATCTAATATTTCCGTAATCTGGATATTGGCAGTAGTTAAAGTTTGATTTATGAGTTCAATCAAAACTTTTAAAATACAACTATCAAAACTTTGCACAATTGTATCAATTAAAATGGTTGTCATATTAGTTTTAGAGTAAAGTTCTAAAACAAACAGTAGTGCTTGTTGTTGTAGTTTATTTTTGAAACTTGCTACCTCTGGGATTGTTGAAGTTGAAGTATTTAATGATTGTATTTCAGTTCGATTTTTTTGTCACTTAAACACACATTAACTTCTAAGGTTTTTAATTTTGTTACAAAAGCGGGGGATTTATTTTGTAAAGAAATATTAGAATGCTGATTGAGAAGATGCCTTTTAAATGTGTTGCGGTTTGAAAATGACTGACCACAATTATCCTGGCAACATCGCAAAATGTCAGTAGATTTTATCAAATGAGCGTGAGTGAAATGAAACATTAAACTTTCTACGTCACCAAATGAACTATCACAATTAAAACATATAAACATTTTCAAATGCGTTTAATATAAATGTATGTCTATATTCACTAAAAATTCAATTCAATTCAAAATTCAATTGGTAGGTTATATAAGAAATAATGGTTAGTAGTAAAACGTATTTTTAACTGAGTTACGTTAACTGAGATATGGTATCTATAATATCTGACGTTAAATTGTCAAAATCTGTTTCTATTTCGTACAAATATTTTTGTAAAAACAACCAAAACTTTTCTGACTGTTTTGGGTATTTTAAATCGAAAACAAAAAATATTTTAAAACAAACGTCTAACGCCAAAATAAAATTATTAAAAGTATAAAAAATTTCATCGTAAGTTACACAAAATTCCGGAGTTTTGGTGTTGACAAAAATTATGAAAGGTTGTAATCTCAAACCTTTCGACAAGCAAAATTCTTTTGCTATATGAATTTGCTTTTTAATATGGGAGGAATCTAAGACATCAAACAAAAATGACTGTATTGAGTCATTAATAGATATTTTCCAATATTTTCCTGATGAAAGCTTTACTTTTCCAGATGGTTTCAATATATAATGCAACAATTTACAAATTTGCAAATTATGAATATCTGTAAAAGTAACAATGGATTAGCTAACACTTAAAAATTTCAAGAATTTGGTATATAAACTTTTACCTTCAACATTTGAAAAATTTCGGAAAATACCAATGGCATTTTTGCCTTTTAAATTTTTGGCGAATACTATTTTAATTTTAGTTTTCAAAGCGTCCCATGAATGTAGTAGCTTTCCGTATTTTGCTGGAAATAATTTTTGAAAATCTATTTCAATCTGAAAGTAAAATAATTTGTATATATGGTTATTGTGAGTAATAAATGCCGTTGTGAGTAATAAATTAACAGTTATTTATGATAAGTATATCAGACGAAGAGTTTTATTTTAAGAATACGACCCTAAAAACCCCAGTCAGCGACAACTCTTGCAACAGCTGAGGTCAATATCTTTTCATATCTTTCAAACTAAAAATTTTCCGGCAAAACCTTACGAAGTTGTATAATCTGTTAAAAATCTACTAATTAAAGCCAAAACGAAAACTATAATTTTTATCGATCATGCAAAATATATAACTCGGTAAGTTTTTGTCGGATAAATTACTGTTGGCCTAGGTCTTACTCATTTCTTTAAATATAATAATATATCCCACTGCAAATACTTTTATCATTAAATAATATTTAAGTATCACTTTGTAAACCACCTTTGAAAAGGCTAGCGAAATGTACACTTTTTATACAAAGTAAAAATAAATATCTAGTTTATATACGAACCAATCGAAAACCATTTGTGTTTGTATATAGAGGCCATTCGATAACGATTAAATTTGTATTTTTTAGATTTTGGTGATCTCGTTTTCTATTATTCCAACTGTCGGCCCATTTACTTTCGATAATATCTCGTGGAATGCAATGAACTTTCAACCAATCTTTAATTTCCGTATTCGATGATGTGTTTTCTTCGTTATTCTCAATGGTGTCTTTCCCGTAGTTATTGTTGGATTCTAAAGAAACAAGAAATTAAATGCAAGTATAGATGGTAAAATGTTATAAAATATACAATAATTAAGTAAACAGTGATGAGATAACATAATAAAAAAACTTATTTTCAAAGTGTTTATACCTGAATTAGAAATTTCTTGCTTATCTCGTCGCCGCCTTTTGATATCACTGAAATAACCACTTTTCTTTAATTGCTTCGATATAACCCGATATTTATTATATAGTTTGCCCGTTGGGTTTTTCTGTTGCTTGAAATAGTAATCCTAAAATAACCGTTGATTAAAAGTGTAACGTACAAAAAAATGTATTATTTTCAGTAGTTAAATAAACATTGAAATAACTTAACAATAACAATAACTTAAAAATGAACGTCTAATTTTGTGTATATTGCACTTACAGAGTTTTCTTCTGGAAACATAATTTTAATTTGTTGGTTTACATCTCGAAAAATGTTGAGAGTCATGGCATGGTTTTTGTCGACAAACTCATGTACTATAAATGTGCACAACAAATCTCTGCACTCGGGCGTAAAACCACGCGGTTTGTTTGTATCATACAAACTTTGAATGCGTGCACCATTTGCATTTTCAAAAAATTTAGTTAAATCCTTAGATAAATAGAAAAAACACATTTTTGATTAACTGTTAAGTATAACACATATATATGAAATTGATTTACGAAATTAAAACTGGATGATGGGGAACATGTTTTATAATTTTCTGTGTCAACCCAAGAAATTAAGCTAGAGGTTGATACTATACTATGATCGCTTAAATTTGCTTCATAGATAATGTCCTATAACAAAATGATTAAAGACTTATATTAGCTATTGCTATATATAATAATAAACTTGGTTACTATACTTTTTTCTTCTTCCATTCATTGAGCCGAGCACGAAATTTTGCACGATTTCCAAGGTCGGTTTTGAAAATGTCGTTTACATCTGTTTCTGTTAAATGTGGCAGACTCTCAAGATCAATGTTTAAAGCTAAAAAAAAAAGGAATTTAGAAGTTCCACAGAATATGGATTTGGATGTTCGGTACCTAATAATTTTGGCAAAATTGGTTCCAGTCCCCATTCTTTAAGAAGACTCTGTAAGCCTAAATCAACCAAAATTGCTGAATTTATATCTATAGTTTCTACAATCTCGCAATTTTCCATATTGAGAAACTATAGATTTTTCAGTTTAAAAAAATGTGATTATATCACTATTATATGAACTGTATTTTTTATTTATTTATTCACTGATATTTTTTATTTATTCACTGGTATTTATTTATTCACTGATATTACTTATTTAATATCTACACTGCGACTGAATATAAAATATGAATCTAACAACAAACAAAATAAATAACAGTATAAATCTCTTGTGTTTCAAGCATATTAGGTACAAATTATACATCTTATTACATAATCTATACTTACTTAGGGTGACCAGAACTGCTGATAGCAAAAAGAGGAAATGCAAGTAAACAAAAGAGGACAATTCAAATAAAAAAGAGGACACTTTTAATTAACTTAAAAAATTTCATTTATTAACTATTATCACAATTCATATGATTAAACTTCTGGTTTTTTTTAAAGGTAATTAATTATTAAATAATTAAAATAATAAGACTAGCAGACTTCAATTGCTATGCTTAATAATATAGAATAAATAATACATCTTATGTAAATAAATATAATTGCAAAAACAAAACTCAAACTATTCATTATTGCTTAGAATATTTTTCGTTAGATCGTATTGCTCTTAGAGCTTCTTTGTCTTTTTGAATGAAAGTAAAAAATTCACCGCATGAAGTAGTTTTGAAATTAAATTTTATGCATAAAATACTCTCTATAGTTTCAACATCCAATCTATTACGTTCGTCAGACCACCGACTATTCATCAAACTGAATACTCGTTCTGTGTTAACATTATGTGCTGGAATGGCAAAGAAATATTGACAAATTTTTAAAAATTCGGAATGTTGTTCTTCATTTGGAACTGTAGTAATAAATTCAAGCTATTTTTCATGTGAAAGTTTTTCAATAAATTGTTTGTTCTTCGACCCGACTTTGAAGAAACTTTTTAAATTATTATACTGACTAATAAGTATCGAGTCATTTATATCTATATGCCTTCCCATTAAATATTCAACTGTTTTGGATATTTCAGCCCATTCCGGTTCTTTTGTTAAAGATCCATCCATCCATTTAAATGTTGTAAAACTTTTGAACTGTTTTGTCCACTGTTTGATATAATCTAAACAATTTCTGTAAACTGCTGTTGCATTTTTCTTGAAGGCCGTACATTCGTTATCCAGTTCTTCATTTTTCCTTAACACATTCATAGTTAATGCCGGTAAGAAATTGTTGACTATTCATTCCTCGAGCGCTGTTTGAACAGATTCCTAAATATTCATTATTTCAATTAATAAATTATGCTTGTTTTACATTTTTTTAATGCTGAGGTGAAAAACGATGACCAACGAATGCAAAAAAAAAAAAACAAATATGCTTCATTTAACGGATTCTCAAAAAAAAGTTTTAGTGTTACTGGTGGTTTCGGTATGGACAAAAAATACGATTTTAATGGTTCATATAATTTTAAGACCCTTTCAATGGCAGGAAATAGTGACAACCATCGTGTCTTAGATGAACTAAGGATTATTTGATAATCAATTTTCAAAAACTCGCAAAACTCCTTAAGTTTTTCAACACGAACAGTAAAATATGAAAAATGGTCATACAATTTGCGTATGAATACGTCTGCATCAATCGGACATAAATCTGTACCATATTTAATACAATTATTTAATATGTGTGCTGGGCAACCTATGCCAGCTATATTAATAAAATTGACCTCATTTTTCCAAAGTTTGAAAACATTATTTTCGCCTGCACGATTAATTCCACCAAAACTTGTATTGCAGTTATCACCGCCGAAGGCAACACATTTTCCAATCAAGTTGAAATTATTTAACGTATCAACGATTATGTTTTTAATTGTTTCAGCTTTTTCATTAGGCACAGAGTGTAGTTGAATTAGTTTGAAAATCAATCCAGAAGTAAGCACAAAAATGTTGTATCAAAAAACAAATCGATAAAGGTAAAATTTTTGACTTTTTGTAAGAAAAGTTTAGAAAGAGGACATATAGAGGACAAAAAGATGACATTTAGAGGACAAACTGCAAATAGAGGACAAAAAAGATTATGGTGTCAAAAAGAGGTAGGACAAAAAGAGCGCAGGTCAAAAAGAGGACATGTCCTCTAAAAAGAGGACGGATGGTCACCCTATACTTACTTTATTCATCAATTATTCCTAAATATGCATCGTTAACAAATTGCATAAATTGACTTGACTAACTGTAAATGTTTTTGCATTTATTCATAGACCTTACATAGTATAGGATTTAATAGGAATGTTTAAATCCTAGTTATGCAAGATAAAAAATAATGTTCAAAAGCTAGTTTTAAGAAAATTGTTAATAAAATACATGATTTATGCATAAAAAGGGATCTTTTTTTATGCACCAAACAATCCAAATTTTGTATGTTTTATACAAGTTAACATTAAATCAATAATTTATTGGATTATATATGATTAATTGGAATACGCATAATTTAATGTTAATCCTATGATATTATTCCACCGTTATTCATTATATAAGAATATGGTTTTCTCTGAGTGTAAACAGTGATGAACCCTAATAATGCATCAGCAACCTGTCTACTCACGTATATAAGTCACCTGTCATAAATTAGATGTTTCAGAGAACGACCAGCCTAGAGCTTCTTTTTATTAAATAAGATCCAGTTTAGTCCCTGGTATAGCAAATATATTCACTATATAGTTACTTCTAGCGTACATGTAACCCGGCACCCATATATAATTTGGATAGTAAACGGCTTTTCCATCTGGGGTCAGAGATACAATTGACTGCAATTTTAATGAAGCTTGGCTATCTACACAGATGTTGATATATCCAGTTGATATTAATTTATTCTTCAACCATATACGAAAATAAGTGTTTAATATTTAACTGTTCTGACCAGACTCCTTCTCCACTCTTCCTTCGAGTTGGGAGCCATCTGTAAAAATTTCCACTAGTTCCTCCATCCACAGCCTTCTATCATTCCTATTAAAAATCCTTGAGGATCCAATTTGGCAGATTCCGTCAGAATTCTAGAAGACCTAGTCTGAAGGAGATGTGATTATGCACGACATCCTCCTTCGTCAAGCAACTTCCTTCCAATCACCCCTCCCACAAAGCGTCCTCCCTCCAAGTCATTCAACCAACCGTTCAACCAATTTTTCCTTAACTTTACGGATGCTGTGATGTTGTCGCCAATCAGTTATTCCATGTGTTCTAATTAAGAAAATATGAAAGACTGATAGATATTAGGTCGTTAGGGTGCAAATGATGGTCACTAAAAAAATTTTCGGTTGTTTTCTTGCCGATTTGTAATTCTTGAATAAAAGCCAATACGTCTATTTTAATAAAGATCTCATTCTTATCCCTTGAGATTTTCCTATCTAAACTATTTCCTTAATTTAATTTTCAGTGTATCCAATTCTTTAAGCTCTACCACAAAGGTTACTACTTTCTCCTATGTTTGTTTGGTAAACAACAAATTTAAGAGACTCAACTAACATAGCCGTTAGATTTTCTACTAATCTGTTAAGTTATTTAACAGTCTGTGCAGATTTAAGTGCTATTTGTGATAAAATTGCCTCAAAAACCGTTCCTCTATATGCCGGTTTATTGACGGGTTAGATAACTAGAGAAAATTGAAGGAACAATGACTCGTTCATAATATTTCGTTGGTTTCTGGATTTCCGTTCTCACAGTAGTCAGAGTTGTGGTTGATATTCACACTAATGTTAACAATATCATTGCACTATAGCTGGGTAATCAGAAAATATTCAAGCTGTTTTTAGCTTTAATATGACCTGTTACCTTACCATTGTTCTTCACATAGATTATCTAATAAGTGGGAGTTCTGGACCAGACATTAAAGGCCTTGGTGCTCGGGACTCCTGAATAAGAATGATGTCCTAAACTGTGTGGTTAAGAGTTAGGCTATAAAAGTCGTTGAAGCGGATTTAGACTTGTGGAGCATTTTTAGCGTCATTTCAACAGTAGCGGGAGAAGCTAATTCGTAATTAACTTCTCCAGCCACCGCATTACGGTCAGGTTATTGATATGGACGTAGCTCATAGAGTTTTTATATGTGTGACTGGCAAGTATACAAATTATTTAAGCGCGATATTGTTCGCTGTTCGAACCAGTACAAGACATTTTAAGACACTTTCCTCCGTTTCTGAGCCAACTTCCTCTAGCTAGGGAGAAGGTATTTGTTGATAAAGGTTCAGCTGTTATTGTGATAGAAGTTTTTTCTTATTGTCTTCATATTTTCTTTGAAAAGGCAATAGCTTTCCATCATCAGAGATTAATTCATAACTTAAATTGAGGGTGCTATAATACTGAAACTTTTTTATGAATCCAATTAACATTAACTATTTTCCTTTACTTCCATTTAGATTAATTTACTATCGACCGCCGGTCTGAAGGCACACATACTAAGCAATGTGTGGGAAAATTGGTCTTTGTCGGGAATTGAGTGCGTCTTTACCAACTAAGCTAGAACAGCTACAAATAGAGTTCAGCCGCCATCACTTCTTAGAACTACTCTTGTTAAGTCTACTATTACCAATGGTATGTGATATCCAACATTAATAAACCACATGCAACAACGTATGACACAGTGTAAGATGTAACCAACTTGCGTATAACCTCCAGTCCCTGAACCAGTTCAAGCTACAGTGAAAACATAAACTTCATTAAATTTAAGATTTTACTAAAAAAATTTCGTCAATCCTTCCGCCTTTTAAAACGCAAATGCTGAGTAAAATTCACACGACAGTCGATGCTGGTTCAAAGGAAGTCAATTTCTAAATCTCGAGGAAACGGTTGACGACCTCTTGTTAAAATTAAACAGATTCAGCGTAAAATTACAAATTTGCTTTTACTACTCCAGGTTTAAGGATATATACAACGATATACGCGCATTCATTCATGAGAGTGTTGCGTACACGCGCTTTCCAAATTTTGAACTACACGGTGACGGCTTCAATACAATGGTTTTAAAGATTTGTCTTCCAGAAATGACTTTTTTTACAATAGCTTTATACCGGTCCCCCAACAAACGTAACCCAAACTTTTTTAATATACTGACAAAAATTATGGACGAGATTAGAGCAAAGTCCCCTAATTGTGAAGTTATCGTTACCGGTGACTTCAACGTCCACAACAAATCATGGTTGGAATTCTCCAAATCGACCGACGATGTTGACAATAGTGGAAAACTGGCAGAAATTTTTGCCGCGTCTCAGGGCCTATTCCAAATTGTTAAAAGCCCGACTTTCACTCCCCGTAATGGCGGTGATAATAGTTTTCTACTAGATCTCTATCTTACCACAATGCCAGATATTACGAGTGTCGATGTTGCGAAAGGTAGTATTGGAAATTCTGATCATTATTTAATCTCATCAGTTATCAAAACTGATTTACTTAAAACTACAACTCCCAAACCCCGTAAAATATTTCACTACTCAAAAATGGATAAGAGTGGTCTTCAAAATTTTTTCCATGGTTTCCCTTTCGACCGTCATTGTTTTTACACTGACAATGTAAATTTTTCTGCTCAAAACTTTACAGAAACCATCCAATTTGCTATCAATAAATTTGTCCCTTTCTCCATAGTAAAACCCAAACAAAAATACTTGTATTCGAAAGCTGAAAAAACGGCACTTAGAAACAAACGTAGATCATTTAATATTTGGATTCATAACAAAACTCCCACTAATCGATCCCAATATCTAAAGGCCAACAAAATATCTAATCAGATTATCTCAAACGAAAAGTCCGAAATTGACAGAGCGAAAGCCTCAAAACTTACGTCTATGTCTGTTTCTGACAAGAGTTTCTACAGTGCCATTAATTCTTTAAATTCTGGTACAAAATTTTCTATTCCCCCTATTATTGATGGTGATTTAATCGTCAATGATCCCGCAAGAAAAGCTAACTTGTTCGCTGAACGCTTTGCTCTGAACTCCACTGTTTTGGAAACTCCTAAAGAAATACCCCAAATCCAGTCTTCAGGAGTTAATATGAATGAACTTCACTTCAAACCCAAAATAGTCGCTAAACTTTTAAAGGGGTTAAACATCAACAAAGCATCAGGAATGGACAATATTCCACCCATTATTTTAAAAACCTTTTCCAAAGAACTTGCACCAACTTTAACTAAAATATTCTACCAATCCTACAAATCTGGTATATTTCCCTCGTGCTGGAAGTTGGCAAATGTCCAGCCTGTCCCCAAAAAGGGACCAAAATCCGATATCTCAAATTCTAGGCCAATAGCTTTACTATCGGTCCTATCCAAAGTCTATGAGCATTATATTAATACACATATTTCAAAATTTCTGGAAGAAAATCATTTGATATCCGACAGCCAATACGGCTTTCGAAACAAAAGATCAACTACCGATCTATTAAACTATGTAGCGCATTGTTGGAACAGCATACTTGATAAAGGTGGTGAAACATACGTTATCGCTTTAGACATCTCCAAGGCATTCGATCGAGTCTGGCATGCCAACTTAATCAACAAGCTCGTTGCGTACGGTTTTCATCCCAATGTTGTGAAGCTGATTCAAAATTTTCTATCCGACCGATACATTTCGGTAACCTTAGACGGATATTCTTCTGAGTCTAAACTAATTAACGCTGGTGTACCCCAAGGCTCAGTATTGTCCCCAACCCTATTTTTGATTTATATCAACGAATTGTTGAAAATCACCAGCAACCCAATAAATAGTTTTGCAGATGATAGTACTCTGCACAAGTCGTTCGAGCCCCTTCCTTCAAAAGGTGAAATGCACGAACGAATTAATCCTGCCCGGAGAGACGCTGCCATAAACGTGAACAAAGACCTGAATAAAGTCGCCGACTGGGGTGACCAAAACCTTGTCAATTTCAACTCCACCAAAACACAGCTGTTGATTGTTTCCAGATTAAAGACCGAGTTCCCCAAAGATATTTTATTTAGTATGTGTGATGAACCAATAGGTGAATGTAAAAACATTCGTTTATTGGGTGTCACAGTTTCAAATGACCTACTCTGGAACGATCATGTAATGGCGATGGCAAAAAGCGCGTCTAAAAAACTCGGCCTCCTAAATAGATGCAAAAAAATTTTCACTCCATACCAATTGCTTCATGTTTATAAGTCCTATATTCGTCCCTGTATGGAGTACTGCTGTCAAGTTTGGGGTGCTGCCTCTGTTTCCATCTTGGCCCTCTTGGACTCTGTTCAAAAGCGAGCTATACGAATTGTAGGTGATCGAACTTTGACATCAAAACTTGATTCCCTACAACATCGTCGCACTGTTGCTGACCTCGTTGTTTTTTACAAATATCGTCATCAGCAGTGCTCAGATGAAATCAGCGGCATCATGCCTCAAACTTATTCTTACCCCCGTTCCACTCGGCAATCGGCTGCCGCAACCAGTGAAACGGTAAAGATCCCGCGCTGTCATACTGGCAGATCGCAGAGAGACTTCTTTGTCCGAACTGCGTACAAATGGAATAGTTTGCCGGAACACTTAGTCTCAGGTGGCTTCAACCCACAGATGTTTAAAAAAAGCGTTAATCTACACCTCAGAACGCCAGTTGTTGTGAGACCCAGGTCTAGACCTAGGTCTTAAAAGGTATTTATGTGTTGTTGTGACACATATTCTAAACCCTATTACACAACACATTTTATTAAAAAAAAAAAAAAAAAAAACGATTGGTCACTGAATTTAAATTGTTTTAAAATTTTGTCGCTCTGAAAAACTCAACAATAAAAATAAGTCAATGATCATCAATCCTTGTCAGTAGTATTGAGGAGCCACAAGTTTTATAAGACTATTTTGAACCTACAGTACTCCATTTTTTGTCTGCATTTAAATTTTGTTACCGTTGGTTGTCATAAAAAATCTTTCTGATCATCCAAATACTAATCTCTTTCCAAGTAGTGTGAAACACTATGTGGCACACAAATTGAGACAGTTGGGTTGAACCTGTATCTTATAAAATTCGACGTTTGGCTCCTGACAAACTAACAAAACTCAAACCTGTGTTCAAAAATATAATTTTTCTGGGTATAAGTAGTCAATAATTGCTCATGGTTCAGCCCACTTCAGTTGGTCAAGAAAGTCTTATCTTATTATCTATTATCAAGATTTATTGTGTCTTGTCGATATCATATATTCCTTCACCGTCCATCAAATTTGTTCATTGTGCGTTTTCATAAAAATGGATGAATCCATTATACCCTTGTTTTAAGGCACATTCCGACTGAAATACTGCTAGCATATATTTTGTTCTGGATGATTGGTCTTATTGTTGGTAACCAACAGGTTCAACGTGAGCTTGATACACTTTATCTCGGGTTTGGGGTAAACTTGCTGTTAGAATTGAGACCAAATGGTCAACGAAAAGCAAGAAGATAGGTTTGTTAAATGCTTAGTGCTTTTCGAAGATCGAACATCATTGCGCGCCAATGGTATCTAGACTTTACTTGAAATTTTAATAATTTTCAAATGACAGTAACACTGTAAATGTTAATTTTGGCTATAACAAATGTTATGAGGCTGTTTGTATCAGTCGCGACTGTGACTATTTACATTTTTGTTTTTCAATCATATTATTCGTAAACATGGAATACGAACGCATCGATATTGATGTTTTCAATAATTATAAATACGAGAATCTCACTAGTTTTTCGAAGGGAGTTGTCATTTTGATTATCCACTGTTGGGTTGTCATATTTGATTATTCATTTGAGGAGTTATCATTTTTGGATTATTCATTTGATGGACTGTGATATTTACATGGATGAGTTGTGAGTATATTTAAAAAAAATCAATGTTAATTTATGTGTTTTGTAATTAAAAAAAAATTGAAATCTAATACGAGAAATAGTAAAACAAAAAAAGAATTCTTTGTTAATCAGTTCAATTGTGATAGTGTAGAATGAAAATTTACAAAATGTCATGTAATTTATAAAATCAAAATTCGTTAAAATGTGATAGTTTAAATATAAAAACACGAAATACCGTGTAATTAAAAGAAAAAAGAGAAATATTCAATGTTAGTTAGTTGTTTAATTATAATAGTAAAATTTTAATCTCATCTGAGATCTTAGAAAAGAAAATCATTGTTAGGTATTTCACTTTTGATAGTACAAAAACAAAAGAAAACTAAATAGAAAATGCCGTGTAATTATTTAAAGAACAATCATTAAAATTATAGGTCTCAAAAAGAGTTGATTACAGTACGATAGCCGAAATTTACCTCTAGTGGATTAATCAATTAGTTTTATGTGGTGTCTGTAGAGTGTAGGATATATAGAACAAAAAAAATGTATTTAGGTTGTTTTGTTAAAAATAGAAATAAAAATTGAATGCACCCAATACGTTATGTATTCAACAACTCAACAATCGTGGTCTCGATTTTTTTTGGCGTGTTTCTGTTTTTCTTTTGTGGTTTGCGTGGCTGAGTGTAGCTGGTGAAGTACAAAAAGGAAAATTTCGCTTTCGATTTGAAAATTGTGAACGATGTTCATTAAACGTAAATTCAGTAACAATCGTGATTGTTGATGGCGCAATTATTCCATCAATTTAACATCGATTCATGATTGTGGCTGATTGTTAATGACTATATATTTCATGATTTCAACGATCGCCTTGACATTTTGACGCAACAATTCCATAGATTTAGCATCATTTCATGATTGTTGCTGATTATTATTGGTTATTTTTGGTGCAAAAATTTCATCGATTTAACAACAATTCAGGATTATTGATCATTGGTATTTTATGATTTTGGCTCAACAATAGCCATTTCAGTTGACGCAACAATTCAATTTCTCAACGACGATTCGTTGGATTTTTGGATTACCGTTCCAAAACCACAACCAACAAAAATATTTTTGATTGTTAAGATGCATATAATGATGGGCTAGAAATAAGGAAGGTGGAGGGAAGTTGAATTTGCTAAAATCTAGGGGTGAGTCACTTTCTTATATTATATTACTATATATACATATGTTCTGGTATTTGTTTGACCCTTACACCTACCTATTGTCTCACGAAAAAATCATTTAATAATGAGGTGTTCGTGATGATCGTGACTTCCTCATCGTTGAGGGTCGCCAGAGTCTCCTTTTTGCACTTTTCTCTTTGTTTCTGATCTGCATAATTTTCGAAATACGCACACACTGTTTATTTGTGCTGGGGTGGTAGGTACACTTTCTCAAACCCACATGCTGAAGCTAGTTCAGGATAATTAACCTCGCTAGGTGCGCGGCCTGCCTCTACTGATCTGTTGGTGTTTCCAATGGGCCCAGTTCTCCATTACAAAAAGAACGACCTAAAACAGCAAACGGGTGTTCATGTGTTCCTTGAAACTATATTTCCAATTTTCAGATAACAATAAAGTTTAAATCATTGAATAATAATAAAATAAATATTTTTTTTGTCAGTAAAATGAAATTTTGATTTTCCATCTATTTTTCATGAAACTAAATATTTTTATTTTGTTTTGAATAAAAATAAAACCGGAAATTAGAGGAAAATTAAATTTCCTTGTTTTGTTTTCCATATAATATTTTTATTTAAATTTATATTTTATTTAAAACAATATTAAATCCATAAATATAAACATCATACAATAATGAAACATAATATCAGTTTTTCAATAAAAGTGTAAATGTACGAGGAGAGGGTAGTAAAATAAAATCGTTGTGTCAACGATATCCAGCATAAACGTTGACAGTTAATTTGTTGCACAAACTCGTTACTTGATACTCGATAAAATCGTTACTGTAAAAAGTACAAAAAATTCGAAATCACCAACTTATCGTTTTATCCTGATACGAACAAATGCAACTTCTTTATTTATTAATTTAATAAAATAGATTCTCTAAACTATAGCTATAAATTTCCAACGTTTTCACATAAGTTTCGAGATTGATATATTATTAAGATATTTTTTCAATTTATTTTGAAGGTTTATGTATTAATTTCAATAAGTTAAGACATGTGGATAATATTTTCTAGGATATAAAATTACATTGTCTTGGAAAAAGGGAACAACAAGAATATTACTTCAGTCTGAAAGACCTAAGTATTACATTCGTGAGCCAAAAGTGAAATTCTTACCGCCACTTTTTTTTGGCATTTCTTAACGTTTTAAGGCCAACTGATTCTAAAAGAGTAAAAAAAAATGTATGTCTGTCTGCCGGCCGGCTGGCCGCGGTTTTCCCTGCAGCGTAGGTAATGACTAGGCTGCAGGGAAAACCGCTGGAGGGATTTCAAAATTTTGTTTCTAAAAATAGGTATACTCAAGGGACAGGTCCGAAAGGACGCTGTGTTCGATAACTGTACCGGAAGTGTGTCAAAAAAATCAATAAGTGTGTCAAAAACAGCAAATTTTCATATTTTTGGCTTAAAAAACGTTCATTTTAAGTGATTACGAGTAGGAACATTGAATTTGGAGAGATCTTGATGGTGTTGTCTTGATGAGACTGTGAGATCAAAAACTAGATTATTGCATTACAAGTTTGTCAAAAAAAATGTTGTCAAGTGTGTCAAAAGAAAGATTTTTATTTAGTTTTTTACCCAATTTTTTGAAAAAAAAAAAATTAATAATTTGTATGACATGAAATTTTATTATTATTATAGAGAATTTTTTGGAAAAAAAATGTAACTGTTTTTATGACGAAAATGTAAGAGAAATAAATTGGACATGGAAATTTTTGAATTTGTTATAGTTTTTGAAATATTTTTGGAATTTTGAAAAAAGTTTGTATTTTTGATTTTGAAATAATTTTTGCAATATTTTTAGAATTTTTGATAAAAGTTTTAATATTTGATTTTGTAAGAATTTTTGGAATATTTTTAGAATTTTGAAAAATTTTAAATTTTTGATTTTATTATAATTTTTGGAATTTTGAAAAAAGTTTGAGTTTCTGATTTTGTAATGATTTTTGCAATATTTTTAGAATTTTGGAAAAGTTAGAATTTTTAAGAATTTTTGGAATATTATTGGAACTAAGAAAAATTTTAAATATTTGATTTTATTTTAATTTTTGAAATATTTTTGGAATTTTGAAAGAAATATGAATTTGTGATTTTGTAATATTTTGTCGAAACGCTAAATGGAGAGGTTTTTGAGTAGTTTGCTGAGTGTATCATCTTTTCACTAAATTATGTTAATTTATGACCTGTTATAATTTTCCGGCATCGTATTGATGTTGCGTGTTAGTTTTGTAATAAATTTCTAAACAGAGATAAAAAAATACATGTACTAACAAAGAGTTATGTTTGATATACATCGCTGCTATATCAAAACTATTTCAAAATCCTTAACCCAGACCGAAGTCTGGATATCTCAGAGCTGTGAGATTTCAGCTCCTCCATATTTTTTCATTAAAAATCTACTAATTTTTCTATCATTCCAAATATATTTCAAGATTTTCGATGAAATAGGGTCGGAGTTAATCGGTGCAGTAAAAAACAGAGAAAACGTCATTTTTCAGAATTATACAAAAAATGGTGAGGTGAATTCCAAAATGAAATGGTGAGATTCAGAATTCCAAAATACATTTTTAAAGAATGCTGAAATAAAGCCCTTTCATATGATACCCTACTCGTCTCGATAAAAAAATGTATGTTCTCAAAGGCTTCACATCGAACCTCTGTAAAACAAACGAACACAACTTTATTTATTTTTTAACAAGCAATCTTGTGTGGATAGGTTAGTTTTATAAGCACCTCATATTTTAAATTCATCGGAGTAATGGTTCACGAGATAATCGAAATATTGTGAAAATATGTTGTACTCTCACCAATAGTGTTCCGTATAAAAAACGGAACCCTAAAAAATTAAAACGTGTTTTTTAGGTTTTTCAAAAGTCAAAAGTGTGGGTCGAAATATGTCAAGAGAGTTAGAAACAAGGAACGTTTAAGTTTATATTGTGCTCAAATGGGTTAAACGATCTTAATAATTTTTAATAATTTATATTTTTTTCAACTTTAATTTATTAAACATTGTACCGAAAATACCTTTTCTGTAACACATGCACAAAAAATATTCAATTTTGTACTAGAATAGAATACAAAATCTGCTTTTCCGCACATATGACCACAAAATATTTTGTTTGCCTGGTACGCACGCCACCTGCATGTACGGTTTGTAGTTAAATCTATCCTTAATATAATATTTTTATAGCATTAAAATATCAAAATAATAATTTAAAATATGGAGGGGCTGAAATCTCACAGCTCTGAGATATCAAGACTTTGGTCTGGGTTAAGGATTTGTATATAGTTTTCGGCAAAATACTTTTATGGGGACATGGTTTTTAGTTTTGGGCAGCGATGTATATCAAACATAACTCTTTGTTAAAGTACAAGTATTTTTTATATCTGTTTAAAATCTTATTACAAAACTAACACGAAACATCAATACGTTGCCGGAAAATTATAATCAAAATTCCAAAAATATTGTTAAATTAAATAAAATCAAACTTTTTCAAAATTCCAAAAATATTCCAAATAATAGAATAAAATCAAATATTTAAATTTTTTCTAAATTCTGTTAATATTTCAAAAATTCGTAAAAATTAAAACTTTTTCCGAAATTCTAAAAATAATGCAAAAATTATTACAAAATCAAAAATACAAACTTTTTCAAAATTCCAAAAATATTTCAAAAACTATAACAAATTAAAAAATTTCCATGTCCAATTTCATTCTAAATTACATTTACGTCATTAAAACAGCTACATTTTTTTCCAAAAAATTGACTAAAAAATAAATGAAATTATTTTTTGACACACTTGACAACATTTTTTTGACAAACTTATAATAATCTAATCAAACTTACAATAATCTAGTTTTTGATCTCACATACCCATACCCATCACATACCCTTACCCAGATTTCTCCAAATTTAATGTTCCCACTCGTAATCACTTTAAATGAACGTTTTTTAAACCAAAAATATGAAAATTTGCTATTTTTGACACACATAATGATTTTTTGACACACTTCCGGTACAGTTATCGAACACAACGTCCTTTCGGACCTGTCCCTTGAGTATACCTATTTTTAAAAAAAAAATGTTTTGAAATCCCTCCAGCGGTTTTCCCTGCAGCGTAGGTAATGACGGCGGCCGGCCGGCAGACAGACATACATTTTTTTTGCTTTTTTAGAATCAGGAAGTGCCAAAACGTCGAGAAATGTCAAAAAAATTGGGGGTAAGAATTTCACTTTTAGGTAATGAATGTAATACTTAGGTCTTTCAGACCGAAGTAATAACTTAGCATATTTTTTTTTTTTTTTTAATAATATGTGTTGTGTAATAGGGTTTAGAATATGTGTCACAACAACACATAAATACCTTTTAAGACTTAGGTCTAGACCTGGGTGTAGATTAACGGTGTAGATTAACGCTTTTTTTAAACATCTGTGGGTTGAAGCCACCTGAGACTAAGTGTTCCGGCAAACTATTCCATTTGTACGCAGTTTAGACAAAGAAGTCTCTCTGCGATCTGCCAGTATGACAGCGCGGGATCTTTACCGTTTCACTGGTTGCGGCAGCCGATTGCCGAGTGGAACGGGGGTAAGAATAAGTTTGAGGCATGATGCCGCTGATTTCATCTGAGCACTGCTGATGACGATATTTGTAAAAAACAACGAGGTCAGCAACAGTGCGACGATGTTGTAGGGAATCAAGTTTTGATGTCAAAGTTCGATCACCCACAATTCGTATAGCTCGCTTTTGAACAGAGTCCAAGAGGGCCAAGATGGAAACAGAGGCAGCACCCCAAACTTGACAGCAGTACTCCATACAGGGACGAATATAGGACTTATAAATCTACTTTACAAATCTATCATTCTACGTTTCGCATTCAAACGATCAACATCAAAAATTGTTTTATGTTATTACTAGTGCGATTATTAATATTTAATGTTTTTTACATGTAAATTCAAGTGATGTGCGTTTACGTTTTGTAAATAAAATTTGAATTAAAATTGTCTTAAATCTATCAGTAAAGTTTTACATTTTATATCAAAAATAGTGAAATAAATATTTATCAATTGAACAAATAAATAAATACATACAATATGTCCAAGAAAAATAACATTAAATCAAAATAAAGCATTCAAACGGGATTAAAATGCGCTACATGTGATGAACTAATATCTCAACATGAAAAAAAAGTTGAATGTGCCGGATGTTTTAGTTATTTCCACATTGAATGTGTGCGTATTACACGCTTACAATATAAAACATTGCTTAATGATGATTGGTATTGTACCAAGCAATGCAAAAACAATTCCGAGTTATCAACTGTCTTAGGTAATGACAAGGATCCTGAATGTATTTACGATAAGCATCTTCAGGATGGCATTCATTACGATAATGCATCAATTGAGGAAGTTATAAAATCACAAAAGTTCATCGCCGCAAAACTTGATCAATTGCTTCTGGAAAATAGAGAATTAAAAAAGTTATGCTAAATTTCCACCTTCTAGAAGCTAAAGTAGATTTAATACGATTAGATGTGGAAATACTCAAACAGCAAAGTTACGATGATTCCTTAATTATAACTGGCATACCTGAACGAGCTGGCGAGGATAATAAAAAGTTTGTGGCATCTTTGGCTATAGATATGCAGGTAGATGTTTTGGACCGTGAAATTATTGAAGTCAGAAGATTACGAGGTAAAACAAAAACAAATCCTAACAATTCCAATAAAAACTATCCAGCACCAATTTTAGTGAAATTCATACATTCTTGTTTCAAAAATCGTTTTTTGGATAAAAAGAAAGTGGTGGGGTCAATTCATACGAATAAATACTTTCCTGATGCTGATAGTACACATCAAATATATCTACGCAGTTTTCTGACGTCTTTTAACTCCGATCTTCTATGGAAGGCTAAAAATATAAGAAAACATGGATACAATTATATATGGTTTGCCGATGGCAAGGTACTCGTGCGAAAACGACTAAAGCAACATTTAAGTTTAAGGTATTTGTTTTTCCATTCAAATAATATATCATTTTTCATTTGGTTGTTTTTTATAAGATCTGTATCTAAAGTTAAAATTTATATTTTTTTGTTAGCTGAATTAATTCTTCCGTTAGTGATATCAGTTTTAAATTGTTGTATGTATAAGGTTTATTTAATTTGTATAATTTTCAGTAATTATCGTCACTTTTTCTACTACAAGCTCAGTACTTGTTTTTTGTATGTTGCTTACAATGCATTACGGTGATTTTATTGATGAAAATTGCATTTGCATGTTATTATGTCACTTATATTTTCTATGATGAATAAAGGAATTGAAAAGTCTTCATTATTATTACAAAATATTCGCAGCTTGAGAGCAAATTTTGATATGTTAAATCTTTATATTGCAAGTTTACCAACTATTCATGACTTAATTTTTGTTACTGAAACTTGGATATACTCATCTGAATGTTTGCAGTATCGTTTACCGGGTTATAGTTTTAGAGCCTGCTGTAATGATAGATACCGTGCTGGTGGTGTTGGTGTTTTTATACGGGATAGTTTTGTAAACTTTTCAATTAAATTCTTCAACTGGTCCTCAGCTGATCTTCTTATATTGGAAATCCAGATGAATAAGCAAATTTGGACTTTCATTTGTATTTATCGTTTTTTCAATGGCTCAGTAAATGATTTTTGTAATGACCTGGAAGCACTATTGCGTGTATCAACAAAACCGAACACAATTATATTAGGTGACATAAATATTAATCTGTTAGATAGTGATGAATCGTTTAGCTATCAAGCAATGATGTCATCTTATGGTTTTGCTAGTCTCCTAAATGCCCCAACTAGAATGCAAACATGTCTAGACCATGTTTTTGTAAAAAGTAAATCTTCATCTGATATCAATATTTGTAACCTACCTATTCATTTTTCTGATCATAATCTAATTGAGGTTGTTCTCTCTACAGGTACGAGGAGGTCGATTCCAGCGGAAAATAGACCAAATGTTCCACGAGTAAACTATGATATTTTGAATGATATTCTAAAGTATGAAAACTGGGACGATGTATATAGTTCAACTAACTGTAACTCTGCTTTTAAAAATTTTTTTAGAATTTTAAGAACTCACATTCAATCCTCTTCTTTTGAAATCAAAACTTCCAAAATGAAAATACTTAAGCCGTGGATGAGTTGCAACCTTCTTCGAATGATTAATAGATTGAAAAGATATTCCAAGAAGTTAAAATTGTCTCCTAATAACATTGTGTTGCGTAAACATGTTAAGATAATTTCAAAACGACTAAATGCAAAAGTTAAGTCTGCTAAAAATTTATTTTACAAAAAGAAGTTTGAATGTGCCAATAATAATCCTAAGGCTACATGGAAAGTAATTGATGACATGTTGGGACGGAACTCAAAGAACAAGAAACTTACCCAAATATATGAATTGCAAACAGAAAATATTCTCACTAGTTCTCGGTCCATTGCTGAGGAATTTAATAAATTCTTCATTAATATTCCTAAAGATTTAACTTCTAATTTAAATAGAACAAACTCCAACTGTATTGAAGCAGACAAGTTTATTCTAGGTACACCTAGACAATACAGTTTTTCTTGTTTTTTTGAACCTATAACATCTTCTGAAGTCTTGAATGAAATCAAGCGTTTAAAAAATAAACGATCAAAGGGATATGATGGAATTGATAATTTCATTTTCAAGCGATGCTCTTGGTATTTGACTGATGTTCTGCGGTTTCTTCTTAACTTGAGCTTGGAGAGTGGTGTTTTTCCGAATATATATTGAAAATAGCGACTGTAATTCCTATATTTAAGAAGGGTAACGAGCTGATTTTGAACAATTACTGACCAATTTCTCTTCTTCAAAAATTTTTGAGAAATTAATTAAAAGTCGGCTATTAAGTTATCTTGATAAGATCAAATTTCTCCATTGTAATCAATATGGTTTCTCTGCTGGAAAATCTGCTGAAGAGGCTCTTTTAAACTTCTTAAGTCAGATCTACTCTACCGTTGATAGCTCATCGAAAGCAATGGCCTTATTTATTGACATTACTAAGGCTTTTGATACAGGAGATCATGAAATTTTAATATTAAAACTCTACAATATCGGCATTCGAGGAAAGCTTCTTGACTGGTTTTCAAGTTATATCCTAAATCGTCAGCAGGTAGTTCAAATCGATAATATTGTGAGCAGTCGGGGTCACATAAACTGTGGGGTTCCACAGGGCTCGGTTTTAGGGCCTCTATTGTTTTTGATATATATAAATTCTATCTTTGAAATTGATTTATTAGGACATGCCACCGCTTTTGCTGATGATTTGGCATTAAGCTTTGAAGCGGATGATTGTGATTTGAATAACATATCAGTTATCAAAACTGATTTAATCAGCCTCAGTAAATGGTTTTATTATAATCGTCTTATGATAAGTGATAAATCGAGAGTAATGTATTTTGGTCGCCCAAATACATCCACTCCTCACAATGCTTTAACCTATCATGTGTATCCCTGCCACAGAATCCAATGCTCGCCACAGTGTTTGTGTTACGCTTACGGTCGTTAACGAATTCAAATATCTGGGTTTAATAGTTGATTCTCAACTTAACTGGAAGTGCCATCTCCGCAATATCAGGAAGAATGTTATCTGGACCATTTACAACTTTTACAGTTTGAGAAAATGTTGTCCAAGCAGTATTCTAAGGAAAATGTATCATGCCTTAATTGAATCGATAATAATGTATGGAATATGCTGTTGGGGCGGTACTTACTTCGCCAACATTGAACCTCTGTTCATAGCACAGAAAAGAATTATAAAGCTAATTTATCGTTGTCCTAGAAAGACACCAACACTTCGTCTGTTTCGTCAACTAAATTTACTTCCTCTAAGATATCTATATGTCTACAAGGTTCTGAAAATGTTTTTCATTCGTAGTAACAGTTTTCATAGTCGCATAACACATGTATACAATACAAGAAGTCCAAACGTCTTTACTATGATTCGATGCAACACTGAAAGATTTAGAAGATTTTATCTTTATATGGCTCCATATTTTTTTCATAAGCTACCAAGAAACATTAAATCACTCGCAATTGGGCAGAAACAAAAATTTGCACGGGAAACTCGAACGTGGGTTCTTGGCTTGAATAATATAGAGGAATTTATTTAATACCTTTTGTTTTTTGTTTTCTGAATTTAGTCAAATTTAATCACTAATTTTACCATTTTCAATCTGTTGATTCGTTTATATGCACCTAGATTCATTCGTTTTAATATGGAAAATAAATGCTGAGCTCGTAAATTGTAAATGTTATCTAGGATATTGTGAATTATTTTGTATTTTTTAATATTATTTTGAACACATATTTGTTTAAGCATTTTCGTTTAAAATGTAAACGTATCATGCTCCACTACAGAAATTATTTTCTAAAGGAGCCTCTTTATTTTCATATGTATTTAAATTTAAATCTATATTAAATATAAAATTGTAATGAAATAAAGAAATAAATAATAATAATAATAATAAACATGGAGCAATTGGTATGGAGTAAAAAATTGTTTGCTTCTATTTAGGAGGCCGAGTTTTTTAGACGCGCTTTTTGCCATCGCCATTACATGATCGTTCCAGAGTAGGTCAATTGAAACTGTGACACCCAATAAACGAATGCTTTTACATTCACCTATTGGTTCATCACACATACTAAACAAAATATCTTTGGGGAACTCGGTCTTTAATCTGGAAACAATCAACAGCTGTGTTTTGGTGGAGTTGAAATTGACAAGGTTTTGGTCACCCCAGTCGGCGACTTTATTCAGGTCTTTGTTCACGTTTATGGCAGCGTCTCTCCGGGCAGGATTAATTCGTTCGTGCATTTTACCTTTTGAAGGAAGGGGCTCGAACGACTTGTGCAGAGTACTATCATCTGCAAAACTATTTATTGGGTTGCTGGTGATTTTCAACAATTCGTTGATATAAATCAGAAATAGGGTTGGGGACAATACTGAGGCTTGGGGTACACCAGCGTTAATTAGTTTAGACTCAGAAGAAAATCCGTCTAAGGTTACCGAAATGTATCGGTTGGATAGAAAATTTTGAATCAGCCTCACAACATTGGGATGAAAACCGTACGCAACGAGCTTGTTGATTAAGTTGGCATGCCAGACTCGATCGAATGCCTTGGAGATGTCTAAAGCGATAACGTATGTTTCACCACCTTTATCAAGTATGCTGTTCCAACAATGCGCTACATAGTTTAATAGATCGGTAGTTGATCTTTTGTTTCGAAAGCCGTATTGGCTGTCGGATATGAAATGATTTTCTTCCAGAAATTTTGAAATATGTGTATTAATATAATGCTCATAGACTTTGGATTGGACCGATAGTAAAGCTATTGGCCTAGAATTTGAGATATCGGATTTCGGTCCCTTTTTGGGGACAGGCTGGACATTTGCCAACTTCCAGCACGAGGGAAATATACCAGATTTGTAGGATTGGTAGAATATTTTAGTTAAAGTTGGTGCAAGTTCTTTGGAAAAGGTTTTTAAAATAATGGGTGGAATATTGTCCATTCCTGATGCTTTGTTGATGTTTAACCCCTTTAAAAGTTTAGCGACTATTTTGGGTTTGAAGTGAAGTTCATTCATATTAACTCCTGAAGACTGGATTTGGGTTATTTCTTTAGGAGTTTCCAAAACAGTGGAGTTCAGAGCAAAGCCACCATTCAGAGCTTAAATCACCATCAATAATAGGGGGAATAGAAAATTTTGTACCAGAATTTAAAGAATTAATGGCACTGTAGAAACTCTTGTCAGAAACAGACATAGACGTAAGTTTTGAGGCTTTCGCTCTGTCAATTTCGGACTTTTCGTTTGAGATAATCTGATTAGATATTTTGTTGGCCTTTAGATATTGGGATCGATTAGTGGGAGTTTTGTTATGAATCCAAATATTAAATGATCTACGTTTGTTTCTAAGTGCCGTTTTGGCAGCTTTCGAATACAAGTATTTTTGTTTGGGTTTTACTATGGAGAAAGGGACAAATTTATTGATAGCAAATTGGATGGTTTCTGTAAAGTTTTGAGCAGAAACATTTACATTGTCAGTGTAAAAACAATGACGAGCGAAAGGGAAACCATGGAAAAAATTTTGAAGACCACTCTTATCCATTTTTGAGTAGTGAAATATTTTACGGGGTTTGGGAGTTGTAGTTTTAAGTAAACCAGTTTTGATAACTGATGAGATTAAATAATGATCAGAATTTCCAATACTACCTTTCGCGACATCGACACACTCGTAATATCTGGCATTGTGGTAAGACAGAGATCTAAAAGAAAACTATTATCACCGCCATTACGGGGAGTGAAAGTCGGGCTTTTAACAATTTGAAATAGGCCCTGAGACGCGGCAAAAATTTCTGCCAGTTTTCCACTATTGTCAACATCGTCGGTCGATTTGGAGAATTCCAGTCATGATTTGTTGTGGACGTTGAAGTCACCGGTAACGATAACATAACATATAGTAAAAACATCTTAAACACAACTCAAAATCATTTGAATTGCAAGAAAAAACAATTGTTTTGGGTTCTCAAAAAAAAAACAGTTGAGAAAATTGTAAACAGGTGTCAGTTGGATTACTATGTTTTTTATAAATCCGTTGTTGGATTGTTATGTTTATTTTTTTTAAATGTTAAGAGTTTAGTACAATTTAGCAGCTAGTATTAAACAACTACAACTATTACAACTATTACAACGAAGATGGTGCGCTTTAATTATTTAAATATCTTAAATTTGTTTATAACTTTGTTAAAAAAATAATTAAATTAACAATTAAATAAATATTTATAAATTTAATGCATTTGTTACAAAAAATAGTGTGTATTACTAGTACGAATGCGTTTTCCAAACGCGAGTTATTGCAGCATTCCCTACGTTTGTGCTGCAAACTAACTCTTGTTTTAAAAACGCATTCGCACTAGTAATACAATCTACTATTTTATTTTTCAAGATTTACTAGTCACCCAAATTTACATCTCAATAGTTGTAAGGAAATGAAATTCCTATTTATCCCTAGTATGTGTTACCCTATGGTAACAACCTTTCTCAGACCATTACCACTTGCAGACCCTGAACCAAATGGCTTACATTGCACTCTAGGACAAAATTTATATGACAGTAAATTTGAAAATGAACCTCAAATTGCACCAGTTATGTATTAAAAATAATAAAAAATTTATTATTTTGCTCAGAAATATTGTGTTATGTAGACTGGAGTATGGTAACGTAGTGCGGTAAAATTCCAGAGTCATATAGTCTCTGTTTCCTCATATATCACAATTTTGCATATCACGCGTTGTTCATAACAAATTTTCTTTCATACGTAATCTATAGTCATCGATTCTTATAGTGTCCGTTGCACATATTTATTCTTATCGTTAACAAAAATAGAAAAATAATAATAATTTTATGTGCAACGCACTATTATTGGTTCACACTGCGTTTTCACCAGCTTCGCTTCGTCATACTTCATGAATTTAAATTCTCTGGGACTCTAATCATAAATGCTCTAAATGTATTCAAACCTCAAATAGCTGTGCATATTTTTTTCAATTCGTCTTTATTATCCTAAAATTGTATTCGTCAATTGGTCTAGGATTGTTTTAATTAACAGTATTTTTCTCCGTTATGCATACATATATTTGTATATAAATCTCGCAATTGTAGTTGGCTATTTAATGTTGGTTGTAAAACGTCATAAACCAATATTTTAAATATACATTCGAGCCTTGCAGTGCAACTCATTCGCTTTCACTATTTCCCTGTAGATGTCACCCAACCGGTTGTTATTTCAGGTTGATGTCCATTGTCATCCTACAATTTGAGACCCGGGTAGGGTACGATTGTTTTGGGGTTTTTTTTTCAAATACGTTGGTCAATATATTTCCCAAAATAAATAAAAAAATCCATTTCATGATAGATGTCTCGATTCATGATTGTTTTCGATCGTCATAACATGAATTCGAGATTTCAAACTAAAAAAAATGTTCGAATTCGCATGCTATATAAGCGCTGATTTTTCTTATGGCGGTAGCCAGTCGATTCTTTTTCTCTCATGAATGTTAAAATCCAGTGAAATTTTGCATTAATGCATTTTCATATTAAATCTAAGTTAAAAATTTAAGTAGTGAAAATTTTAAATAAATTAAATTTTAAAATAGTTCAATTAGCTCAAATTGTTTTATTAGTTCCAATCGCGTAGTTTCCAATTTAGTATAAATTTATATGTTTAGTGTCGTAATTAATTCAATGAATTGTTTGTGATATTACATCACTCCGATGGAAATAATCCCATCATGAATAATAAGACTGAATCTAACAAAATATGGTGTGCAATTTATGAAATTTTTTTTGCTATCCACAAAATTGTCGATCGATCTAGTTTCGAACTGATACTTGGTAGTGTATCTAGTCGGCTAGCCCTGATGAGAATGATATACTTTTTTAAAGTGTAATAAAAAGTTCTTCAAACAAAGAAAATTCATACTGTGATTATTATTCAATTTACGGTGATTATTGGCTGCCGATCGATTCAAAAGGTATTTTCAGTTTCATATCAACTCATTATGTTTGTCATTTTTAGTGTGAGTCATTTCGAAATACGGTGATATTATTCAGTGGTGTACATAACGGTAACTGTTAATAATTGGACATTTCCAAAAAATTATCATGAACCAATGCAAGTTTACCTTAAATTACTGTGATAACAAATTCATGTTTAAAAAAAAATCTATTAATTGACTGTTGATCGATTAAGAAAAAAAAGTATTTCAGATTTTTGTCAAATCAGTGTGTTAGTCATTTTAGTGCTAGTCATTTCGAAGTACTGTGTTATTATTCAGTGTTGTACATAACTGTAACTGTTGATACTTTTACCTTTACTTAAATTCATGATGGACCAATATAATTTTACATTCAATTGCTGTGATAACTAATTTATGTTTAAAGAAAATCTATTAATTGACAGTTGATCGATTATGTTAAAAAGTATTTCAGATTTATGTCGAGTCATTGTGCTAGTCCTTTTTAGTGGTAGTCGTTTCGAAATACTGTAGTATTATCCAGTATTGTACCTAACTGTAACTGTTAATAATTTATTACTTTCTTAAAAATCCTTATGAATCAATATAAATTTATATTAAATTACCGTGATAACAATTAATATTAAAATAACTATGAATCAATATAAATTTACAATATATTGCTGTGATATCAATTAATATTAGAATAGCTATATACCATTATAGTTTTATACTTACATCCATTTTCTGGGATATCAATTAATGTTATAATAACTGTTCATCCGTATGAGTTTGCATTTTCATTATATTACGGTGATGCCAACAAAAGATAAAACTAACAGATATAGAGAAGATCACGATTGTATTCTTGTCTGGGATATCAACTATCGCCTTAGTTTTGGGGCGCAACATTTGATTATTATTTTTCAACTTATCAGTAATCGCCTTAGTTTTGTGGCGCAACATTTTATTAGTATTTATTATACATCTTACCAGCAATCGCCTTAGTTTTTGTGGCGCAACATTTTATTGAATTTCGTCAAATTACCAGTAATTGCCTTACCCTGTGGCGCAACATTTCATTATTATTCTACCACTAATCATCTCAACTATATATATAAACGTGACATCAATATTCTCTGGCCTGCAGCTTGTGGTTGATATAATTTGTATACTGGGGGATACACGGATGATGGAGTGCTGAACGATAAGACCTTGAGGACGGTCTGGATATAACCATATGAGTTAGTGTTCTTTAGCTATTTCTTTTTCTTTAAAGTAAAGGTATGACTGAGCGTGAAGGGGTGTACGTATGAATCACTGGGTGCGTGATTGTCTATACGCGTGCGTGAGTGCATGGGTGGGACACTACCAATTAAATTAAAATGATTATAAATGATATACTTTTCTATTTTTTTTTTGAAAATTACTGATCAATTCCTAATAATTTTTATGCAACGTGGAACCGGCTTTATGTTGCCCGATTCTGCACGCATGTTCATTAATCCATGAAAGATGTTGTTTTTTTTTCTATTTATTCTCATATAAAAGCGATGCAAATTGCCAAATTGTTTTTTTGTACCGACCCCTTCGTTCTTGTGTTTACCTATGATTTTATAATTTCCACTTCGGCTACATCATTGATGGGTTTATGGAGTGATCGATTTGAGGATGTTCAACATATATTCATTGTAAATAATAACATGTTAATTATATTAAACCAAATAAAAAATTGTAAAGTATAATCAATGAAACTGATTCAGTTGTCTGCATTTTTATACCGTTAGTTTTTTTTTTGACTAACAATTATAAATTAAAGGAACTTCTAACAGAATCAAATTATAATGAAGATGATGATATAAATTCGTTGGTAACTGAAAATGAATTGAACGATGGTGGAATACATGTGTGAACAATTTACCTCATCTAATCAATGATAAGCAAAATTACATTGTAGTTAATATCAACAATTTATCCTTGTAATATAATGATAGAATGGGATTTTCACGACATAACGATGACGTAAATAGTCATGAAATAATAATTATTAATAAAAATGAAGGAAAATTTTTTTTGGAACATATATATAATTTTATAAAAAATAAAAAAATGTAAAAAAAAAGTAACATAAACCGTGTGTTTTGATGTTATCCCATGATGTTGGAGTATTGTAAGTGTGCGTGAATGTGGGCATGGATGTAGGTATGGGTGATAGTGTGCAGGTGTGGGAGGGTGAGATCGTATGGGATTGAATGTGGGGGTTGAACGTGCGGATCGCGGTCCTTTCGCCAATGGGGTCGTCAGAGTTTCAGTTTTTCCACTTGTCATTTTTTTCCATTTCCGTTAGAATCATGTAATTCGCGTACATTTCCGTATTTGTGCTGGAGTAGCAGGATATTACAACTCGAACTCAATACTGCCGCTAGAACTCAATACTGCCGCTAGACTTTGTTGATGTCCAACGAAACAGCTCTCCATTACAATTGCGGGGCCAGGCCCGCCCTGGAACAATTTTTTAGCTACGCCGATGCCTCAAACTTTTGACAAAAATTATGTTTTGGTATTACACGATATTGGTTGATCTATTGATTGTATTTTTTTTGTTTTGTTTAAATTCATGTAGGATGTTTTGATATGAAAGGTAATTCAAACTCCGTGATTGGGATTCGAGCCACTGTCCTAACCCGTTAAATCTGCCTTGACAGAAGCTTTCATAGTTGTTTTCATTTTTTTTTAACCATATTTTCTTAAACTCAACCCGTAGTTGCCATCTACAATAGTTCTCGTTTAAAAAAATTAACATAAAATAGTTCTGTGATATTTCCCAGTGTAATTTCGTTTATTCAAATTGTATGCGTAATTTCGCTATTTCCATGTAGATTTCCTACAATCGTTTTAAAATCCATGTTTCTGTTTTTAAATATTCTACAATTTTAGTACAGGTTGGAGTCTTCACTCTTTAGTGGATACACTAATAAATGTAATTTCCTAAAATCATTTCATAATAGTCTCATTTCATCATAGTCATTTCATAATAAATGTCTCTGTTTATGGTTTCCTTCCAGTTATAGTACAATAGTGAAGACACTATTAGTACACTTATTTATCGAACGAGATTGTCCAATAAACAGACTTATTTTGTTTATTAATTGGTGATGTAAAAACGGTTGCTACTTATGCCTATATATACGCCTAGCCACGTACAGAGGGTCTCTTAGTCGATTTTTTATAAAGAAACATCAAAGCTGTTGTTGAGTTTGACGTTTGAGAAATAAACAGGAGGAGATTAGTTTTGTGATTCTAAAAAGATTTTTCTTTCTTTTGGCGCTATTGGATATGCGTAGGAACCACACCCAAAAATTATAGAAAAATTTGTGGATTCTGAGGTAATGTAGAGTGCATTTTTGTTAACCACCTGTGATACAGATTAAGTAAATTAAACTTCTCTGATGAATATATAAAACTCTGTGATATAAATTATAATATTATACGCCGTGTTATAAACTATTAACATTTACTTAACCGCTGTGATATCCATATGAAAATTTGTCTAAAGTATTTGAAATTTATTTATTTATTTAAAACGCTAGAATCTGTGATATCAATATAAACTATTTTGATTAAATTATTTGGAATTTATTTATTTATTTAAAACGTTAAGATCTGTGATATCAATATGAGCAATTTCACGAAGATTCAACAACGTTTTGACTTGACCCCTTTTAATTTTGATTATTTTTTGTTTATAGATAGTCTTTGATAAATAAAAAATACGAGTTCTCTTAAAATTTTTTTTTCGACCAGGGGTCTTCACAGGGTGCCCCTCAATTTTTGTTATTTTGTGATGTGAGTGCATTTTGACGAGCGATTGTAGAAAAACTACTCAATCGATTTTCATAAATGATATGTCGTTGAATAGGTATTAGAACAAAGTTTTTAAAAATGTACACTGTTAATTTTTTGAAATAATTTTTAACGGTGTAACATAAGAAAAAAATGGTGTAATTGAAAAAAAGATGGCATAGCCTTTTTTTTTTTTTGTTAAACTAAATTGAAGCTTATTTTATATCTAACAACTTGTGAAAGTTTAGGACTAGCATCATTTTTTGTTTTAGAGATAAAACTCGTTGTGCATATGACTGTCGGGAATCAGTTTTTTTTGTTCTGAACGAAAATTATAAAAATGGCGATTTTTAGATTCAGATTTTTTTTTTTATGTTAAATATCAAATATTTTATTATTAAATGAACTTTTTAAAAAGCAATTTCAGTCAAGTTCAGCAAAATTTTGCGACATTTTGACTCGACCCTTTTTAATTTGGTTTATTTTGGTCTATATTTAAAAAATTTTTACTTGAAGCCGTATTTTTCATTTATCAAAGGCTATCTATAAACTAAAAATAAACCAAATTAAAAAGGGTCGAGTCAAAATGTCGCAAAATTTTGCTGAACTTGACTGAAATTGCTTTTTAAAAAGTTCATCTAATAATAAAATATTTGATCTTTAACATAAAAAAAAAATCTGAATCTAAAAATCGCCATTTTTATAATTTTCGTTCAGAACAAAAAAAACTGATTCCCGACAGTCATATGCACAACGAATTTTATCTCTAAAACAAAAAATGATGCTAGTCCTAAACTTTCACAAGTTGTTAGATATAAAATAAGCTTCAATTTAGTTTAACAAAAAAAAAAAGGCTATGCCATCTTTTTTTCAATTACACCATTTTTTTCTTATGTTACACCGTTAAAAATTATTTCAAAAAATTAACAGTGTACATTTTTAAAAACTTTGTTCTAATACCTATTCAACGACTTATCATTTATGAAAATCGATTGAGTAGTTTTTCTACAATAGCTCGTCAAAATGCACTCACATCACAAAATAACAAAAATTGAGGGACACCCTGTGAAGACCCCTGGTCGAAAAAAAAAATTTTAAGAGAACTTGTATTTTTTATTTATCAAAGACTATCTATAAACAAAAAATAATCAAAATTAAAAGGGGTCAAGTCAAAACGTTGTTGAATCTTCGTGAAATTGCTCATATAAACTATTTGATTAATTTATTTGAAATTTATTTATTATAAAACGCTAAGATCTGTGATACAAACGATTAAATCTTATTTATTAGGAATGTTAAAAATGTGTGCTGTATATTTGGAAATTTTATGTAATGGGTGTCAATGACTGTAAATAGCCACTAGAAAAATTAAAAAAAAAAAATAATAAGACAAATCATTTGTGGATTATTATTTCGTTTAATGGGCATAAGATCCAAATCTATAGGTGCAAATTGAATTAAATTAAATGTTGCAAAAAAATAAAGACGGAATTATTTGTTAGCTTAGCCGAGGAATTTGATAAACCTGTTTGATAACGACGGCGTGTTTCTGATTAACTAATACATAAAAAGGGGATTTGGATATACCTAAAAGAAAGGTCGCATCTACTGACCCGATCCAACACTGTGTCCAACCGAGGAGTAGACATATTAATAACATTCGGATTTTGTTTGCGGCGAGGAACATGACGGACTAATGTAAATCCTGGAAGGTGAAGACGCAATAATCGGCCATAACATGGGGTGAGTCATTTGAATTTCTTTTTTTTATAAAGGTATTTTTTTTATATATGTATGGATGTGGATGTCTATAGATTTGTGTATATGTGTGTATAAGTGTACGCGAATGGATGTATCTGGGTGTGAGATTGCGGGTGCATTGAGGTGTGAATGTATAGATATGAATGGATAGGCTGCTACCAATTAAAAAGTATTAATTCTGCAACGAGATCGGTTGCCTCCAAGACCATCGAACTACCATTTTGTTTACAGGTAATATAACTTACGTCACCAAGAAAGCGGCATAACAGTTAATTGGTTGTGTTTGGTTCTTCCTTCGTTCCCGATATGAGGACAACATTTTCATATAGTTTCGACAAAATAATACATTAACCGTGAAATATAGTCAACAAATTGGAGACTTATTTTATTGATGTGGTTTTTTTTTTGAATAAATTCGAAGACACTATGAAATATACGGGCGGGGGCGGTTGGTGCATTATAATGAATATGCGTTACAATGAATTAATAGATTTCTGTTTTGATGATCAGCCGTATTACCATAAGGATGTAACCTCAAATTGGCATCGTTGGCATGGCGCTCGTGTAAGATTACTGGCTCACATAAACAATACCAATCTTGTACTACCCACCATGGCAGAATTGGCTCCTGAATATAACTTCGAGGAGAATACGGTGGTAAATGGCGATCGACGTTTTGTTTGGATATCTCCGCAAGTATTTCTGACCCTCCAATAGCAGAAGAACCATACATGTCGACATCTTAAAGGAGAGTAGAAAGTTTCTGCCTATTTATTTGTGTCATTGCCATGAAAGCTAGGTGCTCAACGATGATAGCAATGCGTGAGTGAGTCTATAAACGTGGTCGGATGAGAGTGTGTGTGATGGCGAATGTGTAAACCAGCGTGAGTGTATGGGGGTATGGATGGGGTATATGTGTGAGGGTGGATGAAGTGCGCGAGAGTGTGATTGAATCAAAGTTAAAGGGTTGGACGTGGTGATCGTGGTTCATTCGCCTATGGGGGTCACCAGAGTCTAATTAGTTCACTTGCCTTTTCGATTTTCCGTTCTTATCATTCGATACGCGTACGTCACAGTTATTTGTGCTAAAGTTGCAGGAGTTCCTACTCATTCGCATGGGCTGAAGCTAGTTTGGGGCTATAAATAAATCACGCTAGGTACGCGGACCTCTATGCCACTTCGGTCATATATGTCGAAGCAGCGCTTCATTACAGTTTGTGGAATAAAAGTTTGTGCTAATTCTTTTGCTTTAAACTTATATAATATCTTTAATTTTTATTTGCAAATTATTTCTTTAGTTTTATAATAAAAGCAAAGCCTTACAAAATAAACTACTCATAAGAAGGCACAATACCAAGACATCGCCCATTTTCTTTCTCTCAAGTAACTTATTTCTTATTTGTTTAATTTTTTTATTTCATTTGTCTCCCCATTGATGCCAACTGGTGCAAAATTTGTGTAACCTAGTTACGAAATCTGCTCAGAATTGTAGTTTTTATCCCGGTTTGACACCTAAAGGTGTGGGACGTTCCCACCATGTGTGACGATGGGAACGAAAGGAATGTTGGTCACACTACTTTTGAAAAAACTACTAATCCTGAAAAACCTTTTTTGGTTGCCTTTATTGCTAGTTTAAATATTCCGAAAAATAAAAAATGTATAATTAAATGAAGTTTTTGCATAATTTGCAAAAACAGTGTATTCCCATTCCCATATGGTTTTAAAATAAAATATACCCCTCCCGGGTATGGTTTTAAAATTACTTCTTTTGCATTTTTTTTTATTTTTTTTCTGGATGAACAATATGTCGAGAATATTGTGTACAAATTTTAAGCCAATCCAAGTAAAACTAACGGAGCTACAGCGTTTCAACAGAGTTTCCGTTTGACCCCATTTGCCCGAAAACGTCATTTTTGAAGTTCGTGAACATTAGAACTCAAAATCTACTGAACCGATCCTTTTGAAAATTTGAACATTACTTCTTCACATAAATCAGGAAGAGATTTTTTTTTTCTATTTTTTAATAAAAAATTAAACGCGATTTTTTGAGCTAAAATCGTAATTTTCACTTCCAAGTGCTGCACAAAATAGAAAAAAAAATAGAAAAAAAAACTCTTCCTGATTACCTCGAGAAATACATCACCTTCAAAACGCATATCAATTTTTTTGTTTCACATGATTCGGTAACGAGTTATAATGTTCACCGCAAAACCACTTTTTTTCAAGGCGCCTCGGGAGATTCAACGTCACGGCTGATTTATCAATATTTTCAAATGAAATTTCTTTCTGACATACTTCAAAAGTTGTACAATAATATGTAATTAAATTTAAAAAAATTATATTACTCATGTCGCCGCGAAAAAATCACAAAAATATGCTGTTTTTCGTCTTTAAAACCATACTCCCCCCCTTAAAGTGGCACAGGGGTGGTAAAAATCAACAAAAGTAGTTCTGAACTATATGCCTCCTAAAAACTGTGACAATTAACACAGTTCACGATTTTAAGAAGATATTGACTCGATTTATTGGATATTCATCAATATAACAACCTTGTTACATATTTGGTGGCTAACTTGCTAGTTTAGGTGGTTGCCGAATGTTTCATGTGCCAATTACAGAAAACTGTTACTTGCAAGGCAATCTATTTCAGTATGGAGACTACTAAGAGCTCATTGAGGTTCACTTACGCCTAGGAAAACAACGTTAACCTTGAACATATGACATTGTTCAACCATAATAAAATTAAACATGATTTAAACTTAGAAACAAGATTTTCCTTTACATAAATTATCCTTTATCCAAAACAACAACATATTCAATGAATTAAAAATATGGAAAATAGTACTCCTTGTTAAATGTTTATGTAAACGTATACAGAATCTAGAGTGAAACTTTGTTTATTGATTTAGCTATTGAACCGTTAATAAAAAGGTTTAATATTTATTTTGTTAATTTTTGAAATAAATTATATGAACTGGAAACTTTTAGTTCGAAGAAATAGATATTTTATTTTTTTTTTTGCTATGGGGATTATATTCGTATGTTTTATAAATTTCAAATTAGTTTTCTTAATGAACCTCGTTATCGAATTGGAAATAGATTTATTACTTCAACGATTTGTTTGGTTTTGGTGCTTATAATTGATTGGAAAATATCTGTTGAGGAAAACATTTGGTGGGTGATATTTTAATTTATTTTCAGGAAACCACTTGAATGGGAATGGTTAAACTTTCTTTGAAATTTGAACGTTTTGTTATTATCAAAATTGTATTTCAAGCTAATGTATATTGCTAAAGCTGTTCTATAATATTAAAAAGATTTGAAACTTAGACAGTGATGTAAAAGTGTAATCCAAACAACTTCCTAGCAGTATAAACAAAGAATATATAGTAATTTATTTTTAAGCACTTTAGTAGAAGGAGTGTATCTACAGTTTCAGATGAACCAAAAAAAAAATTACATGTTCATGATTTATGAGAAAAATTTATTTATTTTATGTAAAACATTTTCTACACATATGTTATATATATATAACAAAAAAATAAATTAAACAAAACAACAAAAATTGTAATCCATTTCGAAATGTTTATCAAAAAGTTTCTAATGCAACATGCATGTCAAAATAACTTTAGTTTCTACTTTAAAAATATATATTCTAAAAATTAAAAGTCGAGTTTTTTCTATTGAAATAGAAATTTAATTTTACTTGACAATGGATGTTCACTTGACTAAAATTCTTCTTCAATAAAGGTTGTTTCTTCGTGGAAACGAGGAAAATGTATTTAGGTAAACAATTTGGAAATGCAAAATGAAAAACAAATTGTAGTTGGAAACAGTAATTGGATTTAATGTATATTCCATGTATAATATTAGATGTTATAAATATAATTATCTACATATTTTGTCTGTGGCAACATTAAAGAAGAAAATTTGTTGAAATTTGTTTATCTTAAGTATTGATGTATAATTTGAAACATTTTTAAACTTTTATTTATTAATAAATAAAGGATACTTAAAATTGGTCTCCAAGTTGTTGTAATTTAAATAAAATCAATAAGAGTGTATTTTTGTAATCCGAAGATGAGTGTTTACACTCGAAACGTGTAGTGAAAAATATATACAAAGAAGTTTTTTTGTGGAATCTAATAATAATAATTTATATTTTGACGATTTTACAAACTCGTTAAATTCGCCAAACTGCTAATGTTTGAAGCCACCCGATATAATACACCCGATACTTGAAAGTCTGCTATTGTTGGTAAAAGTTATCATCTAACGTATATTATATTATTCAATGATATAGCTTCACAACGTTGGTCCCCTTCCGGTTTACGTGCACAACATGACAACCTTACATGATCTGTGATTGTCAACTGTAGTATATGGAACAAATAAGTGGAATCATTTAACTCGCACTTAAGATCTGCTAGACTGAGGCACATTCAAAAAGGCAAGCCCAAAATGGAGTTATTTGGATACAAGGATGCCTCCAGGTGTATTTTCTGACTTGGTCGACCTAATTTTCAATGCACTCGAGGGAAAAAATTTAACAAAAAATTTAGCAAGAAAACTAATACAAATACTAAAAACATAAAAGGCGGAACGTTGCCTGGTTGACGAGGAGAGAGGGTAAAAATGGTAGACGTAATAAACATTGCTGTTGTGGAAAGCAGAATAGCAGCAAAGTCCGTAGCCTTGTTTCATTTGAAAACAACACTATTTAGGTAGTAAACACCATGGCAAACGACAAGGAAAGGAGTTGAGAGTATAGAGGTCCACCTCTACCACTTTTAAGTGAGTCTCACAAAATAAAGAACCCATTGAATGGGGATCAGTGGAGCTTGTGCCATGTGGTATTCAAAGTTCTTTGTGAAATAGATGTTTCAGTAGACGCAAAGAGAAAAGTTCTAGAACGGAAACAAAGACAAAGTTCCTGTCTTCCTTTCTCCTAAGAAGTGCTGGGCAGGTAATGGAGATGCGCTGCTGGAATGACAAAACACCGGTTTATTTGTTGAAAATTGGAAGTTGTCTTTAATTTTGGAAGAGGGCACAGCCCAATGCCTGAGTTTAGTAACAGATGACAGGGCAACAATAACTTTATTAGGGATAGAGAATGCCCTTAATAACTCATTTTGCAAGTTCTATATTCATAGAGCTTAGAAGGTGACTACAGGAGAAATTAAGGAAAAAAAGACAGTTGCATCTCGCAACAAAAAATAACAGATAACAGGGCACCACCCCCCTTGAGGTCGAAAATATGGTTGTAGAAGAGTCGTGATGTGGCTGCATCACAGAATTGTAGTACCATCGATGCCGTGAAAACCGAGGGGAAAAATAAGTTATTGATGGACGAAGCGGTAGATACTGCTACAAAATAAAATGCGTAGCCCAGGGGAATGTTCAACATGCCATATCACTTTCAACAGTGGTGGCCAGGATATTTATTAAGAAACAGCTAGAACTCACGCTGAAACAGAAACGTTGGATCAACAAAAACAAGATGAGTGATAGGAGTATGAGATTCTAATGCAAACTCAACTAGAGCATCTATTATGATTATGAAAAACATTAATTAATTTTGCATTTCAGATTTTGGGTTGGTGGTTGGGATTGGTGGTATGGTACAACAAGAAAGAGATGCATCTTTTCATCGGGGAACCTCAAATGTTCACAACGAGTCATGGAGAAGAACGGACACAAACCAGTCAGATGAGTTTCTGTTTAAATATTTAATTAAAGAAAACCGAGGCGTTTTTAAGGTTGGAAACGAATTCACTTTTGTTAGAAGGGCACAAGGGCATCCCATAAGCCCAAGATGGGTCCGATTTGAGGAGAACTTTTACGAAGGCTTACAGCTATTAAAATTGTTGTTTCCTGGATGGTTGTGGGCCATTTTGAGTGTTTTTTGTTTTTCGCGTCACTGATATTAATTTTTATACAATACAAATATTAAATGTTTTCGTCCAGTGACGTATTTATTTATAACTTTTATTATTATTGTATAAAATAAAATAAAATAAAAATATAATTATCCTAAACGCGTTTCGACAAATTTACTGTCAATATCAATAGGAGAGTTAAAACTAAACTTAATATTAAGAAAATTATTCATTGTGGTGAAGGATTAAAATTGAGTTTTATTGCCGTTTCGTAGAGTTCGTTGTTTTTTATGGTTAGTTTTGTTATGCCTGCCAAATTACCCAATATAACAGGTAGCATTTTATAAGAAATCTACACCAACTCTAAAACAACAAACTAATAGTAGACACTAAATTCTTGTTCAACCGCCAAGCATTTCCATTTTTCATGTATAATACGGCTACTTTGCATTTTCCCATTAACCAAATAATCAGTATACATAATCTTCGGACTTCCTGTAAAAAACATCACAGGCTTAATAGATTTTTATATATGTTTGAGTTCTCTCTATTTCGAATTTAATTGTCATATTTCATCATCTCTTTGCTAAATAAAACGAAACAGGAGAGTTCATTGCGATCAACTATCAATAATTCTCTTTATTACTTTATTTGTAATATTATAAATACAAAAAATATTTATGAACTTGGTGGAGTTGCAATTAAGATTTAAAATAAAAATGTTGTTCTCGAAATCAAGATTTAAAAATAAATCAAAAAAAATTAATTAAACTCTAACTCTAGGGTTAAGTGTAATGTTAGTAACGTACAAATAAAATTGTGATTTTTGATAGATATGTGATTCAAAAATTAAATTTTTTTGTTATGATCTTTTTTTATTTGCAAAATGAAATACCGTTTTGTTAAAGGAAAAAATATATATAATATAAGTTTGTAAAAAGTAATTTTTCCTTATTGTGGAATTAAGTTTGGAAAATGTAACAAAAAAATATTTTTGCTGTTGTTAATAAATGTGATTTGAAAGAGATTTAAAAGGAAAAAAAGAGAATTAAGCTAAGGATTAAGTTCGTAAGAAACACAAAGTCTGGAACCACCACATCATGATTTAGAGTCTAAATGGAAATCTCGACAAACTCGTTGTAATCGAGATACAAACCAAATCAACTCAAAACATAAACGCAAAAGAAAAGTATTGGTACATATATATCAACACATTAAATAAACGGATCTTTCTGTGGCTTATTATCAAGACTACATTCAAGACACAAATAACGTAAGCTTATTTATCTTAATTTTTGTTAACTTATTATTGTTCTGTTTTAATTGGTTTCGAAAAGTGTAAATAGGTTATGAATTATAAAGTGTTGAATTAAAGATCGTTCTTCTGTAGAGTCTGCGTTGCTAAATGCCTTAGGCATCTATTCCAAACGTGAGAAGTCCTAAGTTTCACTTGCGCCAAAGCAGGGGACATTTTTTATAAATTAAAAGTTTCATTGGCGCCGATAAACAGAAACCGGTTATGTACTAATGTAACCAATATAACTATACCGTTATATATAATATTATATTGCGAAATATCTTGTTTTTAATAATTTTTTCAATATTTTTGACAATTCAACTCACTAAATGAAGTTTCGATAAGGTCCAATAAAAACGCTTCATTTACTATTTTTTAACAAATCAAAACGCATTATATCGATTATTTTTCTCTGGTGGGAAGGAACAGAGAATTATTGTGACTGTTTTCGGCCTACTTAATATATTAAATTAAAGCTAGAGATGTTGAGATAATTTTTTTTTATTTATAATTTTGTTTAAAAGATAATTATTAGTTTCTAAATAAAATTTTTTCTACAAATTATTCAATAATACAAAAATATGTAAGAATGCAATTTGCAAATAATAAAAATATCCGTTTTCGTACATAAATGATTGCATGTTTATGTTTATTTGTTAAAAATAAATTACAAATTTATAATGTTTATGCGCCTACTAAGATGAAATAATATTTAATTTTGTTAGAAGAAAAAATGACAACAAAGGATTATGTTGTATGAAATAATGTTAGTATTTCTGTTCGTTAAATTGTCTGCTAAATACAACTCCTCACCAAATTATTAGTCGATTATTTTTCAACATTACAACTCATGCCATTTGAGGTTACAAAATTTCCCTCGTGCGCTACGGGACCTCAAATGACATTCGTAATGATTATGAAAAATACTCGACTATTATTTGACGACTCGTGATATTATATATGAATATTTTTAATATTTCGATATTTTTGAATGATACGGTTAAATTATGATAACGATAATATACGTTTAAGACGTATTGTGATAATTTTGTTGCATCTGGAATAATATGTATGTTAGATATTTGATTGATTGATTTGAGATTGAACACCAAAACGATAACACCAATTACCATCAACAATACACAAGTGGACGAAGTTGACAAATTTGTGTACCTTGGTTGTACTGTAGCAAAAACAGGCGGGACTGAAGAAGATATCAGTCAGTGTATTAACAAAGCCAGAAATACGTTCAATATGCTTCACAAGATCTGGAATGCATCCGTCCTGTCAAGAAAGACAAAGCTACGAATGTTCAATGCATGTGTCAAGTCAGTACTGCTGTATGGGTGTGAAACGTGGAAACAAACAAGGAAGATCACAAATAAACTACAGGTGTTTGTGAACAAATGCCTGAGAAGACTGATCAAATGCTTCTGGCCAAACACCATCAGTAACCAGGAACTTCTACGGCAGACAGAGCAGTTAGACATTGAGACCGAGATAAAACAAAGAAAATGGAGATGGATAGGACATACACTAAGAAAACCAGTCGAAGATATAACAAGGATGTCCCTAGAGTGCAATCCACAAGGTAAAAGGAGAGTTGGAAGACCACCCATGACATGGAAGAAAACGGTGCTAGCTGAAGCAAAACAAATTGGCAAGACAATGGGTGAACTGAAAGCGATTGCCCCCAACAGAGTTAGATGGTCCAGTCTAGTAGACGCCCTATGCTCCTAAATGGAGATAAAGGAAAAAAAAAAAAAAAAAAAAAAAAAAGAGATTTGATTGAATTTTTTTGAAATACTCATTGTTTAGTTGATATTTTTTATATTTTTGATACTTTATATTTTCGATCGATATGTTAATGATGTTAAGATGCAACAAAAATTTATTGTGCAATATTATAATTTGGATAAAAAAATCATTGGTACCTCTAAGCAAGGATCCATGGGGGCTTCAGCCCCTTAACATGGTTCGCTGGTAGAATCGTCTCTGTCTTTTGAACATGCGATGACCAAGTGGATTTTTTTTATACAGTAATAAAATTTCATTTAGTTTTCCTGCCCGAGATGTGTTGCGTTCTTCACTGGACGTGAGAAGAGATGCCTGTTGGTGTTAGTTTCTCTTTTCCAGCGCTAAACCTCTCTCCTGCAAAAGTGAAGCCGCTTTCATATCTCCACCCTGTTGGGAAGAGCTAGCGCTCAACCCAATCTCCCTTCAATAATTTTAATGGAGTCAAACCCATCCACCATCGCCAACAATAGAAAATTTAATTTTAGTAGTGAAGATGGAGCTAGGGGTTGGAATCCAATACAGGTCTGCTCTCAGCAATGATATTAGCGTTAAGGATTTCTTAGTTTTAAGGATGAAAGAGTACAGCATCTGATTTTGTTGATAACAGATATTTAGGCTGAATCTAAAACAATGCTGTTTATTTCATCATTCGGGAGGGTACTAGAATGTAGATTTTAGGATTTTAGACCTACTTTCATTCTAGCCTCACATATCATCGCTGGGAGGAGGTCACGAGTTCAATCTTCCACTCCAATTTTCTGCTACAATTTTTTTTTAAATTCTTTTCTCTAATACAGTCAAGTCGGTGTTGGCTCTACCCACGTAGGATCTCTAACTCTAACTATAAACAAATATTCACTTTGAATAAATAAATAAACATTTTCTAAAAATAAATAAACAAACAAATAAATATTTTTAAGCTATATATCAAGAATTTTAATTGCACATGAATAAATAATTTTTAAGTAAATCAATATTTTTCCTAGCACATAAGTAAATCAGTTTTATTTTTGCACATGAATAAATACCATTTAAGTAAATCAAGTTTTGCCTTGCACATAAATAAATAAACCAACAATTTTCTTACTTTAAGTATAAATTAACTAAAAATTTTTTTGATGAAGTTAAAACGAGGGATTGGGAGTTGATTGCGCATGAACATTTTTTTCGCGGGTCGCGCTTTACGTTTTTCTTAGCTTAATTTTCTTGTCCAAACATAATGGTTTGTCGTTTTTTAGTGCTAGCGATATGCGGTGTGGATACCATGGATACCAAAACCATTAGCAATAGAATCAATCAAGGAATATCCTGATAACTATATAGCTACTCATGACAGGGTGAAGAAGATTTTGGCGGGTCTTCGTCACCTAAAAAGGTAACAAACCATATATTGTGCGCCAACGCAATCTAGATTTGTCGCTTTTTGACCACTGCTGTGTATATACGGATGCATATGCCAGATCTAGATTCGGGAATACGGTTGACTTGAACGGTTGACGGTTCTTGATCATCTGTCTAAATTCATATTAATCAAATTCCTCAAAAATGTAACTTCATTTTTTCTTTTTTTGGAATAAAGTTATTCTAACATACGGTGTTCCAGAGTGTCTTCACTGTGACAATGATATACGGCCCCTCATTTTTTTTAAATCTCTGTTAACTTATTTTGTATTAGTGGTAGCATAGATCCCTGTTAATTTATTTTGTAATAGTGTTCTTATAGCCTTTTTTTAATTTATTTTCTTTATTGTTTTTTCTTTAATTTAATTTTTTTCACTGATTGCTTTTGCATATTTTTCAATCGTTAATTGTAGTAATGTTGTCTCATGCACCTGAAATTAGTGGTTCTTCATATATATTTATAATGGCGGTCATTTTTTTAAATTAAACCTCAATCGCGATTCATTTCATTCTAGCGATTTCTTTTTCTTGATATATGTTATGCCCGCCAAATTACGCGATATTTAACAGGTAGCATTTTATAAGAAATCTACACCAACTCTAAAACAACAAACTAATAGTAGAAACTAAATTCCTGTTCAACCACAAAAACATTTCCATTTTTCATGTATAATACGGCTACATTGCATTTTTCCATTAACCAAACAATCAGTATACATAATCTTCGGACTTCCTGTAAAAAACCGGAAGGAACGCATAGGTAGGATGATCAGTAGAGAGCTCTTTTCTGCTTGTCTTACATATGCGTTCCATCCGTCCTACTCAATGAAGTTTTAGTTTCGACACTATCCTTCTTCAGAGCCTTGTTGTAATGAAGCGCTTTCTCAATGGCGAACCAATGAGAATGGCATAGCAGGAAGCGTACCTAGCGAGATTTATTTTCTTGCCCCAAGCTAGCTTCAGCCCATGGGAACGATTAAGAAACCCGGCTACTTCAGCACAAATACAGAAATGTACGCTATTAACGAAAATTTGCGGCAATGGAAAGAAATACAAGTGGAAAAATGGAGACTCTGGCGACCCCTGTTGCGAAAGACCCACGATCAACACGCCCAACCCCTACATTCACTCTCAGACGCCCACGCACTCACGCTTCACCCATTCACCCACACATTCGACGACTAGCACGCCCCCATTCAATCACTGACACGCCTTTTCACACCCATTCACACCCCTACGTTAATTAACAAAATTAAACAAACTAAGTGTACTCACCCCATGGTTAAATCCTGACCTCCGATCCGGTTTGTATCAGCCTTCCATCAGTACGGCTGCATGTACGTTGCACAAAAAGAATTCGTGGTCGCAATCAGAATCGTTGAATAAATTTGTTATCAAAATCGTGGATTGAATTTGTGGTCAAAAACGTTGAATAAATGTGTAAACAAACTCGTTGAGTACACTTATTATCAAAATCGTTGAATAAATTTGTAAACCAAATCGTTGAATATATTTATTATCAAAATCGTTGAATAAATTTGTTATCAAAATCGTGGAACAAACTTGTTATCAAAATCGTTGAATAAATTTGTAAACAAAATCGTTGAGTATATTTATTATCAAAATCGTTGAACAAATTTGTAAACAAAATCGTGGAGTAAATTTGCAAACGAAATCGCTGAATAAATTGGTTATCAAAATCGTCGAATAAATTTGTATACAGAATCGTTGAGTAAATTTGTTATCAAAATCGTTGAATAAACTTGTTATCAAAAACGTTGAATAAATGTGTAAACAAAATCGTTGAGTATATTTATTATCCAAATCGTTGAATGGATTTGTTATCAAAACGTTGAATATGCTTGCAAACAAAATTCGTTGAATAAATTAATCAAAATCGTTGAATAAGTTAGTTAACAGAAGCGTTGAATAAATTTATAATCAGAATCGTTGAGTGTATTTATTATCAAAATCGTTGAACAAATTTGTAAACAAAATCGTTGAGTAAACTTGTTATCAAAATCGTCGAGTAAATTTGTTATCAAAATCGTTGAATAAATTTATAAACAAAATCGTTGAGTAAACTTGTTATCAAAATCGTTGAATAAATTTGTTATCAGCATCGTTGAATGAATTTGATAGCAAAAAAACATTGAATAAATTTTAGTATCAAAATCGTTGAATAAATTTGTAAACCAAAATCGTTGAGTAAATTTGTTATCAAAATCGTTGAATAAATTGTTAAGTAGCAACGTTCAATAAACTTGAAATCATTGGTTAATTTGGTTGAATAAAACGTTAATTAGAAACGTTAAATGATAATATTGTTGAATCAAAATGGTAAGTAGAAACGTTGTATCTGGTTGTAAACATAAGCGCCGAATCAATTTACAATCACAGGTGAGTATGGTAACAATTACTGCAATTACAGCCGAATACGTTGAAATGTAACTGTTGCAGGATGCGTGGAAATCAAAAAGGTCATAATTTACACCAAACTAGTTAACTTATTCGTCGAAGTAGAACTGTAATAATTTTGTATCAATGATGGTGGAGCACTACGTTGTACATACGAGGTGACAATTTGTATCTATCTACACAATTCGCTGCGTATGTTGCCAATGATGATGCAAATAATGTGCCAAAAAAAATGTGGCAAAGACTTGACACTGACGATATGAATATTACACAAAACTTCGTGGTACCACTTGACAATGATATCATAGGCTGGATGAATTACGTTGTATAAACTTTAATACAAATATGGTGTAACCAAAAGAAATTGTATCAGTAACTGTTGATACAAGTATGGTATGATCGCTATAGATGTTGCGCTGCAATACCTCAGCGATTGATGACAAGTTGATACAAATTCGGAAATGTTGCACCGCAACAACTCAGGCCACTGCTTGTAAAATGGTATAATTAAATGTGGACTTATACAACTCCTCGATGATAAAATCAAAACACCGCCGAAATATTTGAAACTTTTTAATTTATAAAATGATTCCTTTACATACACAACTGGCTGAAGGCACATTCACTTGTACCGCTTTGGTAAGTTATTAGGCGCTAACTTATATTAACTTGTGTTTAAATGTAGTAAATTCACAATCGATTGATAAAACAAATCTTTTATTATAAATGACTAACATGGAGTAACTAAATTAATCGGTAACTAAGTTCTACGGTATTTTTTTATTGCAGCTTATTTTAACATGCTTTAGATTACAGTAATTTTGATTATAGTAATTCAACTCCAAAATAGCTGGATAACGAAGAAAACATTCTCCAGTTCTTTCTTTTGTATAACATCGGACGTACACGTTTGCTAATATATGAAGGAAACCTAACTCGCATCAAGTATGTATACAGTTAATTTCTAACAATTGAGTTTTGACCGACAGACACAAATAATGCTAGTCCCAGAATTGATTGATAAATCAATCCTTTTCTTTTTTTGTTTAAATAATTGGATATCAATTAGGTGATTAAAAAAAAAATTTTAAACTGTTCTAAAACGGCACAAACACATAATATGTTTTCACAATTTTCTTTCCACTGAATCAACCGTAAAGGAAATAACCGTGCCCAGATCCATTTTTACATTACCCGTTTCGAATATTCTTGTATACGTGTTAGCTTAACGAAACGTAGATCATGGGACTAATCACCGCTCGAAACGCCTGATATTATTTCTTTTCTTTCGTTTCTATTTTTGTTCAAAAAAAAATCACTAAATTACAGTCAATTAACATTGAAATCATGCTTCTACAATAAATTATTTAGGTACAGTTACAGAAAATCATATATATAAAAAAAAAACTCACAGTTTATCACAATATCACAGCTGGACGGCAGACCTCTTCAAGGTCAACTATACGATACCAACACATATGTATTTTTTTTTTGTATTCCTACTTCGAATTTGACTGAAGAGAATTACTTATATAAACAAAAATGCACTAAGTAAAACCAGACAACACTGAATTGATTTAACCGAAAGTAGAACAGGCGATTAACTACAAACCATTCGTTGGGAATCCACAAGTTGAAACATCAAAAGAAATACAAATATTCCTTAGAAACTCGTCAGGCGTTTACCTCCATCTTTTTATCTGTCAGACACACAGAAACAACTCAAAAAACATCCAATAAGAAAATCGACTACACGTCGTCAAAATTATAAATTGAATGAATTATGAAACGAATGTAATAGAACGCGAGAGTGTTCGTGTCAATCGCAATTAAACTAAGAGAGGGAACAATTTACAGTGGCTTATTATATAGCCAAATTATTGTCTCGAAATAACTCGAATACAGTGTTTTAGATGTGATACAATTAATTTCCATCAAGTTTTCAATTGTTGGGAACTTTTTATAGTTATACAAAACCGTTTGTTATTTGATATTATTACACAAAAATATCTTTGGGATACAAAGCATTTCCGATACATCAACAACATTTATCATTGAATTTAAAATGAATTAAATGCAAGTTCGATCGATGTTATAATGTTTAGATATTACAAAACCACAATCTACTATATCAGTACAGTGAAGTTCAGTTCCATAACGGAAAGATTGTTTGAAGCAAAATATTACATTCATACAAAGATAAATCGCATATTTTAACAAAGCAAGATAGTAATTCTTTGTATGTTGACGATTGGAAAAATACGCACAGCTGTTATGAGGTTTGAAAACTTCGTTGTTTCATTACGGTTGGTGTTTAGAAAATTCAAATTCAAGTAGTATAGTGAAAATAATCGAATGGAAACGTAGCGCGCGTCAATTTTAGGGTGTTGTAAGATTAAATTTTAATGTTTATATGGATGATATTTAAAGAAAATTATTAATTAATTCAAATTAACCAATATTATATTATATTAATTAACATATAAAACTAGTGTAATTAGTTCAATTTTTTTCTCACATATGTTTGTCCAGCTATTGAAAATTTAAGTAAGTTTTAGGAAAAATAAGGAAACTACGGGTTACGGGGACTATAGAAATATGACTATTGAAGGTGAATGGATGGGAAGCTATTACGAGTTGTACATGTTAATAAAAAAAATTGACAACTAATAAATCTGAGACTATACGAAAAATGTGTCTGTTAATGATGGAAAAAAAAAACTAATACAATCTACTAATGGTAATCACATATGACACTAAAGAATCAGGAACTATAATACACCGTGTACAAGCACTCTTCCAGGCTATCCATTACATTGTGTAATCTAGGTTTGTTCTCCTTCTAAAAACAAACCTTCTGAAAAACATATGCATGTTTGCAGGAGACGCGAGTTGGAAGAGAAGTAAAAAACTAAGCCTAGAGAACTGGAGGGTGGTTGAAACACTTTTAAAGGAACACAGTATTAACTGGGCCATAGGCCATAGGCCCATAGATCCGTTTGGGCCATAGGTCCATATACAATCGCACAGATCTCCTGCATATGGGCTGAACTAAACCTCCAAAAGTGGCTGTTACTAAGCCTTCTAGGAATTGTGGAAAAAGTTTGACACTTGGGGAACATTCCAGAACTAACGGAGAATAACAAAAATGATATTAATTCCAAAGGTAGCAAAGAAAGATGTCACCCAGCTAGAGTCTCATAGAACCATCAGTTTAGCATCTTTAATGTTAACGATGGAAAGAATATTGACAACCACATAGAAACAAATACCTTGGTAAGATCGTCTTTGCAATATAGTCATAACGGGAACAGAATGGCAAAATCAACAGAAACCCCGCTGCTCAAGTTAGAGAGGAGTAGACCCTTTGACAACGCCTCACATTTAGTGGTCAAGAAACTTCTGGCAAAAACTAAATCTGGTGATGTGAAATCGGCCTTGGCATCACTAGAGCCTTTTGGCAGGGTATGGCGTATCGCTTCTCATATGGGATGACCTCTAATGGGAGATGGAATTCTGAATATCCTAAGTAAACAGGACATTCCTTAGACCATTGAGAAGCGCGTATGATATTATGATTATCGCAAGATGTAAGTTCGAGTAGAAATTCTATTATGTTCTACAGAGGGCACTGAACTGGGAGATATTTGGTGCACAAAACTCAATCTGAGTAAACTATAGTGGTGCCGTTCATCAAGCAAAGAAAAGTTAGCATAAAATCCATAATCTTTAGGGGCTACATAATTGAATCTGCACAGGAGATCTGCATATAGTATATGGCAGTAATTATCATTAGCAAACATACGTTTGTTTATCGTTTTGTTTATCGGTATAAACTTTTTTTTTAGGTTTTTTCCAATAAATTTGGCTAAAACAACTTAACTGAATCTTAAGTTTTGATATCATTCACGAACTGCAAATTTAACTAAAACAAATTCAATTTTTGTAATTTTTCTTAAACGAAAACAAACCAATAATTTTTTATATTTTTTTTTTAATTTTACTACACTAATAATTTAACAATAAAAAATTTCACTGTAAAACATTCAATTTCTAATATTTAATTATGATAATTATTAGACACAAAAGTATTTGAAATATTTAATTTAAATAACAAAAAAAGACATACATAAATAATTTCAGGAAAAAACTTGTAGAATGTCAAAAATATAACTAAAATAACATTTTTAGATTTCAAAACGATAACTTTTCCTTGATATTCATTAGCTGACTACCCCATATTTACTGTACCAGTATATGTAAAAAAAAGAAAACAAAGCGCGAGGAAAGAAATGAAAAAGGAGCAACCATTGAATTGATTGTGTATCATGGAGAGGAAAAAATCGATAAAACTCATATCGACAATATTGAATCGCTACATGCGGGTGGAGTTACTTTAGATGCAACTGCTTTGTAACAAGCATAGCCAGGAAAACTATAAAGAGATCTAGCATGCACAGTATAGAAAAGGTAAAGATCAAAGAATTCAAATATCGAGATAGTCTTATAAGAGAGAATTACTTGCTTGAATTTCCTAATGACGGAATAGTTAGTCAATTCAACTTCCATAGAAAATATAAATCGCAGCCGAGCAGCGAAGCGGAGTAGAGAAGTGGGCTTACTACGTACAATCTGACTGATTACGTTCAGATGTGATCAGAAACCTTGGCGTTGGAGTATTTGAACCGAAAACCAAATACTTTGAACTCATGGGCATATACTCGAGCGTATTTACAGTTTGAGATATGTGCAAACGAAAAAAGCGCAAACTTAGGCAGAAATTATCAGAACAATAGAATTGCCATCTTGTCGGATAGCTAAGCCATAGTTAAAGCTAAGACCATACAACATCATATAAAAAAAAGGGTTGAACTGTGTGCACAGTCTTATCAAGTTTGGCCATGGTACCAATGTAACAGTTTACAGGATGGGTGTAGTTGGCAATAAAAATCTAAAAAATTAGAAATGGTGAAGTACACCAACATCTTTAGGGGGCTTGTGGCAAAATTAATCCATGAAAGAATGAGGACATTAAGACATTAATTATAACGGAATGATCTAAAGCCTGGAATAACGACACGGGTTGAGTGCAGTCCAAGGAGTTAATTGGATCAATCAAAAGAGAGCAGCAATGTGCTCTTGACTAAACAAAAACTACCTGAGAATACTGACAGGTGTTCTTACATGACACTGTAGATTTAGAAAACACCACAAGAATATTGAGGAATAGTAGACGGACGAATGTATATTTTGTCTATTGGAAAATAATTGTTGAAAAATATTTGGTTTAATAATTGTTTTGATTAAACGTTTAGAAACGTGTACAGATAAGCTCAGTAAAATTTTTATAAAAATTAAGAAAAATCTATTATAAGCATATAGCGAAAAATTGATTACTGAATTCTAACTTTCAACTACTCAAAATACAACTTCAGCAAAAGTTTGTAAAAATAATAAATATACAAGATACCTTCAAATCGAAATAATAAACATGTTGTGTAACTCCTAACAATCAGATAAAAAATATGAATACGAGTATGTACTCAGTACATGAGTAACAAAAAGTTAAAGAAATCATATAACACCAACAATATACACTTACAAAACAGCACACATTTATTTTAAGTTCCTTCGAAATGTATGCACTCAAAAGAATTATTATTATTTTTCTTAACAAAAAAACTTTTTTCTATAATAGTATATGAAAAATCTATGAAAATATATATGAAAACTGTTGTAGTTTATATTTATCATCGTATAAAATAGTATTTCTTACACGAGATAAAAACTTTAAACGATCCGGAACCAGCCACACTTGACGCTAGCGTGTATAGTAAACAAATTATGACTCAGAGAAAAACAGTGTCTTCATCTCTTGTAACAAAATATACTATTCCGTTTTCATGTTTTATTATTGATGTATGGAATTTTTGTCCTATATGCTTAGAATTACAAAATTTGAATTTTTCAAAAATCAATAGAAATATAAAATTTATGCTGTAAACAAATAAATTTACTTTAAAAACTTTTCTTTATGTTTGTCTTTGCTTTATGTATTCTTATTTTTTTTTTAAGAAAATAAGATTTGTTTAAGGAAACAGCCTTTGAGGAAATAAATATTTTTTTTTGTGTTTTACATATATTATATTTAATGGTTATGTTTTTGTTTAGTATTTAATTTGTGTTTTGATATTATAGATCTAACGATTGATATGTAAATATGTTAAACGTTATAATAAACAACGCCATTCATATCTTTGAACAGCTTCTTAAGAGCTATAAAATAACAGTATTGAAATCATTTGAATGGAAATCTCGCAAGGAAACTACAAAACAAATACGATTTTTTGTTAGGTGTAAGTTTTTTACAAACAGTTCTAGGCTGGACCACACATTTTATTAAGAACGTGCAGTTTCACAATGCTTTAGATATAAATGCAGATGGTGTTTCCTTCAAGATACTTTTATCGATGCATATGAATTAATAGAAAAGATAAATTTAAATTTAGGTTATAACAAATAAAATATAGAAAACAGAGCAGATAACGATAGAATTTGTTTATTTTATTTTTAGTCCAAGTACAAGACTCCATGGATCTCGCCTCTCTTATCAGTGCCCAAGTGATCAATTAAAAATGAAGAAAAACTTTGGCGAGTAGGGATAGATTTTAGAAAATTATATAACATTACAATAAATGACGTTTTTCCTCTCCCGTGAATAAAAAATGTTTTAAAACAATTAGCAAATTCTAGATATTTAACTACCTTAGAGTTATGCAGTAGGTCATTAAAAGTTTAAACAAATGCTTTTTGATTTGTCCTCAGCCTCGTCAATTTTCCAACATGTTATGAGCTATATTTAACAGGGTAACAAAGTATTGGACTTAACGTGTATTTGGATGATATTGGAGTAAACGATAAAAATCTAGAAGACCATAATACAAAACTCTTCAATGTACTCTCAAGGTTAAAATATCATAATTTTAAATTACAATCGGAAAAATGTCCATTTTTTTAGAAAAGGAACAACTTATTTGGGGTATTTATACACTGAAGAAGGAGTGTCTCCTGAACCAAGCCATCAGTACAAAATTTTCCAGTCCCTATGATAACGACACAGGTTCAATCGTTTTCGAATTTAGCTAATTATAATATCGAGAATTCTTCAATGAAAATTTCTCGGATTTCAAAACCTATAACCAAATGATTACAAAAAGCCGTTAAATATAAATGGGATGAAAATTGTAGTTGAAGTAACGAAGGTATAGGTTTAGGGAATTTACAATTTTTCAAGACCAATTTTCACTAAGAGGTGATTTTAACGTCAAAAAACCGATTCCTAGATTGGTTCGATTCCATCATAAACTCTAAAAACTTAAATACAAAATTGCATACGTTCCTGGATCATAAAATAATGTTGCAAATATTTTAATAGACCCTAGGGCAGCGATGATTTCATGTGATGATTACCACATATTTTATACTTCGTGAGCAGTCCGTGCATTGACCGGGATCTTGTAAATTTTTGTTTTTACTGTGAGGGTTGGAAATTTGTTTTAGAACACGAGGTTAACCGTTGTCCTAGACGATTCGTGATATAGGATGTCGAAACTGGGGTCAACTGGTCATGGAACGATTGGAAGCTGATTGCATAAACGGCAAAATCCCTCCATGGGATGTAAACGCCAGAGAGAGAGAGAGAGGTTAACCTTGTCCGACCAAAATTTTCCCGTTATTGTCTAGTCTGACAACCCAAACATCCAAAATGTGGTAGCAAATTTACAAGATCGCGGGCAGTTGGCATTTTTCGGAGTTTGCTGAACGAAAATGTGGCCGATTTGAGGAAAATGATAGAACAAAGTTTTTGGACTCGTCAAGGACAGACGCCTCACGAAGTATAAAATATGTGGTAATCATCACATGAAATTCGCGCCGGCCCAGGGACTATAAGTCGAATACCAATATTACAGAATGCGTATAAGAATAAACAACTTAATGTGGATAACCCTTTATTTTAAAAATAAGATACGATGCATAATTCGAAACAAAACTTAGCAACATGTTACGATACTAACTTAAAACAATTCAGAACTCTTTAAATGTTTAGCTATCACAAGAGTGCAAAAAAAATTGAACGAAGATGAAATGCAAGAGATAAAAAGAAGACGACGACAACGACAATAATAACGAGACATGATTATACCAATATATATGTAGATATACAAACAATAACAACCAAATAAAAAATTGCAACAATCTTAAAAGAATCGCATGATAATGAGCTTTAAGGTCATCGAAAAAGTTAAAAAACCTACTTATAAATGACAAATCCAAACTACATAAAAAAAGGTTCTTCATGTCAAAAAAACTAAATTTCAGAGCATAGTAAAATACCAATGGTATTAGGTAAATATTCCAAAAACCCTTTGAGCAAATATCATGGATATCATAGGAATCATAGGAATGAATCTAAAGGAACGAAATCGGAACTGAATCTAAAAAATTATGGTGCAAATTATGAACCTTTTTGCAATTCATACAATTTTAGAGTGATCTAGTTTCGAACCAATGAGAAAATTTTAAACTTTAAAAAAGTTTATCATTCTCATCAGGGCTAGCCGACTAGATCAACTCTACCAAAAAATGTCAACGCTAATGAATATAAACCAAAAATTAGGTTACAACTCTAGCGAAGTGTGAAAACAAAAAATTTTCATAAACATACATTTAATAAATTCAGGTTTAGTCAATTAATTTCTCTGGAGATCACTGTTTTGTTATACACTAGACATTCTAGTATTGAATAACAAACTTGTATCGGTGAGAAGAAGATGACTAGTCTTCACTTGTGTCTATTGACACATGATCAACAATTAATTCAGTAAATTATTTGTGATATAACATCACCCCCATGGAAAATCTCCCATCAAGAATAATATAAGAACTGAATCTAAAAAATTATGGTGCAAATTATGAAACTTTTTACAATCCATACAATTTTAGAGCGATCTAGTTTCGAACCAATGAGAAAATTTTAAACTTTAAAAAAGTTTATCATTCTCATCAGGGCTAGCCGACTAGATAAACTCTACCAAAAAACTAGAATGTCTATTCAATACTTATTCAATACTAGAATGTCTAGAGTATAACAAAACAGTGATCTCCAGAGAAATTAATTGACTAAACCTGAATTTATTAAATGTATGTTTATGAAAATTTTTTGTTTTTACACTTCGCTAGAGTTGTAACCTAATTTTTGGTTTATATTCATTAGCGTTGACATTTTTTGGTAGAGTTTATCTAGTCGGCTAGCCCTGATGAGAATGATAAACTTTTTTAAAGTTTAAAATTTTCTCATTGGTTCGAAACTAGATCGCTCTAAAATTGTATGGATTGCAAAAAGTTTCATAATTTGCAACATAATTTTTTAGATTCAGTTCTTATATTATTCTTGATGGGAGATTTTCCATCGGGGGTGATGCTATATCACAAATAATTTACTGAATTAATGGATATCATAGGGCCCTTACGAATGACTGAAAATGAAAAAAACTATTTTCTCATTCGAAGACAGTTGATTAAAGTTTACGGTTTGGTACGCAATGCCGTTCCAAGAAGCAGTAATAGTTGCTGCGATATTCTTTTGACAGAATTATATCTCGATATAAAATACCTAAAATTTTAGTAACATACCAGCGCATTGTCTTTTCGGATTTAGCATAAAACAGAAACAGCTCATTTGATCACTCGCGACAATTTAATAATAAGTAAGAAACTGTCCAAAAGGTATTACGATAAAAACAAACAACCTATAAAAATTCATATTGGTGATCGAATTTTAGTACAAAACGAGACTAGCAAAAATTAATTTTCTGAAATTTAAAAAGGCCCTTACAAAGATATTAAAATAAACAATGACGTAAATACGAGAATTAGAAGGAAAATTTAGCATAAATGTGCATGGCTACCGATTAAAACTTTAGGAGAAATAAACATGAAATATTCAAATAAGTTTTCCCACGCCGAATTCTATAAGCAAAAACAAAGAGTAGAGACTCTGACGACCCCAAAGACCGAAAAACTGACATCATCATACCAACACCACTACAACTGCAATTATTACATTTTTAACAAAATTACTTAAATGTTTCACCCACCCCATGATTGTTCCAGATCTGGCTCTTCATTCCTTCAAAAACCTAGCTAACAGAATGTCTTCACCAACTTAAACTTACGATGGATGTATTGGAAATATATTAAATGATGTAACAAAAATAATGTCGACAGCGGTTGAAATTATTAGGTATATAATAGTCGATGTTTCGTTATACTTTGAAAAAAAAACAATAATGACGACGACGACGAGTTTTATTTTTCTGAATGTAATAACCTTCAAAACACACAACATGTGTAGATAACGTACAAAAAAAATCCACTTAAATCATTCAAATTAATAACAAGCAAGAATCATAGGTTTAACTGTATATCAAATTTGATTGAAAATCTTGTTTTTCTCCTTCAAATTCTACTTTCAATAGATTAAAACACAAAAAATTAGAGGCACGAACAAAAAACAGTTTTATTTTTTTTTTTACACTCAAAAACATTTTTTGTAAAATTAAAAGAAATCTCCGATGATTTAACATACATTTCTGAAGTTTTCCAATTCAAAGAACATGTCAACTGAATTTACTCCAACAAACAATTATTTTTCGAATTTTACCTACAATTTTTTTCAGCGCACAATTTAAATGTAACTATACGTTTATTTTTGCTAATATATTTGACCATTTGCAATTCTAGTTAAAAAGCCAATTTATCTGATTTATTTACTACACTTTACTACTACACATTTGACTAAAATTTGATTTAATTTTACTAACACTCCATTAAAATATTCTAATTGAAACTATAAATTTAAACTAAACATGTAAAATAAATCTATATATATAAAATTCTCGTGTCACAGTGTTTGTAATTAAACTCCTCCGAAACGGCTTGACTGATTTCCATGAAATTTTATGTGTATATACGGTAGGTCTGAGAATCGGTCGTAAACTATTTTTTATACCCTTAAGTGATAAGGGGGGCCCTCCCCCCAAAATTTTTTTGTAGTTTTCAGACAAAATTTTTTATTTTTATTTTTTTATGATTTGACATTAAAAAATACATATAATCCCTAATTTTCCCCCTTCTACCACCAACCCCCATTTTTTAATTGCGATATTAGTACTGAAATACTCTTCAATTACTCCTCCGAAACGGCTTGACTGATTTCCATGAAATTTTATGTGTATATTCGGTAGGTCTGAGAGTCAGTTGTAAACTATTTTTTATACCCTTAAGTGATAAGGGGGGCCCTCCCCCCAAAAATTTTTTGTATTTTTGAGACAAAATTTTTTATTTTTATTTTTTTATGATTTGACATTAAAAAATACATATAATCCTTCATTTTCCCCCTTCTACCACCAACGCCCATTTTTTAATTGCGATATTAGTACTGAAATTCTCTTCAATTACTCCTTCGAAACGGCCTGACTGATTTCCATGAAATTTTATGTGTATATTCGGTAGGTCTGAGAATCGGTTATAAACTATGTTTTATAGCCTTAAGTGATAAGGGGGGCCCTCCCCCCAAACATTTTTTGTATTTTTCAGACAAAATTTTTTATTTTTATTTTTTTATGATTTGACATTAAAAAATACACATAATCCCTAATTTTACCTCTTCTACCACCAACCTACATTTTTTAATTGCGATATTAGTACTGGAATACTCTTCAATTACTCCTTCGAAACGGCCTGATCGATTTCCATGAAATTTTATGTGTATATACGGTAGGTCTGAGAATCGGTCGTAAACTATTTTTTATACCCTTAAGTGATAAGGGGGGCCCTCCTCCCCAAAATGTTTTGTATTTTTCAGAAAAAATTTTTTTATTTTTATTTTTTTATGATTTGTCTTTACAAAATACATATAATCCCTTATTTTCCCCCTTCTACCACCAACCTCCATTTTTTAATTGCGATATTAGTACTGGAATACTCTTCAATTCTCAGTAGTCAACAACTGATCAATCTATTAATCTATCTATCTATCTTCTATCTACATATCTATATATGATAAATACAAATGCAAATGTTCGTTGGTTCAAAATAGGCAATCTAGGAATGTACTGGATCGATTCTCTTGAAATTTGGACACAATGTTGCATTCAGAAAGGTTATTATATATTTTTTTTTAGCGATATGCGTTTCATATAGGAATGTAAGCTGTCGACAAGCGCCCCTCACCTGCATTAATCTCAATTCAATCTTTTTATGGCCGAGTTTCACTTAAAGACTTAATTTAATCGATTAGTTATGTATGGGTGATCTGATCACCCATATATAGTTTTGTCCAATTTATCAACCATATTTGCTGATTACCGGTTAATTGTATAACCACTCCAGTGTCCAGTGTTATTGTGTAACCAGTGTGTTTATGTTTGTTAATGACTTTGTATAACAACACTTTGACCTAAATGGAAGTAGTGCTAACCACTAGACCATTCAACACATTTGTACATACATTTATATACATACGGTCATAAAAATATTCTATTTCTATTGTATATTGGCTCTATTGTTCTGGCTCTATTGTATATTTTACCAAATACTTCTACACGGAATGGCATTTTGATAATTTTTTTGAAAACCAGATTTCAAAAAACGATTTTGTGCATTTGTTCAAAACAGCAGTTGACATGATGTATGTGATACATATATAAGTTTCAATAGGTCAGGTTGACAAAACGCCTGCTTGAGAACATATGAGAAGATTCAATGCTCGGACAATAAACGAAGTGACAATTAATAAAGTCGGCAATAAATTTCAACCGGGATATAATTTTTGTCAATAAAAGAGGGATTAATGATTCGAGGGGAAGATTTCCACATTTGGAAATGCCGTCAATTGTTTCACCAATACATGGTAGATATGTATGCAAAAACATTCGAAACAGAACGTTTAATATTCATTCGATTAAATCAAACCAAGCTTTTCTCTGAAGTACCAGTATATTTGCGAGAGCCAATTTAATATGACGGTTATTCACAACTAACGCACACACACAAAATCATCTCAAATGCACACGGCAAATATCCGATGCCAGCTTCGATAAAGATTTGTAGGAAGTTGTGACGAAAAATATGTAACATGAGCTTTCCAGAACACTGAATCCACTGCATCCAAAGTACGCAAAGTGATATCACCAAGGATTCAGTCAGTTACACGAAATTCAGTTACATGAAACGATGATCCTTTATATAAAAGAAGAGCCGCAGCAGATGGCGGTAAGGTAACAATATATAGATATGCGAAACGGGAACATGGAAATAGTTCCATAAACATGGATGGTTGTTCCATATTAATCCTTTGCTACAAAGAACATACAGATCGCACATAAACTTGGAATACGGTATATACGTCAAATCAGTCAAATACGTAAGTTAGAAAGTACTTTAATAAAGGCAACATTTCAGTTTTAGCGTGCTACAATGAAGCAGCACTGGGATGTATGTATCATTCATCAATGACACGTGCAGCACTTCACCTCCAAACTAAGATCGAGCTATGTTTAAAATCATGCTGACCGCTTACTGTTCTTCATCTACAAGAACGTTATGGGAAAAAATATAAATCGCACATGGTTGATGATATTTCCTGTCCTATATAGCAAAATGATTGAAGATCTGTGCGTAGTATTAGCGAACTTAGTTCTCAATCAATTATTAATGCTACCGTCGAATCGATCTGCTCCGTCGGTCAATGTGAAATTACGTCGTTAATATAAATACAATACTGATGATTAGGTTTAATATAAGTACAATACGGGTGATTAGCATTTCAATTCAAAAGATCACAACTGTCAATTAAATTGATGTTTGCAATCACCATAAAAAAAGATCACGCTCAATCATTAAAAGTGCGCGCTTTAGATGTAGAATGGATTGATTTTCGTATGGACAATTATATGTTGCGTAGATAGAATAGAGGCATAAAACTAGATAACCTCTATATCTTAACCAACAATGGAGCCACAACAAATAATGTATAACCTGCAGAAGCATCGAGAAATTGAACATTAGAATCCTGTAGGTTCTCTTTTCTTAGTGAGCACTCAGCACATTGAACATATGGGTACTGAGAACATTTGTAAATCTATTTATGTTCTGTATACTGTTATATATAGAGATGACACACCTCTACAAATTCAACAAGTTGCTTAAATTTTTTTGTGCTTACTTGAAAACTTATTTGATCGCTAATTTTTCATATATCCGCACTGATCAGCTAGAGTGCTGATTATTTTTCATCCATATTTTTAAAAAGATAAATTAAAAATTATGCGATCATTCTCATTACCACTTTTTGAAATCATTGCTACTACGTCAACAAAATGTCTGTGCACAAGCTTTATTTATAAGCGTAGCAAAGCACGCCGGGTCCTGCTAGTTGTTTTATAAAAAAACTAACTGAATTAAAAAATAATGTTTGCAATTTTCAAAATTTCGGCTTTTTTAAACTTCAAGAACTGTCTGTCTAATGTTAACATGACTATGCACGTACACGTTTCTATAAATAATAATTGAAACTACAAACATTTAGTTTTCATATTTTCTTTTAACTACCGATCAATTGAACTGAGAACTATGGGGTTATACTCAAAACATATTACTACAAGATCGACGTTAATTTTCTTAAAAAAAATGAATAGTCAATTAACTAACTAAATTAATTCCAAACAAACAATGAATCAATTTCTACAATTACGTGTTACTCACATTCATTAACAGCATTTATAATTTTTTTCTAATTTTTTGGTTATTTTGCATACAAATACATAAAATTTATTTTCCATTAAATTTTTTAATTAATTACATCTTTAATGGTTGAGAATATTCTCGAACTGTCCGAAAATTACCAAAAATCGAAGTATATATCAAAAAAGTTGCATGAACCAACAGCATACGAAATGAGAAAGCAAATCAAAAATAATAAGATTCCGGACCGACTAAAAAGAAAATATGAATAAAAAAGCCGATCAGTTGTATTTAATACATTGATTCACGTAGAATAAAGTAGTTTGGACAGATGAACTTCTACGGTTTAAACAGCTATGAACAGTAACTGGAGAATCAAACCCAGACTACACACTGAAATAAATTAAAGAGAGCAATTTTAGCGTGAAATTTTAACATTTAATACTAACTGTGAAATATTAACCTCAAATCTGTTATTTACAGTATCGTAAGTAAAAACATGAAACTTTGGAAATAAAACAACCAGAAATTTAAAACAGCATAAAATAAATGGTCAATTGACAATTCTTTTAAGTCAAGTTTTACAAAATTGGCCAGCAAAAATTTGAAATTAACATATCTTTAGTTCTTAAATTAGTTTTCTAAACCCTGAACTAGACAGTTTAGAAAAACATGCTGTTTTGACAGAGCATGGGTGTTTGCTTTCACACCAAACAAAATCTTTTCAAATAAAAGTCAATCAATTTTGTTTGAAAAGCACCTCTGCCATGGGGAATGGATGTTGCGCAACGGAAACACAAGTGTTTTCATATTACTTCGGTCTGAAAGACCTAAGTATTACATACATGAGCCAAAAGTGAAATTTTCACCCCCACATTTTTGGCATTTCTCGACACGTTTTAAGACAAATTGATTCTAAAAAAGCAAAAACAAAATGTATGTCTGTCTGCCGGCCGTCCAGCCGTCATTACCTACGACATCTAGAAAACCACTGGAGGAATTTCAAAAAGGGACAGGTCCGAAAGGACACTTTGTTCGATAACTGTACCGGAAGTGTGTCAAAAAAATCATTATGTGTGTCAAAAATAGCAAATGTTCATGTTTTTTGCTTAAACAACGTTCATTTTAAGTGATAATGAGTAGGAACAAAGAATGTGGAGAAATTTGGATGGTTGGAATTGGTATGCGAGATCAAAAACTAGATTATTGCATTATAAGTTTGTCAAAAAAGTGTTGTCAAATATGTCCAAAGAAAGATTTTAATTTATTTTTTTACCCAATTTTTTGAAAAAAAAAATAAAATTAATTATTTGTTTAAAATGAATTTTTATTATTATTATTGAGTATTATAGTTTGTCAAAAAAATGTTGTTAAGTGTGTCAAAAGAAAGATTTTTGTTTAGTTTTTTACCCAATTTTTTGGAAAAAAATAAAATTAATAATTTGTATGACATGAAATTTTATTATTATTATATAGAGAATTATGGCATTATAAGTTTGTCAAAAAAGTAATGTCAAGTGTGTCAAAAAATGATTTCATTTATTTTTTTAGCCACTTTTTGAAAAAAAAAAATGTAGCTGTTTTTATGACGTAAATGTAATTGAAAATGAAATTGGACATGGACATTTTTGAATTTGTTATAGTTTTTGAAATATTTTTGGAATTTTGAAAAAAGTTTGTGTTTTTGATTTTGTAATAATTTTTGCAATATTTTTAAAACTCATATTCCTGGAATTCAAAAAGTATAGGTTAACCCCTTGAATGTTTTGGAAGCTTTTATTAATATGTTTATACAAAAAAGTATTAAAAAATTATGCTACACTGAAAAAAATTGAAGTTCATGACAACCTCATCTCGAAGTTGGTAGTTTATTATTCAAACAAAGAAAAATTATTTGCAAACAACTTCACTGTGATTGCGACAACTACACGATAACATTTTCCTAACAACAGAATGAGATTTATTTAAAATATAAAGAGTTATATTAAATATAACAGTAGTTATATAAAGATAATAACTATTTCCCTGAAAAAAATTTTCTTTGGCCTTATATCATAAATTTTTCATTTTATAGTTTAAGTATTTGAGATTAATTGAACTATATTTTATTTTCACATAAATAGTTCGTGTGATTGTCTCAACTTCATCGATCAAGAGACGCGGTAGTGTCTTGCGCGCCATGTTTTGAAAGACACTACTAGTATATTTATATATACTGTGCACCGAATAGGTTTTAAAGGTTAAAATTTTCATTTCGAATAATTTGCATTTTTTCTACAACTGTATTCAAAGTTATCAATAAAAGTATATCTTATTTAACTATATGTTTCTCATTAGTAAAAAAAAAGTCAGCATTCATGCTTTTTTCTGAATCTTTATAAAATCAAAATTTTGCTTTCCCAAACTTTTAGTAAAATTAAAATGTTTTTACAAATTTTTATACCACGTTGGTAGCATTGATATGAATGTAGTAATTTAGTATCATTTTGGCGAATTTTCAAAAACCAACCAAATGTACAGAATTGAAAAACACAAAATTATGCGAATTGAAATTTATTATCCCTCAATATTGGTAATATTTAACAACAGTTAAAAAACTTAAACGCGAACCCAGATTAGTTTGCAAACGTAGTTGTTTTCGATAAAAATATTTGTTATGTTTGTATCCAGAAAACCCATCAAATGTTTTATTAGTATATTAAATGGAAGTTGGTAATTATAAAGGTATTAGAAAAAAGAATATCTTTAGAATATGCTTTCAGTAAAAAGACCTATTATTGATGTGTTAAGAAAACGATGTTGTGAAAACATGTATTTGGTCTATTATGTAAATTTGTTATCTGAGAGAACCCAACAAATGTTATATCGGTAATAGATTTTAATTTTTATTTCATTTTATTTTAGAACGTTGGTAGTTATTTTGAAGTGATGAGATTAAAAAATAATTTAGTAGGCTTTAAAATTTTGTGTTTTTAAGCTTTATGAGATATAAAGAAAAGAATTTGAGAAAATTTTATTATTATTTTAAGGGTTCCGTACTTTGAAAAAATAGAACAAAACCCTTATGGTGAGGACTTGATTGTTTATTATCCATTATTCACAACGACTTTCTCACTGAAAATGAAAATATATGTATTTACGTATATTTATGTGGTAAGATAAGGCGAAAATGATAAATATGTGCCGATTTCGAGATTGAGGTGATATATAACCGTAAAAACTGAAATTTTTCAAAACTTTCAGTCAATCATAGACTATAAAGTTTATGGAAGACACCAATGGTACTTGGCTGAACATAATCAAGAATTTTTAAAAAAATTGTTTAATTGCGAAACACTTAATTTCACATCTTTTTTCGCACAATGTTGTTTTGTTTATTATTTATTTAGAGTAAATAACAATCGATTTAAGCTTTTATGCTATCCTCAAGAACTTTTATAAAATTGTTATGTTAATTTTTTAAAATTATTAGTCAAAGACTATAGTTTTAATGTGTGTGTTTCCGTTGTATGTAATAATTTTATTAATATTCGAATGCATTGCTTTAGACTTATTTTCGAATATTTCTTTTACTTTTTCATGAGTTGTTCATGTCATGAGTTGAGACCTGTTTACATAAAAACGATACTTTTATTTTTTTAAATATTGCACCTAGGTCCTAGATTGATAAAAAATTGAGAGTAAAGTTCTCTGTAGAAAACATTTTATATGGATAATAATAATTTGATTCTCCCATATTATATTATAACTTTACAAAAAACAGTCAAATCGTCGCAAAAACAACCAAACCGGCTGTAAAAAAGCCGCGCCATGTTTTTCTTTAGCTTGAAACTATCATTTTAACTATAACAAATCGTCGCTTTAATAATAAAATAACGTATGCCATATATACGTTGTTATTATATAATGGGTGCGCTGCATTCCCCATAAGGATGTCTATAAAGTGGCATTTTAACATTTTCCAATTTTTTTATAACTGGGGGTGAAAATTAATATATTGTTAATTAACCTTCATGCAAATTTGAATTTGGTTAAATATTGAAACAGCGTAAATGCATGTACGATATTTCAATTCCTACAGAATAATAACTTCGGTAAAATCAGTGTCGTATACTTAACATACATTACGATCGCCACACGAAATGGTAAATCGAAAATATTGTATAAGCATCATTCATTACTACATGATATGCCGGTTCATATAAATAAAAAATTGTAAGAATATTATGCGTTAGTTCAATAATAATTAGTTTTAGGCTTAATCGTATTTCCATGCAAAATGAAATAACGTATATGAAATATGAAATAACGTATAAGGTACCTGATTGACTTTTCACCTCTTTTTAGGTAGAAAAGCAAGCAGGTACCAATGTGAAATTTTAATATGTTGTGGGGAAATTAGTCAAGATTAATTGGTAGAAATTTTTTTTCCAATATCTTTATTTATTCAATAGTGCTGCCGAGTTTACGAAAATCAGAAAATCGAAAAATCTTTAAACCAAATTATCTCGAAACTACACTTTTGCGAATACGTTGTTTCATTATTAAAGCGACGAAATAAACTCTTGTATCTTATTCTTTACAAAAACTTCTCAAATCATAAAGCACTAGTTATAAAATTTCTTAATGGCATTTTGTTTTCTAAACATCTAGCTATATTATATAATTTAAGTAATACTCTAGAACTACATATCATAATTCTAAAATATATAATAAATATGCACATTTATTAAAATTTAGTTAAGCAGAGGAAATATAATTTATTTTTTTTTCTATAAAAAACCGCTCACTTTCACTTACATATTTCTTGAACAAAAACCTTGGTGCGACCTTTTCTTAATATGACAATAAAGCCAACCGCATAGTGACTATGGTTGACTCATAATAAACATTATATTGAAATAACCATTGATTAAATAGCAATCTTAAATGAATATCAATGAATGTTAAAATTCAGTACGAAAAGAAATTTATGGATAATGTTATTTCATAGTCATCGTTATATTGTTATAGTTGCCATTTGCTAGATATTCTTACAGCAAATCATGTCTTATATAAAATTAAGCATACCGTAATAATATAAAGGGAATTTCAAATAGATTACTATACTTCAGGAAAATTGTAGAAAATATGATACTGACCTAATTAATATAATTAGAAGTCCACTGTTGAATTCATCGGCTTTTCACAGTCGTCTGAAAATAGACCTTAGGAACGACATTATTAAATTAATTGAGAAAAGGTCGCACCAAGGTTTTTGTTCAAGAAATATTTAAGTGAAAGTGAGCGGTTTTTTATAGAACAAAAAATAAATTATATTTCCTCTGCTTAAATAAATTTTAATAAATGTGCATATTTATTATATATTTTAGAATTATGATATGTAGTTCTAGAGTATTACTTAAATTATATAATATAGCTAGATGTTTAGAAAACAAAATGCCATTAAGAAATTTTATAACTAGTGCTTTATGATTTGAGAAGTTTTTGTAAAGAATAAGATACAAGAGTTTATTTGTTATAGTTAAAATGATAGTTTCAAGCTAAAGAAAAACATGGCGCGGCTTTTTTACAGCCGGTTTGGTTGTTTTTGCGACGATTTATAATTGTAGAGTTGTTGAAGCAATTTCGTAGTTTGATTCGCCATATGTGACCGCACGGTGAGGTTGAGACAATTGCATTTCGATTGGAAATAGGACATGTTTTTTTCAGTGTAGAATAAAGCCCTACATCTAATCAAAATTAGTCAAAATAACATTATTTTTGCGCAAATCTGGTTACAAATCATCAAAGCTCAAACAATCAGAATTTTTCTAAATAAAACGAAAACATTTACTAGACATACTAGCATTCCCAGACCGGTTATTGGCTTAAGTTCAAATTACAAAACGATGCATGTTTGGTCTCCTCCTTTATTGTAACGATCGGTAATTAAGTTCATCCTAACAATTTTAGATTTAAGAGTACCTTGTAAGAATAACAATACAGAAATCATTAATTAACCAGAAAAAATTCACAAAGTTGATTTCCAGTAAAATTCTAAATAAAGATATCCTAAAACTTTATAATTTAATTCATGTTTTTAACAAAAAAACTTTTAACTTTTACCACACATACAAAAGAAAGGAGCAACAAAATCAATCCTTTTTACATTAAGACATTCTGAACAACCTTTAAAGTCGTAAAAGTTTTTTTACAATATCATTTACATTTCACTTAATTCCAATTTTCACAAATCAACACAAAAACTTTTGAAATTTTACACAATAAAAACATTGGAAAAATGGAAAATTATTCCTCTTTGCTACTGTAATTTGTGAACTCTTGTAAGTATTATTATTATAATATACGATGTTCGATGAAGATGTAGGTCACAATCTTGAGAAATTACTTTCGAATATTTATTTGAAAATTGCCAAACATGTGTCAGACATTTTGCCAAAATAAATTAAAGATGAATAACGAAAAAAAAGAGGAAAATGGGTAAAACGAAAGATGGAGAGAACTAAAAAATGGAATATATTAAAATTCTGGAATGGAAGAAAGTTTGATAGATTTTGAATATATTACAGATAGAAACTGATTTGCATATTTTAAAAGATTCAAAGTAAAAATGTTATCGTATTTTAATCTATAAGGGTATCGGGATAATAAAATCTCGTAGATACGTAGATAGTAATCTTTGATTTATGTAATAGATGTGTGATTTGAAGAAAGTACGCCTTTGAGATTCATAGTTTTATGACATGCAGTAACGTTGCTGTTCTTGAACGAAATTTCGTTAATTGAGAATATTGTTACCATAATCACTGCTAATGTTAACTGCATTACCATGGGTTATCTCAAATGTTGAGTTAATCCTAAATTTATAAAAAAAACGGACTATTTGTTTTTCTAGATTTTGTGAAATAATCATTGGATTTGATGGTAGAATCTAAAAGAAAATGTAAAATTGTTAAGTAGAATTCCAAAAATTTGTATCTGCGGATCTTGTATCTTTGTTTTGGAAATCAGGCATTTAGTCTGCAAAAAGCTTACATATTCCAGCTTTACCTATTCTTAATCAGTGAACGAAGTAACTGCAACTATCTGATATTTTTCTACTATCGCTTTTATTTAAAAGTGGTAAAACCTGACTTTACACAAAAAATTTCTGAATAAACATTCATACAGTAATTGCAATTATTGTTAAAAAAGAAAGTTAATTTGCAATAATATAATATTTTCCAACTATTCCTGTTATTCAGAAGTCGTGGAATCTGGAATTACACAAGATATTACTCAAAAGATATCTCCCTAATAATTACACTTTTTTATAAAATGACATTTAGTCTGCACCAACTTGAAAAACTTCAGTACGGCGAATGTTTTGGGGCCCACTTTTCAGTTTATATGTCACTCGCCGAGATTTACGACTACTAATTTTCGGAAAGAAGACGTAAGGCTACGTCCTTTGCATATTTTGTGATACTTTTTGTCAAAAAAAAAATTAGAAGATACACTGTTTTAAAAAAATTGAAATTTCAACACATATTTTACTATTTTGTTTCAGTAATTTTAATTTTTTTGCCTAGAAATTCAAAATTACCTATTTTAATTAGCAAAATCACTAACCATTTTAGTAAATTTTCAATATTTCAGAGAAAAGAGGTTTTACTAGAATTATGTAATTAATTTTGCTGAAAACATTTAGTAAAATTGCATTTAATTTTATATTCCTTAATGTTTCAAGTAAAATTCAATATTGGTTCAGTAATTTTGCTTTCAGATTTAGTAAAAATTCGATTTTTTTTTATTTTAAACAAAAGAAATGTCGCTTTATTTAATTTTACTATAAACATTCAGTAAAATGCCGGTTAACTACTAGGAAAAACAATAAAATTGCCGTTTTCAAACAGCAGTTTTGTATATTTTTTTTATTATTAAGTGGTTTTATTTTCATTCTTGTTTCAAAGTTTAAACAGTTCAGTAGTGTTTTGTGAAAAAAAATTAGGTAAGTAACTAATTTTTTCTATCTTTACTAATAAAAATTTAGTGATTTTACAAATAATATTTTAGATTCAACAAATCATGTATGTATGTGAAATTTGTAATAAGAGCAATGTTTCTATATCAAAATATAATGCCCACCTGAAAAGGCATGTGTCTGATTCTAATGCTAGAGTTTATTCGAATTACAATTCATTTAAATCACATTATTATAGGATGCACAGACCAAATTTAAAAAGAAGGACTATATCCAGTAATTGCCATTATTGCTCTGAACCACATTGTTCGTTTAATACAAATGTAATCGAAGACATGTTACGACATGTTAATAAACATTTGCGAAATAGTAATAAGCCAATTAAGTGTCCCATTATCTATTGTGAAAAGTTTTTTATGATAGAAAAAACTTTCCGAAATCATGTGATTATGAATCACAATATAAGATTTTTTGTAAATTCTTCCTCTAGAAATCCATCGAAAAGTTTGAATGGAGCGGGATACGCAAATTTAATTGAATCAACAACCAGCAGGCAATTAAATTTACCATCGTGTGCAGATCAACAAATTTTAAATTCAGCATCAGATCATGAAATTTTGAATTTAAATTTTAACAACGAAGACGAACGTACAATGGTTGTCGAACAAGAAATGAATGCTTTATTGTTAGCACTTAAATGTGAGCACAATATACCTGAACGCATTATAACAATAATAGCAAGGAAGTTACTATTTTGCTCAGAATTATTAAAATCACAAGTATCGCAGATCGTGAGGAATAACAATTGTGAACAGATACTAAGCAATGTGCTTCCTCATTTAAATCTAATATCAAATAATGCAATATCGGGCTACCAACGTGAAAAAACATATTGTTTAGATTTTTTCGTTAGACCAATCAAAATTAATTTGGGTTTAAATAATTACCACAAATCCAACTATTTTTTTTATGTTCCCATATTAGAAACACTAAAATCGCTTCTAAAAGATACAAATATGTCATCACACTTTAATGTAAAAGAACAACAATTATATTCTAAGTTTTGTGATTACAATTTTCTGCATAGGATCTTGATGAAACTTTGGCAAATGATACAGGTTCACTTGAAAATAGAAGATCTGGATTCATTTTAAATTTGGACAAAATGGCGGGGGGTCTCCCGAACACCTCTAAGTTTAAATCTTGAATAACTTCTGATCCCGAGCTATGATCTTATTGAAACTTAGTATATAAGGTTTTAATACTGTTTCCAATACTTCTGCATACCAACTTCCGGTTTGTCACTTCCGGTTAAAAAGTTTTTTTTTCAGGTGTTTATCCCTACTGTAGCCTACAATTACCAATCGATTTCCATGAAACGTTGCGAAAAGCTTTTAAATAACATGAGAAAGATTTTATCAGCTTTTGGAGCACATTGGATAAAGGGTTGAGGGGTCCACCATACAACAGGTGGTTTTTTCCACAAAGTTTTTATGTTTGTTGGGAGCATAAAACATTCATTCGTGAATGAATTTTGATGATACTTTGAAAAAAGATGCAAACATGTATGACAAAGAACTGATTAGTTTTTGAGCGATAGTGAACAAAGTGGTGGGGGGTCCCTGGAGCACCTGTTTTTTTGAAAGCTCTATAACTTCTGTACCCGATAAGCGAATTGGATGAAACTTGGTACATGAGTATGTAGTACGGTTTAAAATAGTTCTGCATCCCAACTTCCGGTTTTTCACTTTCGGTAAAAAAAATTGTTTTGTACATTTTTGAAGTTTTTTCAGTATCTTTATGCACACTACAGCCTACAATAATGAAGTGATTATGATGAAACTTATGGAATAGGGTTCCAATTAGTGTGAGAAGATAATTATCATGTTTTGGGACACATTGATCAAAGTGGTGGGGGGTCTACCATACAAATGCTGACTTTTCACACTTTGTTTTTTAAGTTTGTTGGGAGCATACAGACTTCATTCATTATTCAATTTTAATGACACTTTGGAAAAAGATGGAGACTTAAGTAACAAAGAACTGATTAGTTTTTGGATAATATTGGAATAAGTGGTGGGGGTCCTCCCGAACACCTGTTTAATGTGTCACACTTTTTTCAATGTTTGTTGGGAGCACACAGCATTCGTTCGTGAACGAATTTTGTTGACACTTTGGAAAAAGATGCAAACATGTATGGCAAAGAACTGATTAGTTTTTGAGCGATAGTGAACAAAGTGGTGGGGGGTCCCTGGAGCACCTGTTTTTTTTAAAGCTCAATAGCTTCTGTACCTGATAAGCGAATCTGATTAAACTTGGTACATGAGTATGTAGTACGGTTTAAAATAGCTCTGCATCCCAACTTCCGGTTTTTTACTTCCGGTAAAAAAAATTTTTTTGTACCTTTTTTAAAGTTTTGTCAGTGTCTTTATGCACACTACAGCCTACAATAATGAAGTGATTATGATGAAACTTATGGAATAGGGTTCCAATTAGTGTAAAAAGATAATTATCATCTTTTGGGACACATTGATCAAAGTGGCGGGGGGTCTACCATACAACTGCTGACTTTTCACACTTTGTTTTTAAAGTTTGTTGGGAAATCAGTATGCTCCATTAAAATCTTGGGAAATCTGTATGCTCATTAATCAATTTTAATGGCACTTTGAAAAAAGATAAAGACTTTATTGACAAAGAATTGACTAGTTTTTAGACAATATTGGGATAAGTGGTGGGGTTCTCCCGAACACCTGTTTATTGTTTCAATGTTTGTTGGAAGCATACAATATTCGTTCGTTAAGTAATTTTGATTACACTTTGCAAAAAGATGCAAATATGTATGGCAAGGAACTGATTAGTTTTTTTTAGTGATAATGAACAAAGTGGTAAGGGGTCCTCCAAGCACCTGTTATTTTGGAAGCTCAATAGCTTCTGTACCTGATAATCGAGTTGGATGAAATTTGGTACATACACATTTAGTACGGTTTACAACAGTTCTGCATCCCAACTTCCGCTTTGTCACTTCTGATAAAAATTTTTTTACTTTTTCTCGTACAACAGAATTTATGTTTACTACTGCCTGCTTTAATATTTTTATTATTAGAACTACGAAGTCCATAATATTGGTTAGCTTTTAATTAAAGTATTTTATGGATATTAGCTCATTATATATCCAGAACACTATGTTTCCAGAGCTGTGGTGAAGTCAGCCTATGCATCAGCGTCGCAATATTTTTTTACAAGAAACAACGTATTGAATTAATTTTCTATATTGATGCATTTGAAGTATGTAATCCGTTAGGATCACCCAAGTCAAAACACAAACTTTTTGCGGTTTATTTTATTCTAGGCAATTTAAATGTTCGTAATAGATCTGAGTTTAACAATATTATGCTTGCTTTTATCTGCACTGAATCGTATTTAGAAACATTTGGAAAAGAAAAAGTTTTTGAAAAATTAATATCTGATATTAAAACATTAGAAACAGAGGGAATCAATATTGGAGATTGTAATAACTTTTTGAAAGGATCTTTGATAGCAATTTGTGGTGACGATCTAGGATTGCATCAAATTGGTGGATTTACGGAGAATTTCAGTAAAACAGAATTTTTCTGCAGATTTTGTCATTTAACTTTAACTACTTTTAGAGAAAATTATCGAACCAGAAAAGAGTTAAGGACAAAAACATCCTACAATATAGATGTGTCAAATTTACAACACGAACATTCTAGTCGAGGTATTAAATGGAACTTATGCTTCAATGATTTAAAATATTTTCATGTCTGCGAAATGGGTTTGCCACCATGTAGTGCACATGACCTGTATGAAGGAATAATTCCATTTGATTTTTGTATGTCTCTTCATTATTTTGTTAGGAAAAAACTGGTTCTCTTATGATTATCTTAATATATCTTTTGAAAGAGTACAGAAAGCTGTAAAATATTCGGTAAGTTTTCTTGAGATCAAAAGTACCAGCAAAAGAATTACAGGTCATGCCATGCAAAACTACTATCAACTTGTTTTATTCCCGATTGTGATACTTGAAAAATTAAAGAGCCAAATGACAAAGTACTAGAAATGGTCATATTGTTAATTGAAATAACTCAAATAGTGTCATCACATACAATAACATTCGAACAAATTCACTATTTGGAAGATATAATCGATAAATATTTAGAACTGGGCACACTTTTGTTTCCAACTATCAAACTGAGGCCAAAACACCATTATATACAACACTATCCGTTGCTGATAAAAAAACTTGGACCGTTAATAACTTTTTCAACACTTCGTTTTGAAAGTAAACATCAATATTTTAAACAAATTACTACCAAATGTAGAAATTATATTAATTTAATGAAAACATTAACCATGAGACATCAACTTTTACAATCAACTTTGTATGAAAAAAGATTTTCAAATTTGGTTAAAGGTACAAAAATTTATCCAAAAGAAATGGGATGTTTTTCTATTCAAGTTCCGGAAAAGTTCATTTATTACTCAGAAAGAGTGGAATATCAAAGTATCAAATATTTTGCCGGTCAATCAGTTGCCATTAAAAATAATAATGACGGAACAATAATCTGTTTAACAATTAAATATATTTTAATCAGTAAAGATTATACTAAATTAGCTTTCATAGGAAACTATTTTACAATGATGTACAATTACAAATTAGGATTACATACAGTGGAGGATTTTGATTGCATCGACAGGATTGAATTTGTTTCTAGACTTGTTTCCCCATTTCCATTTCTGACGTATAAAACAGAAAACTCAACGTATGTTACTTTGCGAACATCAATTCCATAATATTGGTAAGATTTTGGTTCATATATGTAATCGCTACCAATAAGATCATTGCTTATTCACTTATAATTAACAAAACATTTCTAATACATTAATTATTTCTATTTTTTTTTATTAGACAATATTGATTATACATTGTATATTAGCTTAGCTTATTTTGTATAATTTTTTTTAGCTGTTCGAACCATTAAGGTTATAGTGCAACTACAAGTACAATAAAAGTATTGAGTAATAGACGTATACTATAATTAACCTTACATAAATACTAACGTTTTACAATAATAAATTTTTCTTTAGCTTTTAACATATTCTTGTTTTTTATCTAACTTGTCATTACTTATATATTTTTGTTTAGTTTAGATAACACATAGAACCTAAAAATGTCAACACAAGCCACCGATGAACTAATGATAGCAAAAATTTGGGACCAATATCGAAAAATAAGAAAATGCTTAGTGTTTAATGGAGATCTTAGTGCTTTGATAAAAAATGGTAATTATCATTTTAATTGACAAAATTAAATTCTTCAAATCAGTACAATTTTTTATTTTAGCAAATGACGCCGGCATCTCGGGATGTAAGTTGGTCTTAGAAAATGATGGTTGCGAAATTGACGATGCGGCTATAGTGAAATATTATTGCACAAAAAACGAGCCATTTCAACTTTTAGATGCAAATGTGGATTGAAAACCTGCAACACTTACGTCAATGGATCCTGCAGTTAGATATACTGATGAAATAAATACATCTGGTGATCAACAACTTTTAGATATTACTAATTCAAACGATATCATTACTTGGCTACATAATGCCACCGATGTTGTTCATCCTGTAGCAAATATCATAGCGTCACCTTCTTCTTCAACTGTTTCTATTGTCAGTGGTAGAATATCATCAATAGGATCAGAAAAATCAACATTTATTGGCACAAAACAAGCAGAAAAGATGTTTGAAGACTACGAAATTCCTGTAACTAAATTTCCAACAGATATGCAGAAATTATTGCAAGAAGAACAGCCACTAGGAAGAATATATACTGATTTTATTCACTTCATCGTAAATGATATGCGCAGTCGCTCTTTCTACATTCCTGTTATAATCTTTAAAACAATTGCAGCAAAACTTATTTCTCTCTATCCAAAAAGTATTTGTGTCATCGACAGTGATGGGAATTTAGTTAGCAATGAATCGATTAGTATAGCCACGAAGTTGATAAATCATAACAATTATTTAAACAAAAGGACCAACACATTGTTAAAAAAAGAAAAGAGAAAAATAAATATTTCAGACGGTGTACCGAATTTTTTTGAAAAAATGAAAGTTGAAGATTTTATTGCTGAAGAAAGTGAAAAAATTCGTATTTGGCTAAAAGAAAGTTATTCTAAGGCAATACAGAATGATGAGTTTGAAAATGAGATTAGAGAAAACTTTAAAAAAACATTTACGGCTCAACGTTTATATCTTAATAACAATCCTACAATTGTAGAAGTGCAAAAGTCTTGGCCATATCTGTTAATGTCAGAATTTTTAATGGACCACTTCACCGTTTTAATGGATATATTACCAACAGCATTTAATGATAATTGGTATAAAAGAAAACAAAACATTGAAAAATTTGCCCGATCAAAAAAGAAATTTGCTAATTTAGTTAGCAAAGACATGGATGTCGTCGCAATTTTAAAAATCTTAACATATAATTTCAAGCAAAATATTGAAATGATATTTAAAACATATCCTGTAAGATTAGTACATATACACAAATGAAAATCATTTAAATAATAAATATATTTTTAACTTTCAGATTGGAACAACTCAAAATGATGTTCAAGGGTCTATTTCAACTCCATTTTGTGCTATTATTGAAAGTAAAACAAAAAATATATATATATATATATATATATATATATATATATATATATATATATATATATATATATATATATATATATATATATATATATATATATATATATATATATATATATATATATATATATATATATATATATATATATATATATATATATATATATAATAAAATAAATATATCATACCATTTTAGATTCACCTGATGATAATATATTTTATATTTTAATTGAAAATCGAATAGTAGACGCGCAAGTTTCATCATTGAAGAGAGCTCTAGAGATTATCATTGCCGCTCATTTTGTTTTTAACATGCAATACGCACTAGAAGTATCCCAGACAATGGAAGTATTGCAAAAACTTTGCTTCGATATAAGTTCAAATTTTGCACATTCGAACAATAAAAGGCAAAGATTAAGCGTAAAATCAAAAATAACAAATTTTTTGAAAGCAATATTATAATCAAATTTTGTAAAATTATCTCTTGAATTAAAGTCATTTCATTGTAAAAAAATAACCACCAATAAAAGGAAAATTCAAAAAATTATTAGCGTTTCATTTATATTTAAATTTTAGGAAGATCCAAAAAACTAAAACGTAAAATAATTTCAATTTGCTAATTGAAATCTACTGTTTTTAAACAGCAAAACTAATATTGATAATAATTGAAAAATACTGATTTTTTTAAGTAATGCTTACTTATTTTTACTTTAATTTTCAAGCAATTTTACTTACATGATATTACTGTTTATAAAAATTAAAATTACTTCCCATGTTGATTTTTACTTACACGTGTAAAATTGCTGAAAAAAGTAAGGCATTTTTTCCTACTCGAAAAAATCAGTAAAAATCAACAGATTTTTAAAACAGTGTATGCTGGCAACAATCTCTCCATATGCATGTAATCGAAATTAGTTAAAATACTACGTTTGCTACGATAAACTGGCCATAAATCGAAAATCACAAATTTTGCATATAAAACGAAAATTGGTATAATTCCTAAGCTCGTAGCTCGATTAAGCACACTTCAGCAAGGTAAATGTTTTGGACCCACCTTTCAGTTTATATGTCACTCCTCGAGATTTGCGATTACTCATTTTTTTCGACCAAAATGAGGTAATGCTTTAGCTCGATTATTCTGCTACTACCTGTCATAATAGTTTTCTAGTTTCCTTCTCAAGTTATTCTTGAATTTGTTTTTGGGTATATATTTTTGGATCCTTCTGTTTTTATGGTTTTAGTAATTTTAATTGTATTGTCTGGGCCGGCCAGCTCAGTTGGTAGAGCCTGAAAGACTTTATCTTAGAGTTTAGGTTTGAGGCCAACTAACATTTTGTAGATTTTTTATGATTTTCAATTCAGATGAAGTCAGTCAGATCCCATTTCTTTCATCCTTTCTTGTAATAGCCAACATATTCTGAAGCAGTCATACTTCCACTTCCAGTTCTCTTTACCTATTGTAATAATATTTAGCGTTATTCGAAAACGTATCTATGTTTTTTCAAAAACTTCTCAATCCACTTGTTTTGTAAAAACACAATTATTTAAAATATTTCAAAGTACATCTGACACTTCCGAGAAATCTGCCTTAAATTCTTCTATTTTATTTTCTATTCATTTTTGCACTAATTTGTTATAAAAAAATGGTGTCGATTTTTTTTTTTGGCTCGTGTCATGAAAATTTTTTTGTTTTGTTTGGATATCGAGGGAGTTGGCTGATGAGTAGGGGTTTAAGTTGAATGTCAGTTAGTTGAAAAAAAAAATTTGTTTGAGAAGTTTGTGTTCAATTAATTGACGAATTTTTTAGGTTTATTGAATTCAATTAAATTAATTCAATTATATGGGATTTCATATTAAAATAAAAATGAAAATAAGTAATTGTTCGTGGTTTATGTTTTTTAATAACGCGTAAGGACTAGAAAATTCAATGTAATGCAAACGAAAAGAAAATGGGAAAATCTAACATATAATGTTATAATAAAGAAAAATTATTTTCCAGAAATAAAATCAAAACAAAGTTTCATTTAAAAATATTTGGTGATTTTTTGTTTACCAACTTATCGAGCACGTATTCCAAGAAATAAAGTTAAAGTGGTTAGTGAAGAGTGTGATGTAATCGGAACATCTAAAATGTGTTTTATTTATATGTGAGGGGGAGAAGAATATTATCATGGAAAATGCTAGAACAGTCGATTTAGAAGATCCAAACGAGTCAAAATTGTTAATCGTCGTATCATCAGCATCGTTGGGACAGGACCTTGTGGATATATAAATATAAGTCCAATTCAATTAATTAGGATATAAGTTGTTGCAAGTATAGGAGGGAGTGGATACTGTCGCTGCATACGAGGTTGAGTGGAGCTCTTTTTTTAAATCACAAATGTTTTTGATTGTAACACTGATTTTTATTGTTGGTTAAAGAATGTGTTAAATTTAATAAGGGTTAAGGTGTGGCATGGTGGTTCTTCTCAGTTCGGGAGCCTGGATGGTGATATAGGCACGCATTTGTTTTGTTTTATATTATAATTTTCTTGTACTGAGGTAGGTCGCAGAGTTTACACCCAGGATAATGACAAATTTGCGTGCACGACAAACTGATAGACCTTTTTTTATCACCAGACCTCTTATTACAGAGTCCGTATTTCAAGCTAAAACGTTCTGATAAATGAATCAATTGCTATTGTTTCATTCAATTTTTTACACCATATGTAAAGAACGTGAACTTTGAACTATGAATTTTGGCAAATTTGTTAAATGATTGTTAACGTTTTAAAACTGTTTCAAAGTTCAAGCTAAGTTTATATCACTTTAAGTTGTTTTTAAAAAGCGACGATTTGACAAGAAAATCTTACAAAAAAGATTTCGGTTTACTTCTTCAAAGTACGAACCGTGTTTTAATATAAAAATAATATTATTGTAATGCATTTTTTATTGTTGTAGCTTCTACTAATTTGCATAAGAATGATTGAATTTTAATTAACGAATAATTATGCTGCCATGTTAATTAGATGATAAGAGATTCATTCCGAAAACTCATATTTTTTTATGAAAATTAACATAATTTTTATTTCTGCTCATCAGGTTGAGAAAATGCACACTCAGAAGTTTATGTTATTTTCTATTATGCACAGCTGTGTATAATCGGTTTTTGCATGCTGTTTATACAAAAGTAACTATATTCTAAAATCATTTGACATGGATATACATCAGTTATGGTTTAATCATAATGCTCAATTTTGCATAGATATTGGATACTGAATAAAATTCAAAATGTGTATATTGAGTAGAACAAAATTAATGTACTACTCATAACACCATTTGGGATTTATAAATATTCAAAATACATGGTCTAAGTAATATACAATTTTGTATAAATCATTGATACTAATTATAATGTAATATGTGCAAATATTTTAATGTATTTTATCTAACCTTATGTTTTCAAACTTACTAGGTCATTCAATAAGTCCGTAGGATGACACATAGATGGTGTTACTAGAATTTTTTCCATATGATTTTTATTTAGTTCTAACCTTCAAACGATACGTGTATAAATTTGACATTTAGAAACAATCTATCTACCCTTGACCCCATTGTAATATTGGAAACAGATATATTGAATGCCTTTGTAAAACAGAACCATCTAATTGCGGTCTCATTTGACCTGGAAAAAGCATACGATAAATCGTGGAAAAAACGTATTATTGATATATTGATATCATGGGGCATTGAAGGAAATATGATACATTACATTATCAACTTCACTTCCAATCGAAAATTTAGAGTCAAAGTTAACAACGGAATCTCATCTGAATTTCAACAAATCAATGGAGTTCCACAAGGATCAGTACTAAGTGTGCTGCTATTTTTGGTTGCGATTAACGACATTGGAAATACACTTCGATTTCCAGTCAAGTTTATCATGTACGCTGATGATTTAATTATTTATTGCTCCGGAAAATCATTACAACAGTCTCAAAAACATATACAATTTGCAGTTACCGAATTAGAAAAATGGTGCTGAAGAACTGGATTTAAGTTTTCGACAACAAAAACAAAATGTATCATGTTCAACAGAAAAAATATATCAGCTAAGGAACCAGACATATATTTAAACAACCAACCGCTACAATATGTATGTGAACTTAAGTACCTGGGAATGATATTCGACAAACGCCTAACATGGAACCCACACATTAAAGATTTGAGAAGATCTAAAAAAATGAACATATTGAAATACCTTTCCAACCGCGGTTGGGGAGCAGACCGCAAATCACTCACAACTATAATGAAAGGAATAATATATTCAAAACTGGATTATGGATGTGTAGCATACACATCTGCTAAGCCCAATGTTCTAAAAATGGTCGACAACTTATACAATCAAGCATTAAAAATAACATCAGGTGCCTATCATACAAGCCCAACGAAAAGTTTATACGTAGAAGCTGGGGAATTACCTCCCATTCTAAGAAGAAAAATTAAAATCTCAAAATATGCTTTCAAAATAGCAGGAAACGATGACCACATATACAAAAATGCAATTAAAAATCCTCAACTGCAACTGTTATTTGAAACTTATCCAAATTATCCCAAACCGTTCTCCATCAGATCCAAATATATCCTCTCCGAAATGAACATTAAATTTAACACAACCGTTCCTAAATACATCAAAACCCATCCACCTTGGAAGTTGAACACAATAAATATAAATCTATCACTCACGAAACACAAAAAGGACATTACAAGTAGTGCTACCTTTAAAACCATGCTGCAAGAAATTCTACAAAGTTATACTCAGAGTACAAAAATATATTGCGATGGCTCGAAAACAAATAACGGAGCTGGATGCGCCTTCACTTATAACAACTTCACAAAAAAACAATGGCTACATCCAAGTTTCTCAATTAGTTCAGCTGAGCTCAACGCAATCTACATTGCGCTCCATGAAATAATAAATAATAATATCTCAAACTCTACAATACTGGTTGACTCACTATGGAGTCTCCAATCGCTACAAAGTATGTATTCACAAAACTTCTATGTGCAACAAATTCAAGACCTTCTGGTTACGATCCAGGAAGCTAATAAAATAATACAATTTATCTGGATACCTTCGCATACAGGTATTATTGGTAACGATATAGCAGACAAGGCAGCCATTAGTGCTGCCAATGAACAATATACTAAAAATGATGAAATTACCATCGAAGACACGTATAACGTATTATCAAAGACAATTTTCAAAGAATGGAACATTGAATGGAACATGGAGGTACAAAACAAACTACAACAGTTCAAAACTAAAACAGCCCGATACAACTACCCTGCTAACAGAAGACATCAAATCGGAATAACAAGAACCATTATTAGACATAGTAAATTAAGTCACCAACACATATTAAAAAAAGACCAACCACCAATCTGTGAGGACTGTAGGCAGCCATTAACTATGTTTCACGTAGTTATGGAGTGTCATAAATATAAGGAAGACAGACAAAAATATAAAATAGTAGAAATACCAACTGATGAAATAATATGGAAACAACATTCTCTACAGAGTCTGCTTGGGTTTCTACTGCAAACGGGTATAATTGAACTATTATAAACCATTTCTATGTATAATTAATAATAAATATTAAATGTATTGAAATAAAAAAATCCAGGTGCTAATAACCTTAGTCGTTGATGCACTATAAATAAAAAAAAAAAAAAAATATTATTTGTTCCGTTTGATATGTCTATTTATTTTTAATTCTCTTTATCTCTCTCCCTCTCAAAAATAAAAACAATGTTTTAAGAACTTAGGATAAGAAAAAATAAACTTTAATAAGTTAGTTTGTTCAAATTTAAATTCAGTAAAAATTGGTCTTTAAGAATAATTAGTTAAAATATCTTTTTTCGGCAAACGGCTGTAAAGTATAACTTTACTGCCGCTAGGGAGTTAGCTAAAGTCTTATTTTTTAGCCTGACAGCAAAATTAACGTCTAGCGACAGCAAAAGTAACGCCATTTTTATTTTATATTACGGAGGCTGTAAAGTAGCATTTGTTATTTGTTAGTTTGTTATTTTTTCAAACATGTTGTATAACCATGATAACAAAAAATAAGTTGATTCTCATATTATGAAAAGGCTGCTTTGATAAAAAAATTTTATTCATACAAATTTAAATGTTTTTTTCTCTTTTTTGGAAGTAATTATGACGATACAAATTCATATATATAAAAAGTTTGATGTATTAATTTCATATTTATAAAACATTTAAACGTTTGCCAAAAAAATTGTGTATTTAATTCGGAGCTAAAGTGACTTTTTGTGTTTCGTCTATAATTGTCGGTCGGCCGTCAAACTATAGACTCAACACAAAAAGTATCACTTTAGCTCCTAATTAAATAATGCACTAGTTAGAGTTACATAAAAACAAAATAAGTGACAAAAAATATTTTTTTATTCGCCTACATATTAAAGTGTTACTTTATTACTGTGATTTGCGGCTTTAAAGTATCACTTTTCAACTATTTATTTTGTTGTCATAGCTACGTCCAAAAAAGTAAAAAGCATTTGTAAATTTGTTTAAATTCTATGAAAAATAAAAATTTTTATCAAAGCAACCCTCAAATTCAAAATTTCATTATCTAATTAAAATAGTTGTTATCATTTGTCATAGCTACACAATAATTTGGAAAAAATAATAAATATTTTTTCAAAGGTTACTTGTTCCACATATTTTTATTTGAAAATTTATGAAAATTTATATTTTTAATTTAGAACAAACAACTTTTCTTAAAATATTTTGCTTGCGGCGAATAAAAAATAGTATATGATGCACGGACGTAAGCTATTTTGGACTTAATGTGGGTGCAAATCTCGGCTAGCGCCTCGATTTGCAAACTCCACATCCGTCCAAAATCTTTAGCTTTACGTCCTAGCATCATAATGTACTATTTACGAATAAAATTAAATTAAAAATAAGTGCTAGTGCTATAAATATAAAATATAATTTTAATAAAAAGATAACCAAATGAAGAGTATACCATATAAACAATGGGTCAATCAAAGCGGTAAATTTTGAACTAACTTTTTTTTTAATTACGCCATTCATTACGCCATTTGAACTACGCCGTTTATTTTAATAATTTTAATAACTTTTTTTTAAAAATATGTAGAACGAGCTTGGAAAATTTTACGCGTTCTTCCGATGATTTCATTAGGTCGTATAGCATGCAGCTAGCAACTTTGGTTCCACACGATTTCATCGCGAAGAAACAATCTGATTTTTTGAAAATGAAAAAGGATCAACTGCGAGTTGAGTTTATTGTAATCTCCGACTTTGCGGAAAATTATCACTGCGTTATTCAGGTATATATTCATCTCCAATCGATTCGAAAAATTGGTTGGATCTACCATTTTATATTAAATGCGAAACTTTTTAAGGACGAAGTACAATCAGCACATTGGAACCAGCAGCAGGTTACACTTCATCCGTTTATTTCAAAGATGAGAGAGATGAGTTGAAGTTCAAAAGTCTTCTGATAATTTCTGAGAGTCTGAAGCACAACTATGAAGCAGTATACCAATTTCAGCAGGAACTTTTTAAATTCTTGGAAGAGACTTTTCAATTCGTCACAAAAATATACTTCTTTTCGGATGGAGCAGCTTCGCAGTACAAAAACAAAAAAAATTTCTTTCAATTGTGTCAACATTGAAAGGCCCATAATTTCGATGTTGAATGGCATTTCTTTGCCACGGCGCATGAAAATGGTATTGGAGGTGCCTTTAAGTGCAACGCAACAAGAGCTAGTCTCAAGAAAAAATTCGAAGGCCATATAAGAACTGCAAAAGAACTCTACCAATGGGCCATTTCGAACAAAAACTCGGCTATTGCCTTTCGCTTTTTTTCGGAAGGAGAATACAAGAACATTGAAAAGAGATTTGAAAAAAAATTCGAGAAAGTGTCAACTATTGCAGGAACACAACAATTTCACTGCTTTACTCCAATCAACGACAAAGAAATTAAAGTCTCAAGATTCTCAGCTTCGAATGATTTTACAATCTTTAAATTAATTAATTAAACAGAATTTAAAGAAACCATTTTGCATAACACTATTTACAGATCGAAAAAAAATAAACTAAATCCTATCATTTCCTGTTCTGTGATTTTTTAATTTTTAATTTGTTCACTTTTTTAATTTTCTTTTACTATATATGTATTTGTATTTTTCTAATGTTCTTAATAGTCTTAAGATTTGTGTTACTACTGGGCAAGAACTGAGTCTCGCCCTGTTTGCCATCGTTGATTAAATAAATAAATAAATAGTGTATTCATACAGATAATAAAATCGAAAATTCTAGAAAATCGATAATTTGTTTATCTTAGAGGTCGATAGTTACGCGAGAGGTCATTCACCTGTATGGATTAAATATAAATTTTGTCGAAACAATCAATATTGCCAAAGAGCGAAGTTAGTTATCTGTGACCAAATAGAGAATATGGTCGATTTTTTACTCATTCGGTAAAACTTTGTACTGAAAATTCATGGCATATCCCATAAAAAACTCAATAAAAACCTAACAAATCAAGATACTATCAATAACAGTATATCGTTGAAAAGGTAATTTGTTGACCTTTAAAATAAAAATTAAAAAAAAAAATTAAAGGTAAGGTTTTGAGCCAAAGGGTGAAAATATATTAAAACTCACATTTTGACTCACTTTTTGTTAGGCAACAATAAATTTTGAATAATTTATCTTAAAGAAGACTAAATTACCTCTTCAACGATATACTGTTGACGTAAATCGGATAAAAAATGAAAGAGCTGTGAATTTTTGAATTTGTCTCCTATTTTGATTTTTCCCGATTTTCGCGAAACTTTGTATGGTGATATCTCATGAAAAACCACTTATTGAATTTTTTCGGTCAAATTAGTTTTTTTTTTCACGAGTCGAATCTATTAACGCATTTTCAAACAAATCGGAAATGGTCACCTAAGATTTTTGCTTTTTCCTCTCGATTTAATATCAAATGGTCGTATAGTAACTTTGTTTAATAGCGTAATTTTTAGGGTTCCGTACTTTAAATAAGTAAAAACGGTACCCTATTGGTGAGACTTCGGTGTCCGTCCGAATTTCTACATAATCAATTTACTCACAAACTATAAGTGCTATAAACTTTAAATTTTCTACAGTTCTTAAACGTGTTTTTTTTCCCACGCCTACTGATAGCAAAAAAAAAAACAAATATTTGTTTTTATCTATATTTTATGAACTCCTGATAAGGAGATAGTAAAACAAAAGTTTTTTGTAAGGAATCGAGTATAGTCTAGAAAAATCGAAAAAGTTCAAAATATTTCAAAAAAAAGTTCAATGATTTTTCAACTGCTTAGTTATTTTGATATTGCCAAAAACGGGTGTTGTTTTTCCTGTCCCCCCTCCCCCCCCCTTAACACCGAACATTACAAAAAAATTTTTGAAAAAATTCATGGTTATGGGGAATGTTGTAAGGATTGAATGAAAACTTTAGCCGTTGGCTCATCATTTCAAATGTGATTCTGAATGGGGTGTCATATGAAAGGTGATTTTTTTTCTAGTTCAAGCCAATTTTTTTTGCAATTTTCAAAAGCGCAGTTTTTGAATTATGTTAAAAAGTGTGACAAAAATCTCCTGTTCCCCCTTAACTTCGAACATTACAAAAGAAAATATTTTAAAAATTTCATGGTTATGGGCAATATTGTAAAGGTTGAATGAAAGTTATAGCGTTCGGCTCATCATTTCAAATATTATTTTGAGGGGGTTGAGGGTGGAAATTTTGAAAAAAAATTATTTTTGACAATGTCGAATGGGATTTCATATGAAAGGTGATATGTAAGATTGATTTTTTTCTAGTCCGAAACCATTTTATATGTAATTTTCAAAACCGCTATTTTTGAGTTATGTTAAAAAATGTGAAAAAATTTCCTGTGAACTAAACTTCAGGCGAAAGGCGTTAGGTTGAAAAGTGAAGTTGATCACTAATTACAAACATTTTTGAAATTTTTGAACCATTGAGCTACTCTTGAACTAGAAAATTGTTACAGTCAAGTTACTCGAGGTTCTGACTATCTGACTATTTATTCGTGAGTTATAGCATTTTGTGTGAAGCAACTTTTGTTTTTGAAAAAAAATGGAAAAAAGTGAATTTCAAATTTCAATAAAGCATTGCTTTTTGATGAAAAAAAATACAGTGGAAACCAAACAATGGCTTGATAAACATTATCCAAACTCTGCTCCATCGAGACAAATGGTAGAGAAGTGGATGGCTGAATTTAAATGTGGTCGTACCAGCACAAAAGATGCAGAGCGCAGTGGACAGTGGAAAATGAGGCTGTTATTCCAGAAAACATAAAAAAAATCCACAAATTGGTTATGAACGATCGCAAATTGAAGGTGCACGAAATAGCTGACATTGTAAAGGTAGCAGATGGTAGTGTTTTTACCATTTTACATGAACATTTGGGTATGCTAAAGCTCTGTGCAAATTGGTTGCCGCGCGAGCTCACAGTCGACCAAAATCAACAACGAATCGATGCTTCGGAGGAGTCTTTGGCACTGTTACACCCCAATAAAAGGGAACTCTATCGTAGATATGTGACAATGGATGAGACATGGCTTCACAATTACACACCAGAATCCAAAAGACAGTCAGCTGAGTGGACAGCAGTCGACGAACCAAATCCAAAGCGAGCAAAGACGCAACAGTCAGCCGGTAAGGTGATGGCGTCTGTATTTTGGGATACGAACGGAATAATATTCATCGACTATCTCCAAAAAGGAACCACCATCAACAGCGAGTATTACTGTGAACTTTTGGATCGATTGAAGGCTGAAATCGCAAAGAAACGGCCACAATTGCAAAAGAAAAAAGTGTTGTTTCACCAAGATAATGCACCGTGTCACAGATCGATGAAAACGATGGCAAAATTGAATGAATTGGGCTTTGAATTGCTTATCCACCCACCATATTCTCCAGATTTAGCCCCCAGCGACTTTTTCCAGTTTTCAGATCTCAAGAGAATGCTTGCTGGAAAGAAATTTAAGTCCAATGATGAAGTAATCGCTGAAACTGAGGCCTATTTTGACGAGAAAGAGAAATCGTACTATAAAAGTGGTATAGAAAAGTTGGAAAATCGCTATACTCGTTGTATCGCCCTCGAAGGCAACTATGTTGAATAAAAAAATCGAGTTTGGTCAAAATGTTGTTTTTTTCTTACTTATCCTACGGACTTATTGAACGACCTGTTAAATGTTATAAAATAAATTTTGATACAAATCATTATATCAATATATGTATACATTCAGAGTGGTTTTACCTCACAAAGAACAAAACACCATAGTTATATTTTTTAGTAATTCGTTTATTATATTCAATTCAAAATTTTAAGTCGAATGTACAGTTTTTAGTTCTTATGAACGTTCCTTCTTTGAGATCGTGCTTTGTAGTTGGTAGCATGTTAAAATCTTTATAACCGCTATATATAATAGATGGATTTTCTGGAAGCTGTAGCATATAAGCTTGGTAGTGGGTTGAAAAGTTTATCGTCTGATAACAATTGAGGATGAACAAAACTGAACTTTTGAAAGCAAAACACTTTTTAATTTCACATAATACCCCATCCTTTGATTGGATCATTATTCCGGGTGAGTATGATATATTGTTTATTTTGATCCACTTATGTTGTGTGTATTCCTTGTGGGCAAAAACATGGAGATGCTCTATTTCAAGGAAGGGTAAAGAACATGTTGGTCCTGTGTTGATTGAGACATGCAATCCCTTTTGAGATAAAATACGATATGCAAATGTTAGTTGCTGCTTTGTCATTAGCGATAGGAGAAGATTTACTCTTGATGTTGTATTTTTTGAGTATTGTTTTAATTCCCTATGCTTACCTTCTAATCTCATGCCCCACACTTGCGACAATGGTCCAATTTTGGAAATAATCATTGGATAATGGATCATAAAGTGATGTTTAGGTTTCAATTTTTGTTTGAAAAATGAAACGAAGAATGTGTGATGATTTTTAATCAGAACTTTTAGATCATTAATTTGATTGGTGGTTATTGACTTTGATGTTACAATTTCCAGAATTTGCAAAAAAGATTCTAACGAACTTCCACACAGGGTCAGTTTTTGGGACCAACTCTCCAATAAATAATGTTAAAAAGTGGAAAATTCCTCGCATTTCCGATGCAGACGTGTTGAATTTGTCTTTCTGTATATGGTTAATTTGAATCGGTTGTGAAATATTCGAAATATCGGAGGGTCCATAGTTAAATAAACTTTTTATATTGTTGAATTCATCCAAGGAAAACAACTGCTTCTCAAAAATAAAATAATTTAGTATTTGCGAGAGGTTGTAGTGGCACACTCCTTCGTACAAGTCGTGCATTATGTCTACAGACATATTATTTGATACACTAAAGGATGGTATATAACTGAATACGCAACTACTTTTTACTCCGGTTTCCGAAACAATATCCAATTGGACATCATATTCATATTCATTTTGGGTTCGAAGAAGAGATACTCATTCAGTACACATCGTGTGCAGGTCATTTCGATGTACTTTACAGAAACGACAGGCAAAATTTGCAAAAAAAGACTTTGTAAGTCCCAAGATCTCGTGAATTCTGAGATTGTCACCAAGAATTAATCCCAGGACAAAATAAACAAAAACTATTCTTCCATCTATGTTAAGACGAATCCCTTCCTTTTCTAGTATAACCCTTAACCAAATTTATGTATGTGGTTTTGTCACCATACATTTTGTCTTTAGATTTGAACAGCTGTATCACCAATATATTCTCAATTGGGGAAATATACGGTTGCGGGATAGTGGGAAATAAGACATAAGTAGCTGCTATTGATGATGTGATCACAGTGGGTTATCAGGCTCCCAATCGTCGAAATAAAGGTGGAAAGGCATCACAGTTTTTTCGCCAAAATTAGCAATTTTTTGCTTCTAGTAATCGCCTTGAATAAAGTGTGAAAACGTATTAGAATCGAGCAGATTCGCAGCATACATCAATCATGTGGAGAAAACTTTGGGTAGTTCAAAGAAATGTTTGAACAGTGACATTAAGGGGACATGGACACCATAGGTTTCATGAGAATGGTACTGCACTGTGAGTTTCTTTTGGATAGGTTTAACGCTCCTCTCTATGGAAAATTTTTGTGGGATGATGGACAAGTTGTTTTTCACTAGATCATGTTTCAGTTTTTCCTTATCACCAAAATTCAATAGGACACTTTTAAGCCTGTCAAACTTTTGTACATTTTCTTCATGGTTATCCCCACTTAAATTCAAAACTGCCTCAAAGGGAGAAACAATCAATTCTGCAATTTTCTTTGAAATTAATTGAACCTGCTTTCGATTAAAAGATGAAACGTTGTGTAAGTCTAGCAGTAATTTCTTAACCATATCATTAATCTGCGTAGACCAGTGGGCATCGTGTGAAGTGTTTTGAATTTCCATAACTAGTACAGACTCCAATCTTGACGCGTCAAACTGAGCGTTGTGACTATGTGGTGATCGACTGGCGCGCTTAATATTATCCGCATGGGAAAATATTATGGAATCACTGTGTACTGGTTTTATATGTTTGGTCAGGTCCCGGCCTAAGGGGAAAATCCGATGACAAGAGTCTTTACCACATTTCCAAATCGATTCATGCTCTTTTCTTATATGGGTTATTAATTGTCTCACTTCTTCGAACTTGAGGGAGCAATGAAAACAATTCATGGTTATGTAATTGGCATAGATCTGTAAAAATATACATATAAAAAGTAATTTCATAGTTATATTGTTGGGTTTAGCATACTAAATAGTTCTTCATTAGTATGAAAAGGGGTGCCACAAACTGGAATTCACTCGAGTTACTGTTAAAAAAAAATAAAAACAGATTTAAGAAAATTATACAACTACACAATTGAAAAAGTTACTGCAATTTTTAATACAAGCTTTGCTATATGGCTTATGTAAAGCAAGTTATTTTTAAATTGCAAAGCAAATATTGCATTAAAACTAATTCTAATGCAAAACTACAAATTTTAGTACAACTCTAACAAAATAATTTATTTTTTATAGAAATGGTAGAAGTTTGAAAACAACTTGCTAATGCAAAGAGCATTTTTTTTTTTTTTTTTTAGTAAAATGTGTTGTGTAGTAGGAATTACAATATGTGTCACAATAACACATAAATACCTTTCAAGACCAAGGTCCCACAACAACATACGTTCAAAGGTGTTGATGGACGTAAATCTTTCTTTTTTTGTTTTTTTATATTTTTTGGTAAAGAATGGATAACTAAACAAAAAATCCTATCACTGACAAAATATGACATAGGCCAATATTTTATGATAGAATAGAGAAAATAAAAGTAAATTAAAAAGTAAATAGCAAATTTTACAAAAATTTGCTAAAACAAAACAAAAATGTAGTTGCCAATAATCCAGCCGGTTGCATATTCCTAGATCCTGCGACGCACAGTCTTTCTTGAAGATCAAAGCCCACACATAGTTTTATGAAGGGTCGTTTCTTCAAGGAAACAATAGCGGACCGTCATCAAGGATTATTTCACAGCTAAGATTGAGGGTGCTACCGTTGACTGAATACAGTTCATCCGCCACCACCCCTAAGATGTCACCTTGGCTAGTGATATCTCACTGCTATTGCCAGTGGTATGTGATATCTCACGTTAGCTCGTATGCCAATAGCAATTAATTTATCTTTAAAGCAAGCTTTGCATTGTTTTATAATGGAGACTTCCGTAGGACCTATATGTGTAGCAATTTGCATTAGAATTAGGTGCGCAATTTGAATCTGGGTTATTTCAAGAGCTCATGAGTTTACTTGGAACGCACAAAATTCGGACAACGGCTTACAATCCTAAAGAATTAGAATTAGAATTAGAATTAGGTGCATTAGAATTAGGTGCGCAATTTGAATCTGGGTTATTTCAAGAGCTCATGAGTTTACTTGGAACGCACAAAATTCGGACAACGGCTTACAATCCTAAAGCCAATGGAACAGTGGAAAGGTTCCATAGACAGCTGAAAGCTTCTCTAAAGGCGCATGGTAATACCCTTAATTGAAGTGATACACTCCCAATAGTCCTACTTGGTATTCGCTCGTCAATCAAATCTGATCTTGAATCCACTCCAGCTGATCTTGTCTACGGACAAAGCCTTAGGATCCCTGGAGAACTAACTATGCATTCGGAAGGTAATTCGTCAGATCCTTCAACGCTGGTCGGTATTTTAAAGCAGACTATGCGCTGCCTTATCCCTAAAGAAACTCGGAAAGGCCCTCAAAACAACATTTACATTCCTAAAGAATTAGAAGAATGCGACTTTGTTTTTGTTCGTGTGGATAAAATCAAAACTGGTTTATCACCACCATATGAGGGCCCATTCAAAGTAATAAGGCGATTCCGAAAATATTATGTAATCGAAATTAATGGTAAAAATATTTCGATTTCTTTGGACCGACTTAAACCTGCACACATGACGGACGCATTAAATGTAGACAATCAAAAACCAAAACGTGTTAGTTTTAATTTGTAGGTTAGGAATGAAGGTGAAAGACACAAAATAACCATCGTTGAATTAAATAAATATATTTATATCTTATTTTTTTACGGAAGGGGGAGTATTGTGGGACTTTGATTTTATAATTACGTCCCACAAATAAACAACGCTCCCTATCCAATTATATTAGTAAACCGCCAATAAAATTTTGGAAATTGTTTTTAGAGAGAATATAAAGAAAAGAAATCGCATCATTATTGTTGCAACCTTTCAACAATTTACATAAATAAAAAAATTGTTACACACTAATTTTTATATTTTGATAAAATTTATAAATTCAGTTAATTGTGGAAACATTTGCCTTTTGTAAATATTTCTTTATTTATAATTAATAAATCGTGTAAATTTAAATAAAGTGTTTCTAAATTTAATACGAGTGTGGAAAATTATATTGTATATTCTCATATATATACACTTATATACAAGTGAAGAGGATACATCCTTGGCTCTCTCCGTTGCAGCCGCTAAACAACGGATACGAGTAGATATTGCTTCTACAAGGTAAGCACAGGTCGAATTAATGCTTTGTAAAGTGTGAGTTTGCACGACTGCGAAAGATGTTTAGATCGCAAAAGTTTTGAGTATGCGTAGAAAACTCTGTATGCGGCTGAGACACGAGCTTTAATATCTGCCTGCATGTCATTTGACGATGTTATTACAGACCCGAGGTATTTGAAGTTTTCTACACATTCCACTTCATAGTCGCCAGTATTCAGATTGCCGGGAGGTATATTCCTGGAGGTTGTTAATAGTTTAGTCTTGCCGGTGTTAATGCATAATCCAAGTCGTTTAGCATTTCTTTCAAGCCGAGAGAGACTATCCTTGATATCGCTTGTTCTACGTCCGAGAAGCACAATATCATCTGCATAGCCAAGAATTTGACTAGATTTGTTAAATATACAGTTTTGTGTCTCAATGCGGCTTTTTCTTATCGCGTACTCAAGTGCCAAATTAAATAGTACGGGTGCGAGTGCATCACCTTGTCGAACACCTGATGTTATATCAAAAGAGTCAGAAACTGACCCTTCGATTACTATTCTACAGTTTGATCCCGATGTTGTGAGTTTGCACAAAGAAAGAAGTTTCTCTGGAATACCAAGGCATATGAGTGCAGAGCAGAGGTTGTCGCGGATGATGCTATCATATGCTTGCTTGAAATCAACGTAGAGCTGGTGAATGCTGATGTTGTACTCCCAACATTTTTCCAGAATCATCCTTAAGGTAAAACATTGATCTGTGGTTGAACGGTTGGGACGAAAACCACACTGATAGTCACCGATGATAGATTCGGCAAACGGGATGAGCCGAGCGAGTACGACATTAGCTAGTATTTTATATGCAGTGTTCAACAGTGCGATTCCACGATAATTTGCACACTTTAGGCGGTCACCTTTTTTATGTAGCGAAACAATGAGAGCTGTTTTCCATTCAGCAGGTAGTTCTTCTTGGTCCCAGATTGCAAGAATCAGATCATATATACGTGAGACCAGAGCTGCTCCTCCATTCTTAAGTAGTTCTGTAGGGATTCCATCGATACCTGGTGATTTGCCATTTTTTAATTTTTTGATGGCAGCTTCCACTTTTTCTATTGTTGGGTAAGGGACAAAAATCTCCTCACTTGACGGAGCAATTGCTCGAATAGGATGAACTTCGTTCGTCCTATTCAGTAGGTCTTGAAAGTGGGATCGCCATACTTCCAGCACATCACGTTCACTTGCTGTAAGCTCGTTGTTTCCATTTTTAATGGCTGTAGATCTTGGGTGGAAATCTTTGGTCAGATTCCGCGCATTGGCAAAACACTCTTTCGAATTTCCATTAGCCGCATGTTGGTTGATGTTTTCGATACAGCTCTTCATGTGTTCGCGTTTCTTTTTCCGTAGGAGTTTTGCTGAGGCTTTTCTGGCGCATAGATAATCAGTTTGGGAGCTTCGGGTGTTTCTTGTTAACCATTTTTTCGCAGTTTTTGTTTGTGCCCAATGCTTTCGCGGCACTCGTCATCAAACCATTCGTTACGTGATTTCGGTGGTCGTTTTCCGATTGTAGTTTGTGCTGCGGATATGATGGTTGATGGAAGCGTTTGCCATTCTTCTTGTATGTTTAATGGCATCTCAGATGGGATGTCATGCTCTTCTATGTTTTGCGTTACAATTTCCTGATATCTATTCAGTGTTTCCAGGTGTTTAAATGCTTCGACATTCCAGCGCACGGTCTTTTTTGCTTACCTATTAAATGTAGATGATAATTTGCACTTATACTTAAAGATGACAAGCATATGATCGGTGTCCATATCAGCACCTCTGTATGATCGAACGTCAGTTACACTTGTAGAGTGTCTCTTAGAAATCATGACGTGATCGATTTGATTTTCAGTTCTTCCATCATTTGATTTCCACGTTGCTTTGTGGATTCTCTTAGGAGGAAAGAAAGTGCTAGAAATTACTAGATCATACATCATAGCCAGTTCAGCTGTGCGAAAGCCGTTATTGTTACTAGCATGATGCAAGCTGTTAGGGCCGACATGTGTTTTAAGTTCTGCACTTCTACCAATTTGCGCATTGAAGTCACCTACCACGATTTTTATATCGTGCCGCGGGATGTTATTGATGACTTCTTCGAGTTCTAGGAAGAACAGGTCTTTAATGTCATCTGCTTTGTCTTCAGTAGGTGCATGAACATTGATGATCGTTACATTAAATTTTGTGTGCGGATTCACATTGTGCATATCCGCATATTAATTAGGCGAAAGTCGATAACATGTTGATTCACGCGACGATGTGTGAGAAAGCCAACTCCAAATTCTCCTCCGTTTTCATGACCGCAATAGTAGAGAGTGTATCCTTTGGCTGTTTCGTGGATTCCACTCCCTGGCCATCTTAGTTCTTGTAACGCCACTATATCCAGTGTATAGCTATTGATTTGGTTTGTAAGTTTCAGTAGATCTCCTGGTCTTCTAAGGCTTAGCACGTTCCAGGTTCCTATTTTTAAATCGTAGTCCGGGTACAGTTTCCGAGGTCGTTCCAATAATGATTCCGAGATATGCCGAGGCCTGTGTACAGAATTCATGACAATAATTTTTTTACGGAAATGGGGTGTTAGCCCTTCGCCCGACCCAAATTTTCGTGAATGGGTTCGTTCTGCATCTTTAGGTCACCAGAAACAACCTTTTTACATGTTTATATAGCGAGCCGCTTGATCCAAGACAGACGCCCGCTCCAAGCCGCCCCTAACATGGAGAACAGACGCTTGAGTTGCATTGGTTTTGTGGCGCCAATGACTCGCCATGGTGCAGAATCATTGAGTATAAGCAGTATTTACTCTGCCCCTCTCAACTACACCAACCTAATTCTGTTAGCATTACCCAGGTAGCACGGCGTGGACGTAGAATTTCGGATTTCACTACCCTATGCAAATAACCCCAACACCAAAAAAAACGTTTGATATAATTATCTTAGATACTGTTGGACCTGCAACTAAAACACAAAAAGGTAACCAATATGCCGTAACTTTAGTTTGTGATTTAACAAAATGTATTACAATCATTCCAGTAGAAAATAAAAGCACACACACTGTTGCCAAAGCAATCCTTAATGATTTCATTCTAGTACATGGACCGATGAAGAAGATTGTCACAAATCAGGGAACGGAATACAAAAATAGCCTTAAAAAACAACTGCTTAAATTATTTTACATTGGACACAACATTTCAACTGCATATCGTCGCTTTAATAATGAAACAACGTATTCGCCAAAGTGTAGTTTCGAGATAATTTGGTTTAAAGATTTTTCGATTTTCTGATTTTCGTAAACTCGGCAGCACTATTGAATAAATAAAGATATTTGAAAAAAAATTTCTACCAATTAATCTTGACTAATTTTCCCACAACATATTAAAATTTCACATTGGTACCTGCTTGCTTTTCTACCTAAAAAGAGGTGAAAAGTCAATCAGGTACCTTATACGTTATTTCATATTTCATATACGTTATTTCATTTTGCATGGAAGTACGATTAAGTCTAAAACTAATTATTATTGAACTAACGCATAATATTCTTACAATTTTTTATTTATATGAACCGGCATATCATGTAGTAATGAATGATGCTTATACAATATTTTCGATTTACCATTTCGTGTGGCGATCGTAATGTATGTTAAGTATACGACACTGATTTTACCGAAGTTATTATTCTGTAGGAATTGAAATATCGTACATGCATTTACGCTGTTTCAATATTTAACCAAATTCAAATTTTCATGAACGTTAATTAACAATATATTAATTTTCACCCCCAGTTATAAAAAAATTGGAAAATGTTAAAATGCCACTTTATAGACATCCTTATGGGGAATGCAGCGCACCCATTATATAATAACAACGTATATATGGCATACGTTATTTCATTATTAAAGCGACGATATCATCTTGGAACAATTGAAAGAAACCATCGTATCTTAAACGAGTATCTTCGTACGTATGTCGGAACAAATAACAATTCAAAATTGGGATGAATATATGAAATATTTGGCATTCTGCTACAATATCACTCCAAATAATAGCTACGAGCTGAAATTTACACCATATGAATAAGTTTACGCAAAGGAACCGTCGTTGAATAATTTATTTGCAGATGAAAGCGTCGATCCAGTTTACAATATTGAAGACTTTACAAAAGAAGCCAAGTACAGACTCCAAGTTGCGCACAAAGAAGCGAAAAGGTTAATAGAAGTGGGCAAGCTACGATTAAAAGTAAATTATGACAAAGGCAGTAAACATCTAGATATTTCAAGTAACGGTAAAGTTTTAATAACAAATGAGGGACAACATAAGTTGGAAACAATAAATAAGGGACCATATATACCATTAAAAGTACAATAGATATAAATGCTGAACTATTAGAAATAGCCACTGGAAAAGAAATAACAGTACACTAAAAAAAGGATTAGAAAGTATTAACTTAATAAAAAACCTATAGTTTATATATATATATATATATATATATATATATATATATATATATATATATATATATATATATATATATATATATATATATATATATACCCAAGTAACAATTGACTCGGTAAATTGTCATTCACAGCTAAAGCTATGCTGTGACAACGTCTCGAAATCCGAAAAACTATACGAAATAGCTATAAAAGTTAAATAGCTAAATCATTAGTTTTGGAAACGTTGTGACAGTAAACAAAACATCTAATTCCCTTATATAGGTAATATGTGTTCATAGCAGTAATATCATTATTTTCGTAAAATCAAAATTGTTATGTGGAAAGCAATTTTGCTACTATAGTCAAGTATTTATGCGTTAAAGTCAAAACGTTTTATTATCATTTTTGTATAATTTCAAAGTCAAATCCCAATTAATTAGTTTAGTTTTTTAATAGCAAGATAGCTGAAAAAGATGAAGACAATATAATTTAGACTGTATTGTTGAGTTTGAGCTTTCTGTAAAGCAAATTCGCTGTGCACTCATATTGTCAATTAATTTCATGCTATGAGCATACGTCTTGTATATTTTTCAAACCATAAAAAAATTATTTGGTTTTACTTGGTCGACTGTAACAGTGCACTCGATATTATTTTATATAATGGAAAATTAAAATATAACCATTATTTTAAATCATTAAAGAAATACACGCAGTTCTACATTTCATAGAAAGTCCGAGATCAATACTAAACAGCTGAAAATGGAACCTTAATTAATTACGAAAATTTGTGTATTAACGTTAAACGATTGACATGTGCCAATTATACTGTTAGAAAAATAAAAGTGATTTCTTTTGATCACTTTTATTGTAGTATCACAACAACTACAAGCAACAAAGTATGTAAACATAAGTAAGTTTTTTTTTCAAAAATGTTTAATTTAATTTGATAACGAGTATTATTTTATTCTCTTTGTTTTGTAGATGAGAACAATTTAGTTTCCAATAAAAATTGTGATACTGATTTAAAAGAGAGCAATTATGTCTTTTTCAAGACATCTCTACTTCAAATACCAAAACTTTTAACATCTGTAACCTCCATATATGATCAAAACGAAAAATTCGGATATTTCCTTAATGATAACGAAGACGAAGAAGAAGAGAATATATAAGACTTTCTCGATAAGATAAAAATATAGGCAGTATCGTTTATTATTGCACAAACTGCTTTAAAGGAACTGCTCTTAACGATTTATAACCAATGCCTTAAACAAAATAAATTGCAACCACTACAATGTGATGCTCGCACATTGTTTAATACACCACAAGATTGCAAGTATAGTACCATTGGCTGGTGGTTTGTATTGGAATCGAGTTGTTCAATGTTGCTTAGAATCTTATTTCAAATCCTTAGATAGTTCAATTTCCATCAGTCTAAGTATAAATATTGATGGAGTTTTTATTTATAAAAGCTCAAAACTCAATTTTTTCCCGTTCACTTCGTAATACATGCGAGATCGACGATTTTGTACCGATGGTTGTAGGGATTTACTGTGGCAATAGTAAACCTTCTTTGGTGAACAACTATTTGAAAGGCTTTGTAGATGATTTGTAAACGATCTTGCAAAACGGTATGATAATAAATAATAGCAAAATAGATTTTAAAATCCGTTGCTTAATTTGTGATGCCGCAGCTGGTAGTATAATCAAAGATAAAGATACTATTAGAAAACATAATGAAACCAAAATTTCGAAAGCTCAATTAGCTTTGTCTGAGTCTTGCTCTAGTTACAGCAAACTTCAACACTTATCATGGATGTCTTAACTGTAGAGTGACCATTCGTACTGAATTTATCAGTACAGTACTGATTTTCTAGCTTCTGTACTGATAGACATATGCAGTACTGATTTTTACTGATTTTTGAAATTATGTACTGAAAGTACTGATTTTTAAGAAAATTGTTAAATTTTAATGTAAGTTTCAATTTAAATACGAAAATAAAACCATACGAGTTATCGTTTGGTATGAACTTGTAATAAAAATTACTTGAAAAAAATACTTTTATTTTTAAATTATGGCAGTTCCCCACGGAAAATATATATCAAAACTCTAACCTTGTGTTTTCCCAAGTTATCGTGGCAGAAAGTTGTATTTTACAAACTACTGGAGTTGGTCTCAACAAAATTTCATTAAAACTACTAAAAAAAATGAAAACCAGATTTCTCTACTTCGCTTTACAATTTTACCTTTCGACTTAGAAGAGACATAGGTTAGGTGAGACCAGGGTTACCAGACCTCCTGATTTCATCGAGACTGTACCGATTTGTAACACAGATTCCGCGTCCCGATTTTCTTCAAAAAGTCCCACAATGCGAATTAAATGCGAAAAAAACGAGCACACGCAGATAAAATTTTGATGAGGGATCAACATACTAAAACATTCTTATCCCAAAAAAATGCAATACTGCAAGCGGGAATCGTCTTATGTAATTTTTGATTACTTCTTTACTAGACATCAAAAATATTTTTGACTAAATGTTTAATTGTTTTATTTAAACGTAAACAATTTAATAAGAATGTTTTAATAATAAAATAAAATAAATTTTTTTTGATGAGATGTAAGTTAGGCAGATGTTGTCTGCAACCTACATAGATGTTAGATGTTGTCTGCAACCTACATAGCCTTACAATTCGATTTAATTCTACGAAATAATAAGATGAGACATTGAGATCACAGATTCAGATCAGAACTTAACATTTCGAAAAAAAATTTGAAAAGGCTTGAGTGTTAGCAGTGGTCAGCTTAGGCTTTTACAAGAATTGATATGTCTTGAATAACAAATGTTGAGCTTTTAACGCTATTAAAATTAACAGATATGAATAGATTGTTGATGTAATTTTTAAACTTGTTGAATGAACTACTTGAAGTGATAATAATAATATATTAAAACAATTCGTCTTATACACTTCAAAATTTTTTATTTAAATATCCTAATATTTTCAAACTCTAAGAGTCCTTCCTCTGAGATAATTGTTTCTAAACTGAAACTGTTTAGAAACAATTATCCCAGAGGAAGGACTCTTAGAGTTTGAAAATATTAGGATATTTAAATAAAAAATTTTGAAGTGTATAAGACGAATTGTTTTAATATATTAGATTGTTGATGCCCTAGGTGCTATTGTAGAAAGTTGTACAATTCGAGTAACAGACCCGACAAACATAATTTGCATGGTGCTCGAGTAGGTGCACATTTCGTGCACATATGATTTTGACTATAATTTTGTATTTTGTTTAAATATTCTAGTAAATATTTTAAATTAAGTTGAAGAGTAAATGTATTTGAGTACTTACGTCATACAAATTTGTTTTAATTTAACATTTTTAAATCATGTAAACATTTTTCCAAAATTTCCATTTTAACAAAATGTTCTACGCACATTTTGAACACATGTATACATGTAAATATTAAACAAATGTTCACTGTGTGAATTTATATTTGTGGATTTGTTTATAAAATTTGCATGAAACATGTTTACGAAATGACCTATATACATGTTGACAAAATTCGCATATACTTATGTACGAAATATGTAAATTTCAAATGTTTAAAATTCACTAGAGTTCTATCCATTTCAGATATACATAGTTTACAAAATTTGACATATACTTTAGCTATCGCTATTCGCTTCTCGGCTTAAAGACTATGAAAATAGCAGCCGTGTTACACATTGCAGTTAGTATAAACTTATGATATTTCTATTCTAACGAATTTATTTAAAATTTTGTAATATTTTATAAACATATTTCTAAGAAGAATACAGTAAATGTATGAATCTTTTGTAATCTCATCGTGAACATGTAAATGCCCAAGTGGTGTATCTGTGTCTAAAATGAACCTGAAAATTTCCTGAACAAAGTATTTGAAATTTCTGTAAATCTGGTAATGCACATGTCGTGAACATGTATCTGAAAAAAGTAAACGTTGTTGCCAACATGTGAGTGAACATTTTAGTGCACATTTGGTATACATGAGTCTGAAATGTCTGTGCCCATATGTGCTAAGGCGTTTTACGACATGTGCATGGTATGGTGCACATCATGTGCATGATAGGTGTTATGAACAATTTTGTGCACGGAGATATTGTGTCATGCACAATTAGTGCACATTTCATGCATTTTTTAAAAAATAGTTTTACGGGAGACATGGATTTACTAAACAGCTAATTAAATAGTTTTATTTCTGACATGAAAAAAACCTACCTAGAATTCTTAAGAAATTGGTAGAATTTTTATAGAACTTCCATTTAATTTCTTAAAAATTGTTTGTTCATTTGCTCGACACCGAATGTTAACGCGTTTGTAGAAAGAATGTTAAGTTTAATGCCCAACGAACGGCGAAAATCGTATACGTATATTAGAAAGTATAAAAATAAAGTCCGTGCCGTGCTTATGGTGAAAAAAAATCGAGATAGGTTGCCATAAATTTAAAAAGTCTTCTGATAAAATTTCCACATGCTATTTTATTTTGTGTATTATTTAGATACATAGAGTATTAAAATATTCACTCAAAACAAATTTCTTTTTAGCCTTAATAGCATGTTATCGGTTTGGACAACCGAAAGCGAGCTTTTTGTCTTAGATACGGAAACTTGCAAACGCTTTTTAGGTTCAACAAACCGTTTTTATTTAAAAAGGAAACACAAGTTTATATAGGTTTTTAACAACTAAATGGAATATTTTTTGCAAATTTTTAGTTTTAGCTTGAAATTAATTTTATTTGCAGCTAATTAAATACCATTTTTTTAAATATTTCTCCCGATTTTGTCATTTAAAAATCTGGTAAACCTGGGTGAGACTAAGGATAGTACATATTTTAACTCTTAAAATTTTGTACCGATTTCACTTAGAAAAAAAATGGTCACCCTACTTAACTGCCATGTCATCGGAGAGCATGATAATGCCTTATATGCCTAAACGAACTGATTATTTCTTTCGCCAGCAACTAGACAAACAGCATCACAAATTCAATTCAGTACTTCTCTGCCTTCCTATTAATATGGTAGATGATGTTATCGTATGTGATATGCTTCATCAGCAGCATATTGGTATTATGAAAAAAACTTTGTTTTATTGGTCAAGAAAAGAAAATGGGGTTTCATTTTTCACGATGGGATCATCGACGCATTTAGGAAGTATCACCATATTTAATCAAATGCACTTTGCCTATTAACCGTTCAGTTACACCACTTGAAAAGAAAATGGCAATTAGAGCAAAATTACAGAAATTACAGAGTTACAGCAAAATTTGTATATTTGCCCTACAAAATGAAATTTGTTTTCATTCCATTGCTTCACACTTTATAAATCATACTATTTAAATATCCTCTATTCAATAACGCATACCATTGAATGTTGCTGTAAAAAATTAAAAACAATTTATAAAATTATTTATTTCAAACAAATGAAAATATATTTTCTTGACAAATTCATATTATGAGTTCATTGGTTGAGAATGTCTCATGACTAGCCAACAGACTTGCATTCTGATTTTAAGTTCTCTGTAGAAATAATTGATGATCTACATGAATTTCATTTAATAAACAACAACTACGTTTTATCCTCTTTTTTCACATTTTCTTTCACACAAAGCAAAACTACTTACCACAAAACTACAAAGGCCACCTCAACGAAAGATTGCTTACCTTAAAGCAATCCGTGAAAATGCTTAACATATAACAATTTTGGTTATTAGGAGGACAACGATAGGCCTCTAGACAAAGCATTATAGTTATTAAGGGCAATGAATATTACTTATTTTCTAAAATGTTATTAACGGTAAGTAGTTTTCAGAAATGATAATATCCCGTTATGGTATTAATATTTTGAATGCAATTTTCCTTTTAACCACGCAATATTTATTACTAAAGGCAAATATGTCATTTATTTGCTTATTTCCTATCTAAAGAAAAAGCATTTTAGCTGTAAAAATGTTGACTTTAGTATAAATAGTAAAAAGGATATCAATTTATCTACATAGCTGTTATACATATTGCAGACATATTTTAAATCTATTTGTTATGCACGAAAATGGCTGCCAAATTAAACGGTACGATATAATACCAAAAAAATTGTTTTCCTGAATGAAAACACGAAAATAAACGCTTGTAATTTGTAGTTTGATTAATTTTTTTAAAGACTAGGAAGGCCCGGCGTGCTTCGCTACGCTTATAAATAAAGTTTTTGCGTAGACATTTTGTTGACGTAGAAGCAATGATTTCAAAAAGTGGTAATGAGAAATGCTAGCATATAATTTTTAATTTTTCTTTTTAAATATATGAATGAAAAATAATCAGAACTCTAGCTGATCAGTTCGGATATATGAAAAATTAGCGATCAAATAAGTTTTCAAGTAAGCTTATTTTATCTCTAACTTATTTGATCGCTAATTTTTCATATATCCGAACTGATCAGCTAGAGTTCTGATTATTTTTCATTCATATATTTAAAAAGAAAAATTAAAAATTATATGCTAGCATTTCTCGTTACCACTTTTTGAAATCATTGCTTCTACGTCAACAAAATGTCTACGCAAAAACTTTATTTATAAGCGTAGCGAAGCACGCCGGGCCTTCCTAGTTAATTTTAAAGCATGAATAGAACACATTGAAATTTCATCTATAATAATGATTGATGCATTATTAATATATGTGCCATGTACACTGTTTGGTGTTATATTTGGCATTGAATTCTCTAATAATGGAATTGGTAATTTGAAAACATTATGCAAAGTTCGCCCCCCAATCAAAAGAGTTGATGCAATACCACTGAAGGCAGTTACAATACACGAAAGATTTAGTGAATTAAATTTATGAATGATTGCCGTTTGAACAAAAGTTTTGCCACAACCTGCATGAGCTGTCAAGAAAAAAAGCTAAAGCATTCGGAGGAACATTCAAACCACAGATAAATGCAAATAATTGACGAAACTGTTTTGGTGATTGAATTTCTGAAGCTTCAAGTAAACATTCACGCTATTCATTATCATTTGTTGCAATACCTCGAGCTTCACATGCTGCAACAAAAGTAGGGTAGGGTACACCTTCATACATACGTAGATCAGAAAAAGATTTTGGACCACGAACATGCAACAGAAGTAAACGCATATGAAACAATTCTATATCTTTTGGAGTAACCATATATAATCGAGCAACAACTTTATCAGCCCCACGTTGTCTTCTTTTCCACGATTTACTTTGATCATGCCAAACATAATGTAATGGTAATTTGGTATACAAAAACTCATTAGCTAAATTATCAATGGAATTCAAATGGAAAAATGCTAACAATTTTGTTCTTGATACATTTGCGACTGTGCCAGCCACATTACCATTCCTGATATAAACATTTTGTCTATTAGGCAAATGACAATCAAGTCGAATAATTGTATGAGATTGAAAATGCATTGGAAATTCAAATATGCGCCAAGCAGCTTCAGTCGAACCAACATACCGTCCATTCAAAAAATCTTGAATTTCATTTCCCACAATCGCATCATCATTATTCACTGCATTCTCTCCATTCACTCTCAATTCAACATTGGCAGAATCATACTCTTTATATACATACTTGTAAACATATTTCACACTTCTAACAGTCGTACATATTTCCACGTTAATATGACAATTGAATTTTGCAAGAAGATAAATATTATACGGAACAACATATCTATTATCAAGAGATGCACCACGTACATCAACACTCATACCATTATCACGTCGACGGTACAAAGGATAACCATTCACATATTCTTTAATATTTTCAGAAAAAGGTTTTGGAAAATTATTACTACATTTACCACTCTCATACAAACAGAATTGGGATTTTGAGCACCACATGGTTCATGCATCATATGACGTTTCACATATTCATGTAATTTAGGAAAAAGAATGGGATCAGGGATTTCAGTACATACAAATTTATTAATCATTTCATTTCCATCAATTCTATCTTCATCTGACAAATTTAACAAAATTCATCATTTTTAAAAATAGCAACCACATCAGTTTGAACAGCATCATTAAAACGACGAATATCACATTCTCTGTTAACTTTTATAACCATTGACACATCAGCAGTAACATTCTCAGGTCTTTCACAAAATTCATGCATTGATTTAAAAGAACGAACAAAAGGATTCACACGATCTAACTCAAAACCTATCTTACGCATAAGAAAAAATTCGAAATGAAATTTAAAACATAGAAAAACAATATGTACGTTTATTCACATTCAAAGAAATAAATATACTAACAGCTGAGAAAAAATTAAATATAAAAAAGAATAACAAAATAAAGTTTTAAGTTTCGTTTTTGTTGTTCGTTGTTCGATAGCAAATATATTTTTATATGTATGTAAACTTATAATGCATATGTATAGAAAAAGTTTTCCGTATATAATAACTTTTTTATTTATGATCCGATTTGTTTGAATCCGGATCCCAATATAGGTTACACTAATATCAGTTAGCTGTGAAAATTTGAATTGAATCCATCTGCGAATAAAAAAGCCTTATGCTCCACAAAGTTTTAATCTAGCGTATTTTTTTAAAGATATTATATTATACATTTCAAATTGATGAATTTTTTTTGCAGATAAAAATTTTACGACAAATTTTAAATTTTATTTACTTATTAAATATCAATTAATTTGTTGGCGCATATTAATTATCTGAGGTAACTTTAGAAACTGCCCGATAAATTTATTTCTGCAAGTGTTTTTACGTTTGGAACATGCAGAATCTAAAACAATAATTATTTAACATATAACTTGGCCATCCATTATGAATACAATCAAAAAAATTATGTGGCATTAAAAAACAAAGTAATTAAGTTATGCAAGATCATTTTTATAATCAAATTGGGGGAAAAAATATACGAAATTGTTATTTTTATAAATTGTGTTTTTAAAAAAGCAGTTTAGATTTTCTGGTTAATTTTTCTTTTTTCAATCTAAAATCGCTTAAATAACTATTATACTTTTACGAATGCTAAGTTACAACAATAATTTCTTAATTGTTATGGATCCGTTTTTCCTAATTTTACTATTCTGCGTTGAACTCAGCGATATCGCAAAAATAACTCATTTAATTTTTGTGAAGCATTATTGCTAAACTAACGAATTTGATATATTAAAAACTGTTTTACAATTATAGCAAATTTGCTGTGTGACGTTATTACAACGTACTGCCAACCAAAATATGATCCCCATTTTAGCTGCCGCAACATCAGCAAAACGTTGTGAAAACGTTTTTTGTATTTTTTGAACTTGTTATTACAACTAAATTCCTGTAAATTTTAGCTGACACAACGTTGTGACAGCTTCAAATTGTTACTTGGGTATATATATATATATATATATATATATATATATATATATATATATATATATATATATATATATATATATATATATATATATATATATATATATAATAATAATAATAATAATAATAATAAATAGTATTAGTTAAAATAAATAAATTCCTCCCGAATTTAAGATTTTAGAATATAATTGTAATTAATCCAATGCTTAAATGCTAATTTAAATTCTTATAATTTTTTAAAATCAATATACGTAATTATTTAGATATTGAATTATATACTTGAATTAGTTAAGATTAACCAAAAGATAAATTATATTTGAATTTATCTTTTCTTTGGACGGGTGATGTAATGGTCAATCCTGTTTCAGTTATTATAAAGATTGTAAATGTATTTGTAAATTTATTACCTAATTTTAGCTATAAATTAAAGGATATTTTGAATAAAGATTCAGTAATAATTGGAATATCAAGTGTATTTATTCCTATCGTGATTTATGCTTAGTACATTGAAACAATGTTACTCTATAGCACACATGGCCAAACCGCGGCTCGCGAGCCGCATGCGGCTCTTTAAAAGAATAAATGCGGCTCTCGAAAAGAAATGAAAAAATTAAATAATATTTAATAATTCATAAAAATTGTAGCAAAATTAGAAATAATACATATAATTTATAATGCTGTTTAATATAATATGAAAATATAACAAGTAAAATAAAATATTTAAAATAATAACATAATATGATTTAATGCAATCATTTTATTATATTTAGGTCCGTCCTGTCGAAGTTACTACTATTAGAGTTTTTTGCGACTTTGTTTCAGTTTGATACTACTTTACTTCGCGAATCAAGTTTATAATCCGCTGTTATAAATAAATTTAACTAATTTTATTATTTAAGGTTATACGTTTAACATATTGTTATACGTTTAACATGGGCTAAAAATAAAATCACCTGTATTTGTCTCAAATTAATGCACAAAAATCTTTCTCAAAATCAAAAGTCTTTCCTTTTGGATTCGTTTGTTTTTCTATGATTATCTTTTTCTGCAATTTTTTTATAAACAATATTTTTGATATTTTATCTTTAGGCAATTTGCCGACGTTAAATTTAATGTATCCTTTAATATTCCAATTAAAAATTGAATAAGTTCATAATTAAATAGAATTAAAAACACGTGCAAATCCGACATATGGTTCCTCAACCGCTTCTACATCTACGACAGTAAGATATTACCCTAAACCAAAAACGAAATTAAAAACTTAAGGAAATTGCAAGAAAAAAACGGTGATTTCATCTCTTGTAGCGAAATATAATATTTTGCGTGTTTTTTATGAATACTCCGTTTTTTAATTTAACTGCTAAATATGTCAGACCACAAAAAAAGGAGATATGACGGATAAAATCGTAGCTTCAGGCAAGAATGGGTTGAAGCATACGCATTCATTGATAAAGGGGGAAAATCTTTGTGTCTTATGTGCAATGAATCACTTGCCCATTATAAAACCAGTAATTTAAAACGGCATCACGAAAAAAACCATAATAAATTTTTGGATAGTTATCCGTTGAATACCAACATCCGAACAAATAAAATAAACTCTTTAAAATCTGCATTAAGTAATCAGCAAACATTATCTTTTAGTTCAGAAGCCGATAATACTACCGAGGCTAGTTTTATGATCGCTTGGAACATCGCTCGTGCTTAACGACCTTACACTGAGGAAAAATTTATCAAAAAGAATATGGAACAGGTGGTTAAAATGCTGGATCCTTTAAATATCAAATTGCACAGATTATTTAGCAATGTTCCAGTATCACGTCATACCACTGAGCGACGTATTACGGAAATAAGTAAAGATATAAAACAGCGACTACAAGTAGATGTAAAAAATAGTGTAGCTTTCAGCTTAGCCCTTGACGAATCAATCGATATACAAGACACCACCCAGTTAGCTGTATTTATCCGATACGTTTCCGAATCTTTAATCGTAAAGGAAGAACTATTGGATTTGGTAGCACTTAAAAATACTACTCGTGGTATTGATACTAAGAGTGCCCTTGATAATATATTGTCAGATACAGATATTCCACTGAATAATTTGGTAAGTGTAGCAACTGACGGAGCACCTGCAATGTTAGGAAAAAATGTAGGCCTTATTGGTCTATTAAAAAATGATCCAAGAATACCCGAATTTCGGCACTTCATTGCATTGTTCATCGTGAACATTTAGTTGCAAAATATTTTAAGTACGAAAACGTAATGAAAACTATGCTACAAATTGTGAACTATTTTCGGACGAATTCAAAAACCCATCGCCAATTCAAGAACTTTATCGAAGCACTGGACTTTGAAGATCATCCTCAAGATCCCAAGTAGGTTTTGCCAGACATTGACATACGGCCAAGCACTGGTCCATTAATGATTAACAGTACTTGGCTATTGTTACTGGGCCAATACTAGAACCAATCATCGGCCGATCTATGGTTTACAGAAAATAGCCAGTATATTGTTACCTTTGAATGGCCAAGCACTGGCCCATGAATGGTAAATATTACTTGGCTATTGTTATTGGGCCAGTACTGTAGCCATGAATTTGCCGATCTATGTCATTTTTTTTAAATTTCACAAGAGTATTATCCCTTTTAAAAATACAGTTTGAAAAATTTCACATATAGTTTAGTTATCGCCTTGTCGGTTGAAAGACTATGGTAATAAAGAAAAGGTTGGTATATGTTTTAATTTATTTTCATTTCTATTTTATTTTAATTATTTTGTAAATAATTTATTTAAATTTATGTATAAAAAATATTATTTTATATTTTTTTTAATGGCGGAGTACTGGCGGAGTCAGGGCGGTGTTTGACATTACTCAGCCATTCTTGCAACTGAGCCAGTTGTATGGGGAGTTTTGAATTTTTTCCGTCATTTTTATTTTATTTTAAGTTAGTTTGTATTTAATTTATTTAAATTTACATATGATAATAATGTATATTTTTTTTAACGTCCCAGTCTTGGTTGCCAGTATTTGACCCAAGAATGGCAACCATTTATTGTCCGAAGTTATCATCCAATAAAATTATGTTAATGACCCAGTCGTGGTTGCCAGTACTCGCCCATTGCTGCATTACTGGCTGCCAGTAATGGACCATTACTGGACCAGTTGTACAACCTTGTATGGGATATAACATTTTACTGCCTTGTACGATGGTTATCCACCTATAATGTTCTAAGCCGATTTGTTGATTTAATGGAACCTATCAGAAATTTCCTCAAAGAAAAAGAAAAACACTATCTGGAATTAAAGGATGATGAATTGATTAATGATTGTATGTTTTTGACTGATATAATGGAGCATCTGCAATCCCTCAACCTAGCTTTACAAGAAAAAGATAAAGTTATTACTGATCTTATTCAAACGATTCTGAGTTTTATTAAAAAAATTCAACCTTTTCAACGAGATTTAACAACAAAAGTGTTCAACCACTTTCCTCATCTGAAGAACAGACTCTCTAAAATTAATGATAACAAACTGAGTGAATACGACAGTAAATTAGCAGAATTATTAAAAGACTTTCACTTGCGATTTAATGATCTGAATAATTTAAATATTTCTCTTAATTTACTTGTAAATCCATTCGAAATCAACATTATTAACGAGGGCTTATCGATTCCTTGTTATATTTTGCATGACAGTGCCTCAGTAGAAATGGAATTACTAGAGCTACAGGAAGATCACATTCTTAAAATGCATCACAAAGCCACACAATCTCCAAATGAGTTTTGGAAACTAGTGTCTCAATCAAAGTACCCCAATTTGAAAAAAGCTGCTGCCAGATTACTGTCTATATTCGGTACAACATATTGTTGTGAATCACTTTTTCAACAATGAAGTTTATAAAATCAAACCCCCGTTCACAACTTACAAATGAGCATTTAACGGAATTAATTCGTACTGCGCTAACAAACTATGAACCAAATTTCAAAAAATTCACGGCCAAGTTACAAACAAACATGCCATCTACCAGCAGGCATGTCATGTAACAAACTTTAAAGATGTTTTTGTATGTATTTATAACCATAAGTACATAATTGTTTTTTCAATAAAATAAATATTTCCAAACAACTGATACTTTTGAAAATTTTTTTTTTTGTGGCTCTCGAAACGAGAGATTATTGTACTGCGGCTCAACGTGTAGTGAAGCTTGGCCACCTCTGCTCTATAGTCTGTCGTTGTTAAGCTCTAAAATAAGTTTAACATATCCAAACCCAATTTAGTTAAAATTTCATGAATTTGCCAATGTTTTGAGTCACATAACGCATTATTAGACGTTTATGTCTCTATTGTGTTATGAGTTATCTATATAATTAGCTCTGAAATATAGCTCGTGAAAAAAAACGAATATTTCACTGTAATTTCTTTAAGATAAATGAATATAGTTTGTTTTTATCACTTCTAATCGAAACTAACTATAAAGTACAACAAAAAGTTAATTTTAATTAGTTTATGATTATGTTTTAAGCATCATTGATTAAATTTGCTTTACTATTACTCGTTACAAACAAGCTGCACGATTATAGAAGGAAAATGTTCTATTGTTTGGAAATACATTATATAATTAAAATTTAATTAGATTCAGAGATTATGCTCATACATATATGAGTGTAACCTAAAACATTATATACATTATGTATTCGTTTGTTTTATTTGATAATATAATAAGAAAACAGTTTTAAACTTAAAAAGATAATTTATTGCAGATTATGTAGGTACGTAGAAGTGAAATAAACTAATTATTTGTTTTGAGCTTTTTTTTAATGTCTACAAATTGCAAGAATTTTAACTTTAAAAGATAATTTAGCTGAAAATATTAAGAAACACAAGAAGGTAAAACATAAAATTAGCATGTGTAGTGGTTCATTGTCAACGTTTCCTCAATGAAACAGTTTACAAGCCAGCGCATGTAATTTCGCTTCTAATCTTTTTTTACCCAAATAAGGGGGGTGTCATTTGAAACAGCACCTAATTGAAGAATAATTGCATTTTTTTTTTAGAATTTTTCGGTACACAGTTTCACATTCTCGTAAAAAACTGTTTTGCACTACAAAAGAAAATCTCCTTTCATATCTCCTTTGAGAAAAAAACACTCGTTTTTGGCAATAACTCAAAAACTAAGCAGTCGAAAATTCATTGAAATTCTTTTTTTGAAATGTTTCGATTTGTTTCGATTTTTCTGAACCAAACTCGATTTCTTAAAAAAGTTTTTCTTTTACTACCTCCCTATCTTTGTCCATAAAATATAGATAAAAACAAATATTCAAATTTTTTTGTTATCAGCAGGCATGGAAAACACATTCAATAACTGTGGAAAATTTCAAGTTGATAGCGCTTACAGTTTTTGAGTAATTCTCTTACTTATGTAGAAATTCGGACAGACACCAAAGTCTCACCAATAGGGTACCGTTTTAACTTGTTCAAAGTACGAAACCCTAAAAATTAGGTCAAAAATATATGAGGAACGAATATGAAACTTTGATGCAAGTCCAATGTAAATGAGGTTGAAGGTGGTCAAAGTTTATTTAATTTGCAATTGTAGCCTTTGATTTGCGTGTTGGTATGTGTATTGATTTTTTTGTCATATGAGGTGAAAAACACGTGAAATCAGCAAAAAACATGCAATTTTGGAAATGAGGTTTAAATTTTTTATATTTAGGTATTGGGATTCATTGACATCAATAAAAAAAATTTTCTGCGTTTTTAGTTTCTTTTTTTTACCCTGTCTTAAGATACAGACAGATTGAAATGACTCTACAGTCATAACTACTGAACTGATTTTAATGTTATATAGCTCAAAATGTAGGTATTAAACAGAGCTAATCAAAATCATAATTCACAATATATGACCTTGAACATTTTCTTTTAGAAAAATAACGGTAAAAAAATCAAATTTGATTTTCTAGAAATGCGTTTTTTTTAAATTTTTGATTTTTTAATTTGTGAAAGGTACAAATGTTACTAACATTTTATAAAAAATTCAGGAGGGGAAAATTTTTTGTTTTTTTTTTAATATTATTGCAACGCGCCTTAAAATGTTTCATCATAAAAAAGATGGAGTTAAAAATGAACAGTTTTTTTTGGATTTACATATAAGTTGTTATAATTAATTTTTAATTATAAATCAAAATAAATATTTTACACATTTCTTATCATTTATTTAATTTTGCATTACAAAATTCCGTAAGGTTAGAATAACGTCTAGCTAAGATTGATCTATCATTTGTAGGAATGTATGAGTATGATATCCTTGTGTTATTATAAAAACATATATGTAAATCAAAAAAAAATCTGTTCATTTTTTAACTCCACTTTTTTTATGATGAAAAATTTTAAGGCGTGTTGCAATAAAATTATTAAAAAAAAACAAAAAATTTTCCCCTTCTGAATTTTTTATAAAATGTTAGTAACATATGTACCTTTCTCATATTAAAAAATCAAAAATTTAAAAAATACGCATTTCTAGAAAATCGAATTTGAATTTTTAACCGTTATTTTTCTAAAAGAAAATGTACAAGGTCATATAATGTGAATTATGATTTTGATTATCTTTGTTCAATACCTATATTTTGAGCTATATAACATTAAAATCAGTTCAGTAGTTATGACTGTAGAGTCATTTCAATACACCAGGGTCGACCAATTTCTTGATTTTTCAACACCCTGTATCTTAAGACAGGGTTAAAAAAAATACAAAAGCAGAAATGTTTTATTGATGTCAACGAATTCCAATATCTAAATATACAAAATTAAAACCTCATTTCCAAACCTTGCTGATTTCACGTGTTTTTCACCATGAATAAAAAAAATGATTTCTCAATCAACTATATCTGGCTTTGAGATCGTGTGAAGGAATAACATTTGGGCTTGAAAGTGATCAATGTATTTTTAAAAAGAAACGAAGATTGAAAATTCTCGCTAATAAAATATCGGGTATTCTGTTCGATCAAGTCAATTATCAGATACAATGTAAAATTTTATCTGATAATTGTATCTGTAATTATTCCGCATTTGTACAAAAACTGTTTAATTTTCTAATCGTTTTGAGATTTTAAAATTGGAAAAAACAAAAATAAAAAATAGAATGCTATTACGAAGTTTAGTTGTAAAAACTTTAAATGTCATGATTTAACATTATTATGGTGGTGGTACGTTATATAGTTTAATATAATGCCGATGAATTCTGCAAAACGTCACTGGATATTCTTTACTTACTCTACAGGATATTGGATTAGCCAATGTTTTGGAATGCAATTCGAGTTAGCCTACATTCGCCATTTTTCCACAGGAGATAGTTTCAACGTTAATAATATAATTTGAATTATCAAAACGTCAATATTTTATTTCTGAATAATAACAAAAATATTAGTGTTTTAATATTTTCAATAGATAATTCAAATCTGGCAAGTTTACAACATTAATACAACTAGGATTGAAGAAATCGGCCACGGGACTTAAGTTTTTTTTTTGTATTCAAATAATTTTTTTTCATGATAATTGATTTTAATTTTGCTTTAATCGAATCATGATTTTATTTCTTATGTTAATGTGAAGATTTTTTTACGAGATCTCTCCAATCAGGATTCGCTGGTGAAGGAACCGGCATGTGCCGGTATATGCGATGATAAAAGTGGCGTTTAAATTGTTGGTTTTGATAGCAGATAGGAAATATTTGGTACTATGGTATTTGGAAGTATCTGAAAGAAGTGGGTTCCTTTTTTAGGGTACCATGTATCACTCTGAACCAATAATTCTCGAAATTGACAAACGAAACATCAGTGTTATTGTGTTGTCTTCCTCCTACAATGAAAAAATGAACTTACTTCTTTCAAACGCTTCCATATACCCCACAGTTAATACTTATATCTCCCCCTCAGCGAATCCACAACGTCTTTGTCTCCATTCTAATCACATCGACTCCCAAACGTCTTTCAGTCTACGATTTACAGCTTCTGCTCTCTCCAAAATCGATGTTCTCCTTCGAAAATACACAAAGAAGGGCATTCACCTTCGTTCGATCGCTGCCAACTACTCCTCACGTCCTTCAATCTATCCAAATTCCTTAATTCTATTCTGTTAAAGTTCGTTGATATCAATAATAAAAAAAATTCAAAAACTCCTTTACAACGTTCCAGTAGACATGGTGTTAAACGCTTTATGTAACCGGTGGTACAGAATCCTAACAATATGAACAAACCACAGGACTTGCCATGGGCCACCCTTTTCTTCCACCCTTTCAGACGTAGCCCTTAAAGATGTTTTGAACACATTTCTAGACCAGCTTCTTTATTCTCCCCTTTTCTTAAAAAATATCGTTGATGACATAATCCGATCTGGGATCCCGATTACCAAAGAGTAAGATTTCTTTGGAGCATTGCCAATCTAATGTTAGTTTCACTAATGTTATTATTTAGAAAAGCTAATTTGCGTAAGAAAAAACTATCTCCACACGTGGTGACCCCGACCTGACCTGATTTTATCAAACAATTTTGGCTTAAGCGCTTGCCGAGACTTCTAAGATCATTTGTAGCCCCTTGGGTGGACAAGGATATTACTGAAATCTTTCTAATTTCCGAACAAATCTGGGAAGTGGCCAAACCCATGTCTCCATCCATTGCTGTCACTTTGCATTCAACATCTCAAAGAAAGGTAACGCCAAGTGATAGGGATAACAATCTTGTTAATCTCGAGGCTCGACTCGAGCATCAGCTCAACAAACGTTTTGACGGTTTTATGATCTCGGGAACCGACTGTCTCGCCAAGACATAGGTTATAGAAGATGTCTTTCTACTTCAAGAGCGAATTACAATTACAGACACTCTTTTACATCTCGTCACCGATCTTCCTTTAGAGCACGAGTTATTTATTTCTATCCCAGAAAATGTGGCAACAAAACACGTAAATGTTTACAACCGTACAGTTACAAATATCAAGACGCAACAGCTTTGCAATCTCAGAACTCGATAAACTACTAAGTTCCTCTGTTACTACGGCTAACTGTGGGATCTACAATTCACGCCGTCTTTTCATTAGGGATGATGAAAACTTATTATTGTTTTTGATAGATAGTAGGCCTGAAGTCTCAGCTATACCCCATAACAGCTTTTCACATGGCAATAAATATCACATTCAGACGCTGACTGCTGCTAACAGTTACAGCTATTCCTACATATGGTATTAAGCTGTTGTAACCTAATATTGGATTTCAACGTACATTCACACACCCTCTTATACTGGCAGATGTGAACAGGCCTATAATATTTGCTGAGTTCCTCTCAAAGTAAATATTTGTAATACGCCTACTCCTAAATATTTAAGCGTCTAAAATCAATTCAGCACTCTGCTGCAAAAGTTTTTGTCACTCACAGAAGAATTAAATTAGGACTTTTCAATTATGTACAACGTAAAGCATTACAATGTGACCAATGAAATACTTCCATTCTCTAATTTCAGGAGCTTGAACCCGACGAGGCTTAAAACTACATAGACCGACTTCAAAAATTTATGGTGGAACTAGGTATTTGTCGTCCTTCTAACTCCCCAGTCTCGTCACCTTAACACATGGTCCAGAAAAAGAACAAGAACAGGCAACCATGTGAAGACTACAGACAACATAACACTGATACTGTCTCAGATAAATATCCCATCCCCAATAAACAAATTTTTTTCTTGTAACTAGCAGAATGCAAAATAGCTTGTCACCAGATTAGCAGATGAGGATATCCACAAAACTGCTATAACCAAACCTTCTGGATTGTTCGAGATCACTCGTGAGCCTAACGGTTTACAAAACTTAGAACAGAAATTGCAGCACTTCTTTAATAAAGTAACAAAGAAACTGGATTTCGTCTTTGTCTATATATAGATGATATCCTCGTAGCTAGCAGCTAAGAGACAGAAAATCTTCTGCACTTGGAGAAACTTTTCACTCGCCTAACCGGCTATGACACACATATAAAAGTTTCAAAATGCATTTTTGGCCGAAAATCATTCGATTTTTCGATCCACTCTATTTCAGAAAATGGCATTCTCCCATCGAAAGATAGAGATACTGCTATCTCCAGCTTTGAAGCACCTATTCATGGGAATTTGGCATCATTACTTGAAAAAAGCAGTAACAAATTCAATTTTGTTTGTACAGAAGACTATAACGAGTCTTTCATCAAAGTCAAAGAACCTTTTGCCCACGTTACTCTTTTACCAGCGGGAAATGTGTGTTATCCGTTGGATAACACACAGCTGCAGTACAACAATACAACAATGGATGGTGGGAACCGTTTCCATTTTTCTCCAGGAAACTCACTCCTAATAAAGCAAAATACTCCGCGTTTGATAGAGAGCTATTAGAAATCTATCTCCCAATTAAATATTTTTGCTATTATATCGAAGGTCAAAATTTCTCTGTCTACACTGACCATAAACCTCTTATCACAGCAATTTCCTGCAAATCTTAAGAAGTACACGACAACTCCATCATCTAGATTTCATCGCATAGTCTACGACAGATATACGACACATCAAAGGTAAATTAAACGTCACCAGTGATAGCTTATCACGTTCTGGTAAAAAATCTTCTACAGAAATATAAATTTCTACTTTCAACTTGAAAGTTGTACCAAAATTGCAACTGGAGAACGATGAACATAAGAAATTGATTTGTCCTGAAAAATCGTCAAGATCCTCAAATGTTAGACTTCAGTTCTGCAATGATTATCACTAAAAGCGCAATTCAATACCGTTCATTGGAGCACTGAGCTCCCAATAGTACTTCCAGGCATAAGAACTTTATACAATTAGGACCTCAACTGCACACCTGAAAAACTAGTGTATGGTCAAACTCTTAAAGTCTCCGGTGATTTCTTTGTCGACTTTCCTGCAGCCAACAAGTCCGATGATTCTAAATTCATTAAAAGATTGCTAAGCAATATACAAACCCTCATATACACTTCTCCAAGGCAACCAAGTCAGACCACCATTTTCATCAAGAAAGATCTCAACAACTGTACACAGGTTTTTGTTCGAGTTGGCAAGGTAAAAGAACCCCTAAGTACAAATTATGAAGGACGGTTCACAATTGCACGCACTGCGTAAATTTTTTCGTCGTGGACACCCTCCAGAAAAACACAACGATTGGCATCAACAGAACACTAGGCGAAATCAACACAATCAAAATAACTATAACGACAACACTCGAAAAAATTAAAGGCGATGTCCAACGGAAGTCGACGAAATAAGTAATTTGTTTCTTCTATTCTTTAATTAAAATTAATACTTGTATTTTAAAAAACGACTATCCTAGACCAGGGGTAAAGATCCATTTAAGCGCCATTTCTTTCAAGAGATTACACCAAATTTTCCCTTTAATGTCACTGTGACCTACCATCGACATTATTTTGATAACGGATCACTACTTGGTGATCTTGTTTAAAATATGGGCGGTACTTAACTTCACTTCTGATGTTGTTTTAACTGCATATAGCGATTTAAATGTAACTTAGCTGTCCCAATAAACGTTGATTTCTTTTGTTGATATTACAATATAATTGTGCAATAAAACTAATTCAATAATCACAACCACTTCTGTTTTAAGTGTACTAGAGTGAAAAATTTAATTATTTTGATACAACTCTAGGTATAAGATTTTTTCAAAGGATTAGTCTGGCGAAGATGTAGTTTCTCTACCCATTTCCATCAATTTCAGGTTAACTGCACTAGAAAATCTGTCTCTAGATGATCAAGTCCTACATCAAGATCGGTGCCTTGATATATGCGATGCCATGTGGTGATTGGTATCCAATCAAAGATGAACCATTTACTTTTACAAATTTCTACGATCGAAAAAATTTGTATTTCGTCTATAAAAGTAAGGAACCAAACATTGATTATTCCTCATAAAAAATAAGTAACTACTCAAAACGTTGACATTATTTCCATCTTAATTACGGAAACCTTTTTCTTAATAAAAAATCAACATCATCTCAAATAAATAATATTAAAAAAACATCTTTACCGTCTAAAAAACGATATTAATTTTCCCAAAAAAAAAACAGCAAACATTAAATAATTGTCAAGATAACAAGTAAAAAGCTAACCAACAACCAATTCTAATTCCGTTTCCTTACTGACATTTTGACATTTCACTATACCAAAAGGAAAAATTTCGTTGTTTTTTTTTTAACAATAAAAAAGGTAATAATTTTTGTGTAATAAGACAAAAAAAAAGTGAATACAAAAAATTGTTGAACACGACAATTTAATATTTTAGAATTGTAAATTATGTTTACCTTTTTTCTGACGTTTGCCGTAAACATGCTATTTCCCATCTGTTTTTCATCGCTTTCTGATATTCTATTACAATATTTCTTTTTCGAAAAAAAGTGTCTGGTGTTCCTTTAAATAGTGAAAATTGATTGAGAGAGTGCAGAATATATCATTTTTCGGTCACCATAAATTTTTGAGCAATGAGCAGTAATTCTTCTGGCCATAAAACTGAATTAATCCGACATAGTGAACAAAATTTTGCCTTATATAATCTGTTAATCATATCTAAGATGTGGAAAGCATGAAATCTGGTTCACAAAAAATAACGAACAATCATTTGAATTATATTTATTGAACTTGTCTGTAATTATTTCTACTGTAGAAAATCAATAAGCAGAAATTCTTTTAAACAACAATAAAATGGAAAATTATGAAAACAATACAATTTGATATGAGACAATAATAATCTTAGAAGTACAAAACTTTTCTTTTTATTAAAAAGAAAACGATATCTATAAATATTCACAACAACAATCGCAACAAAGAACAAATTAATTTATTATTTATGATGGATTATGACATTCTAATGTAGGAGTTGGGATTTGTTGATGGACGGTTAGTCAAATGCTTTGGATAGAAATGTGATATTGAAAACATTATTCACAAAGAATTTAGTTCAGGGAATAAAGACAAACAAATTGCTCAATCTCAATTGGATTTTCGTATGAGCCTTCAGTATTTGGTTCTCAACAATATCACAAAAGCCCCCGCCGATATGTGTTCCACAGTTATTCCGCAGAGGTCAGAAAAAATGAGTTTTCACTAAAGTATCGTTATCGATGACTTTTATTGTTAAAATAGGTCATAAAATTTGTGGCTTAAAATATTTCCTACAAAAAGTAGTAAAATACAATTTCCGATAAATAGGAGTCTAATGACAATTGAGAATTCGACTTAAGTATATGAAGATTTAACTTCAAAATATCATCGCATTGGTGGTGAAGTGTTTCGTGTGTCTGTCAAAGGATTTGAACTCATTCTGGCAACGATGAGGGTATGAGTTCGAATTCCAACCGAAACACGTGAAAGAGAAAAGCGGGGAGAGAAAGAGAAAAGAGTTTTTTTCTGATTTATTCCTAACATTACCAAATCCTCCGTAACTATATTGTGTCGAATATTTGTAACTAAACGTCGAATGCGGCTTAGAATATTTGAAAATTTATATAAAATATACAACTTTTTAAATCACATTTTTTCGAAAACCGTTAGTTTTACGAAAAAAGTAATACAATGTTTTAATACAAAATTTTGTATAAAAGTCATCCATTTGCTTGTTTTTCGCAAAAATAGTATATTATTTAATTACGAGCTGAAGTGCTAGTTCTTGTGTTGAGTTTATAGTTTGACGTCCGAACGTAGGGAGGGATGCTAGATGCTTGGTGCTTGATGCTTGATGATGCTTAATGCTTGATGATTGATGCCTAATGCTTGATGCCTGATGCTTGATTATGCTTTATGTTTGATGGCTAATGCTTAATGCTTGATGCGTCAAACAACAAGCATCGAACATCAAGCCGGGGTGACCCCTAGAGGAGTTATTGACTAGGTCCTATTACTTTTTTCTCCCTAACATTTCTTTCGAATAAACCAACCAATAATTTTTTGATTATGATTAGAGTTGTATTTTGTATGAAAGCCCAAATAAGTTTTTGAAATTTATTTTCTTATCACCCCTTTGTAGCGCTATTCAGGAATCAGAAGCATAAAATAGTTTTATAGAAGAAACATAACAGCATAGCAAATAGAAAGAATAAGTATTTAATTCTGAAACAGCAGTTTTTGTTTTTCCTTATTTTATTTCACAGGAATGAAATTATGGAAAATAATGGTTGAAAAACCAATACATATATGATTTTTAGCATTGCCTGAATATTACCTAAATACACTTAACTTCTATCTGCCACCCTTCTGAGGGTTCCCATACAAAAATTGAAGAAATATGTTAAAAAATAATTCGTAGCTCCCCCGTGGTGATCCCTAGAGTGGCCAAATGTATGAATAGCTCCTATTCATTTTTATTTGCTAAAATTTATTTCGGATATATCTACCCCCTATATACCTCCCTTCAGGAGGTCCCCCAATAAAAGTTGAAAAAATTTTTGTTGGTCCAAATTCGCTGTGACTCCCTTAAAGTGACGTCTAGATGGTCCTAATGCATGAGCATGTCCTAATAATTATTTATTCCAAACATTTTTGTCGAACATCTCTACTCTCTATCTGGGAGTTCTGTGAAAAAAATGAAAAAAATTTGTAAATTTTATGGAATTTTTTTTTTGTTTGAAAGGCCGTATCTAGAGAACGGGGCACAATCTTGATAAGTGCATTTACATTTTCGTCTTGGTTTAGCAATAACTAAAGAAACATTTACAAAGAGAGGCCAAAGACTTCAAAGAATTGCCGGTAAATTGATACATCGATTTTATAAGGATAGACTGACAAAGGATGGACTGACTCGGATGTTTTTGTGTGATGGGTGAGATTTGCTAGTGCAGGTAAACTCGATTCGATCTCTGCGAAAGTTCGTTAACCCATAATGTATTTACAGAAAATCTTAAAATCTGCAACATTTCTTCTAATCTGGATACTAAATTCCGAAGATGTGAACACTTTTGTTAAATCAAACGGCAAGAGAATATTTTCATCGTAATTTTAATCAACAAATCTGTTTTATCAATGTCAGCAATCACCAGATTCATTCATCAAAGTTTTGAGCAAGCGAATTCAAGATTCATTCAAGTAAATTTCATTAAGGGGATTAGATTTGACCTGCAAATTTATTCTTCACGCAACAATTTGGTTAAGAATTGTAATTAGTTCAATAATGCATGTTATTTTCTTTTTAAATTCATCACCCAACTAATTTGAATATGGATAAAATGTGCTAATAAGTTCTTTTAATTGGATGTAGGGTTTGGTCAGAATGGATCATAAGGTGAGTGAAATTTTTTTTTAGTGTTAAAAAACTTCCAAATAATTTTATTTGATGTGATAGTCTCTGGCTTTTGGGGTTTTTAGAGTCCCACTACTTTACAGGTTTGATACCGTCCCCTTCTATAATTTATCGAGTACATTTCAGTATTTGCAATGGAATGAGTAGTTAGACCCAAATTCACGAGCTAACGCTGGTCGCAATCCCTTCTAGGCACGCGTTGCCTCTGTTTTCGGAAGCTTCAAATTGATATTCAATGATCAAGAACTCACTGTTGCTTGATTAAGGTTGGGTGTAGTGTAAGGATTTTGTGTGAAGTATTTTATTTTAAGTTAATTGATTAAGATGTATGGCTAGCTTAAAGTTTCTCATAGAATAGTGGTGCAGTTATTTGCAGATGAGGTTAATTAGTTTTTAGATCTAAATTTTCCTGGCAGGGAGGCTGGTCTGCAGAATTCACGCAAGTTAAATCTAACGCTGGATGTATACAGGTTTTGCGTGCGTAACAAACTGGTAAAGTGCAGTCCACTAGACCTCTTACTACACCCCACAATCCAACAAGTAAGGTAAGTATGAAAAAAACTGTCGTGAAGGGGAAATTCTACTAAACACAAATGGCTATGGTGACGATGTTAGTATTTTTTGGAAATTAAACAACTTGCAGTATTACTGCAGAAAAATGTAAAATGCTTACCTTACCAACAGTTGGGGTCAAAAGAATGGTTTCACGATTAATGTTGTAATACACAGTTCGTTGGATTTAGCAATAGAAAGAAGAATAACCACTTTAGTCTCAGATGGTGTGAAGTATCTTGGTATTACACTCAAAAATTGGGTCAACTGGGCTACCATCTATAGGTTCCTTCCTTGGTTCTCGAGATTTTTTGTTTCGTAAGCAACTAAAAACTAGAGGCAGTACGAACTCTTGCTTGCTTATGTATCACAAGCGCTTTCAGACGAATCGAACAGCGAGTCTGCAGTTCTAATTAGATTTTTGTACAACTTAAACGACTTAAATACAAGAATATATGAAGCCTCTTTTGACTTTAAAAATGCTGGAACTACCAAGGGGTGTAGGAAAGTCCACAAACGTTAAAGAGAAATCTGTCAGATCACCTAACAAAATTTAGTATCTGAGAACACAGTACCTCTAACGGCCTTTCGAAGGTATAAAGTTCCAATTTCAACGATCGAATACCAGTCTGTAGCTGGATTCGCTATCTACTAGTGCGACCAACACGCTGAACATCTACACAGATCAATAACTCACTGAAAATAAAGCAGAAACTGTGGTTCAATTCAGAAATAAAGATGTTGGGCTGCAATTTCCACTTGGTGAATACTGTCAGTCTTTGGGCCTGAAATAGTTACCATAAGAGTTGCAGAATAGAATCAAGCAATGAAACTTTACAGGTATGTTAAGCTTATTAATTTTTCTGATAACAAGACTGCTCTAAGAACTCTGGGCAACTAAAAAATAGTGCAAAAATACTCTACACCCTTGAGACCTTGAGGCGTTGAACGACATACTAGGTCATTCAATAAGTCCGTAGGATGACACATAGATGGCGTTACTAGAATTTTTTCCATATGATTTTTATTTAGTACTAACCTTCAAACGATACGTGTATAAATTTGACAGCAATCTGACTATTTATTCGTGAGTTATAGCATTTTGTGTGAAGCAACTTTTGTTTTTGAAAAAAAATGGAAAAAAGTGAATTTCGAATTTTAATAAAGCATTGCTTTTTGATGAAAAAAAATACAGTGGAAACCAAACAATGGCTTGATAAATATTATCCAAACTCTGCTCCATCGAGACAAATGGTAGAGAAGTGGATGGCTGAATTTAAATGTGGTCTTACCAGCACAAAAGATGCAGAGCGCAGTGGACGCCCAAATGAGGCTGTTATTCCAGAAAACATAAAAAAAATCCACAAATTGGTTATGAACGATCGCAAATTGAAGGTGCACGAAATAGCTGACATTGTAAAGGTAGCAGATGGTAGTGTTTTTAGCATTTTACATGAACATTTGGGTATGCGAAAGCTCTGTGCAAATTGGGTGCCGCGTGAGCTCACAGTCGACCAAAAACAACAACGAATCGATGCTTCGGAGGAGTCTTTGGCACTGTTAAACCGCAATAAAAGGGAATTCTATCGTAGATATGTGACAATGGATGAGACATGGCTTCACAATTACACACCAGAATCCAAAAGACAGTCAGCTGAGTGGACAGCAGTCGACGAACCGAATCCAAAGCGAGCAAAGACGCAACAGTCGGCCGGTAAGGTGATGGCGTCTGTATTTTGGGATACGAACGGAATAATATTCATCGACTATCTCCAAAAAGGAACCACCATCAACAGCGAGTATTACTGTGAACTTTTGGATCGATTGAAGGCTGAAATCGCAAAGAAACGGCCACATTTGCAAAAGAAAAAAGTGTTGTTTCACCAAGATAATGCACCGTGTCACAGATCGATAAAAACGATGGCAAAATTGAATGAATTGGGCTTTGAATTGCTTACCCACCCACCATATTCTCCAAATTTAGCCCCCAGCGACTTTTTCCTGTTTTCAGATCTCAAGAGAATGCTTGCTGGAAAGAAATTTAAGTCCAATGATGAAGTGATCGCTGAAACTGAGGCCTATTTTGACGAGAAAGAGAAATCGTACTATAAAAGTGGTATAGAAAAGTTGGAAAATCGCTATACTCGTTGTATCGCCCTCGAAGGCAACTATGTTGAATAAAAAAATCGAGTTTTGTCAAAATGTTGTTTTTTTCTTACTTATCCTACGGACTTATTGAACGACCTGTTATAGGAAACGGGTACTAAAAATTAAATACAGTTTTTTAATATTGAAAAGACAAAAAAGTTAGCAAAGCGCTCTTTAGACAGCGTTATTCACGATGTTTACTCTAGAGTTGAGCTGCCAAACCAGTGGATTTCTGTTAAGGTTTATCTGTTATGACTATATAGATTAATGATGGGACTACAAACACGTCATAATAAAATGAATAAACACATGCTGATGTTTGAAATAACAAATGATTCAGAATTGTGTATTTGTCTTGAAGAGGATGAAACAGCCCTCAGGATACCAGAATTGAAGCATTCTTCAAAGCAGACCATCAAGGGTATTTGTGTTTTGCTAAAAGAATAATAAAAGATTCTTGTATGAGTTTAGAATGGTGGCAGTTCTTCACGATGATGATGTTTCACGGAACGAGCGAAGTGAGTGGACCATTTCTGTTTTTGCAGGTTTAATTTCCAGTCCTTATTTGCTAGCTCATTCAAATCTGGTTTCCAGGAGAAATTCCAAAAAAAATAAACAAACCAATTGAGATGGGCCTTAATCCGAAAAACGTATTGTAACGACTCTGCGTCGGTTCTTTTCGATTATTGAGACATTTCGATTATACGACAGTAAAAAGACGGATCTTTAGTTAACAAAATCTCCAACTTTATTAATTAACAAATTACAGCAGCTTCCGTTTTTCCTTACAATAAATTCTAGGGTCCTCTCCAATTTATGTACGATAAAATTCACCGCTTTTCCACAATTTGAATCAATAATATTCGGAATCGTAAAATCTGAATTTACTATTCCACTAGGTTCAAATTCTATCACTATTAGTACCCAGGTTCAAGTACCACCCGATTATTCCTTATACTTGCGAATATTTATAAACACTTTTAATTGCAAAAACTGCTCTCTGATATTTTGTTCGCTTATTTATATCCAAAAATAAATAAGTAGAAACTTCTGCTAATCAGTTGTTGTTTCCCACTGTACTTTTCTAGAAAACAATATTCGAAGTACATACATCATGAATGATTGGCCACACCTCCTTTAATTCATACTTGCATTGATTTGGATATGTAAACATTTGTATTAAGGAACTCATTCTATAACAAATTTATTTTGCATTAATTTACGCAAAATGTATTAGTGAACTCATTCTATAACAAATTTACTTTGCATTAATTTATGCAAAATGTATTAGTTAACTCATTCTTTAATCCATTTCTTTGCAATAGTTTGAATGTGGAAAACATTTATGCAAAATGTATTGGTTATGTATGAGTAAATTATATTAACCCATTCTGGTCGAAGTTTAATACATTATTTGTAATAATGGAACTACCGACCTGACCGGAGTTTATTACAGTATATAGGGTAAAAGTACATAGGCTGTAAAGTATATAGGATGGAAATTTGAGTGAAAATTCAAATAATTCTTAAACTTAGAAAAATAATTACCAAAGAACTCACAATTTTTTTAACAATTTACAACCATTTAACAATTTACGACTTATTTTACAATTTTTTTAAAGTGCATAGTTTGAGCATAGGGGGCACCCCAATATGCATGAAAAATGAAAATTCTGCCAATCCGATGTAACTTTGAAATTAAATTGCTCAATAACGGCTATACCTATTTTTTTTTAAAAATAGTGTTATTCTTACTCTAAAATATATCATATTTACAAAGTGGTGTTCATTTTTGTTCTTGAGATATTTAATTATTTTAATGATTTTTAGTACGACTAAAATTCTAATCTTTCATCATTTTTTCAAACAACTACCATTAACAAAAAATTTTAAATGCAATTAAATTTTAAATTTAAGTTCTTTTAATATTTTTATTTAAAAATTAATTACAAACACAATTAGTTAATTTTTTTTTCCAATGATCAACTAATTATCTATCAAACAAAAAAAAGGTTGATGAAATCGGAATAGCCGTTCTTTAGCAATTTAATTTCAAAGTTACATCGGATTGGCAGAATTTTCATTTTTCATGCATGTTTGGGTGCCCCTATGCTCAAACTATGCAATTTAAAAAAATTTTAAAATAAGTAGTATTTTTTATTTTGTCCATACTACTTATATGCCAAGTTTCAGTTTTTCACCTGCGTAGCTCACGTTTTTCATCAATATTGTAATAATTAAATAATAAAAATCATGAAAAATATTGAATAAACACAAAAATAAATTTCAAAAACTTACAAAAATTTTTTAAAAAGACTAAAAAAAATGTTAAACCAAAAACAAGTTTGAAAACAAAATTCCCAAAAAAAACTCAATAAATTTTCAAATTTAAAGTAAATTAAAAAAAAAATTCGAAAAACAATTGAACAAAAAAAATGAAAAAATCCGAAAAATTTTAAAAAAATTTTAAAGTCTAAAAAGTTCAAATTTTTTTAAAACCACACTGCTAAAATATCAAAGTTAACTTTAATAAATTAAAAAAACATTTAAAATTAGACTGACAGGTTTAAGCTCGTTGGAGTGAGAGGTTTTCTTTGGCTTAGGAATGGCAACCACGTTTACTTTATACTACGGAGCAGGTATATGAGACATCTACACGTAGATTGTAAAAATTGTTTTGAATCAATCTTTAGTAGGCTTTGATATATTCTGTAGTTTAGTAGGTGTAATATTATCAAGACCAGCTGACTAGAATGCATTAAATTGTTTGATTGCCCAGATAATATTCGACAGTGTCACTTTTATTATATTTAAACTATCGAAGGTCTAACACTTCCCGCAGTAACCGAGGTTTATATGGATTCTAAGAAAAGTTTAGGCGAGGCAATAGTTGGATAGTTTCCATACCAGAAGTAGTCCAAGTATCATCCGATTTAACTAGATAGCTTGGTATTGTTGTGTTGCTTGCAAGGATTTTTATGAGGCTAGAAGCTTTTGTGTATTCCTCAATATAATCACAAAAGGGTATCCAGGTTTTCATCTTGGCCATTCGTAATTCTTTTTTAACAGTTTCTTTGTTTTTAAGATAACTGTTTATACTATTTCCTAGAGCCTTTGGCGTTGTAAAAGCGATTCTTTTATTTATTTCGCAGTGGATCTTACTCTATGCTCTACCACGTTCTGCATTCTCTAAAGTTTGTTTTGTGGGCAATCAATTTCAAAAGATTTATTGAAGATAATAACTATATTCCTTACAAATCTGTTTGTTTGTTCAACAGCCTAAAAGGGGTTCGATGGTGTTTTGAGATCGTTGCCTTAAAATCTTCCTTTTAGTTTTCCAAATCAATTAAATTGCAGTTTCTAAAAGCTGATCTATTTGCATCTGGTTCGGTAACAGTCACCTGAACAAGAGTCCTCGTCCGACACTTACCAGTTGCAACAATATGATATATTTTTTCAGCGACAAAAGTTATGTCTAAGACCTCAACTGAATTTTTGGTGCGTATGTTGGTATACAACCAATAGGTTAGTTACTCAATAAAAATTTGTTTTCGGTTAACCTCTTGCCCGTTTCGTAAGCTTTTATGAATAATTTTGTCCAATTTTTTTTAAAAATATGCTGGTAGGAGCTCTGAATATAAAATTGATTAAGTCTTTTTGCCAATATGCCAACATGCCAATAATATGACCGTTTTTAAAATAACGAATAAACTGGATTAATCAATAAAATTAGTCAGCATAAAGGGGTTGCTTAAGTGCCAGGTAGTGCTAAGTAGTAAACCAGTGCCAAGTATGATGCTTCAGAGGACTGATGCACTGGGTCCTTAAAAAAAGAAAAAGCCGGGATCGGGTACCCTGCCGATTTTTCATAATACTCGGCCGGGGTGGATTTATAAACAACTGAGATTTCTAATATAAATTTTTAGCAATTTAAAGGGTGTAAAGTGGAAAACCACCAGAATACGTATTGTTTACATTAAAATTTATAGAATAGATTTTTAATATGAATTGAATTTGAATAAATTTAAAAAATTTCAGTTTAACACGACCAATTTCATACTTTAATTTTAAGCGTTAAGCTGGGTTTTAACTGGTTTTAATTATTTAATTTATATATATTGCTGACAAAGATTTTTTTATTAAAACTCTTTGATCAATGAAACCTCTTGGAACAACATTCAGCATACATAAATTAATTTCTATTCATTTTCACATATCCCAATTTTCACTATAGAAAAAGAAAACGTTTTCAAAACTTTTTTACTCCATATTTTATTTTATTCTGCTAATCAAATATAAATTTACAGATTTGTTCTTGCAAGGATTAGTGAAAAAGTTTTCAGCACAAGACCAATTTTTAGATCAATTGTGGAGGATTGACTTAGTTTCTTATCTTCTTAGTTTCGTATCAATTGGTTTCCATCAATGTTTTTTCATTGCCTGGTGAAAGCTATTTTGTTTTCAAACCGCTATCGTATACAAGCTAAAGGAATTTGGGCTTTCATATATAAAGGAAGAACTCCTCTTAGTGAAAAGGTAAGATATGACAAGTAAGGTTGTTGAATAATTCTCAAACTAAATTATATTATGTTTCGGTTGGCTTTGAAGCATATGCAATTAACATTTGCATATATGGGTATGGTAATTTTGTTACATGAAGTTGTAAGTTATTATCATTACTATTTAACAAGTTTTTTTTTCTGTTATGCTATTTGTTAGTTAAAATTTTATGTAACCTGCAAAGAAAAAGTTTAGTGTTTTCATTGAGGTTGTAAACGAATTAGTAGTTGTTTGTTATTCATTATCAAACCTAGGTTTGAATCTTCCTAAAAACATGTTTTAGATGTATGGTAATGGTGACGACCAATTATATTTTGTATTAAAATTTCTCTGTTATAATAGAGGATTTTCTCATAAAAAACGTAAAGTGGCAGACATACACGATACGTTCAAATTTCAAGTAAATAATTGTCTATTGTCACAACAATTCCATAATAAAACTTAAAGTTTAAATATTTTCTAAGAACAAGCAAAGCTTGTGCTTTGAAACTGTTTTTAGAAGTTTTTAGTAGTCTAGTTATTTCCATTCGAAAATATTAATTATTATCAATTGGAAACAAAATTATTTTCAAATTGAATATCTTTTTGAAGTGAAAACTTCTTTAGGCGCCCCACACACAGATTTTTCTGTAGGTAGTAAGTTAGGCTGATCCGTGACGCTCTAAGGAAAGACTAAAAATAATAATAAATAATAATCTATCTATCATTTTTTAACGTTTCAAATTGCGTTGTGGATATCGTGCTCGACTGATGTGCTGTAGGTGAGTTGGTGAGTGAGTTCAATCCCTAGTGTGGTACATATTTTTTTATTGTTTTTTTTTTTATTTTTATTAAATACCATTAAAATTATTTTTTTTTATCTATGAATTCATAAAAATAATAAAAATTTCTTTATACGAATTTTAAAAAATTAGATTGCTACTGTCTTTTGCAATTTGCATTCGAGTCATCATGCTAAATAAATATTGAATATATATATAAAATTGAAAGTATGCCTGTTTGTCCTTTATGCATTAATACATTAATCATCATGAAAATTTGGGAAGCTGTTGTGTACACTTAATTTGCTTTTTATTTAACTTAAACGGTAGTTTGCTTTGGTCTATGTTTTTTTTTGTTGAACATATTTTTTATGAAATTAAAAATAACGTAAAAAAGATAGTTATAACCTAATAACATTTGTATATCAAAATTATATGTATTGGAATTTTATCATCTTCACTAAATATGTCATCAGTTTGGAATTGTATGTAATACATGTTTTTAAAATTAAGTGAAGACTTAATACTTGTAACTTGATACTTGATAAAATCGATTATATCGTTTTAAAGCTCACAATTACGAGACGGAAATCGCATAAATTCTATACAAAGAAGCATAGCTTATGTATGATTAAACATGGATGGCAATCATGATAAATAAAATAATTAAAAATGGTGGCACTTAGCCGATAGTGATTCGCAAACGGCAACAATGCGCATTAGTACCAATGAATTTGCTTAGCTTTCTGCAGGAAGATTTGTAAAATTTAATTTTTTTGATCTATGGGTGTGACAACCACGCGTACTTTAGTCCCTGTTATTGGCATATGAATGCTATTTTGTGAATTATTTGGTTTACATGGTGAGGTTAGTGTGTGTAGTTAGCGGTTTATTGTTCTGACTTGTTTTTCATTTATTCTACTAATACGATCCAAATACTACTAATACGATATCAACTGATTGCGATTGCCAATGAAGTTTTCACTTCTGCCGTGCGGTCTTAAACACACTCTCTGTTTTTTTTCATAGTCAGCAGACCCTCGTCAGTTTCATTTGATCATTACCACATATTTTATACTTCGTGGGGTGCAAACTTGGAACGAGTCCGCAAGCTTTTGTACCTACCGTTTTTCTTGATTCGGTCGCTTTTTCATTCGGCAAATGATCTTGTAAATTTGAAACCGCAACTTCTTTTTATTAAGAGAGTGGGGGGGGAGGGAGAATTTGTTTTAGAAAACGAGGGTACCTCTGTCTGACAAAAATTTGTCTCCCATTGTCGAGTCCGATAATTGATATTTTGGCATGCTTTGGTTGTCGGACTCGACAGTAGGAGACAACTTTTGGTCGGACAAGGTTATTCTCGTTTTCTAAAACAAGTTTCCTCTCTCCCATATTAATAACCAGAAAATGTGGTAGTAAATTTACAAAATCCTTGGACCATCGTAACGTTTTGGCTTTTGACGTAAGAAAAATCGGCCGAATCAAGAAAAATGGCAAATACAAAAATTGCCGAGCTCGTCAAGAGGAGGGCCTATCTCTTTTAAGAAAATTTTGCTAACCAAAAAAAATCGTTCGGAGCAAACTGGATAAAGTGATTTTAATAAAACTATAATTAAAAAAAACTAATTAAAGTCTAAAAATTTGGGAGCCGATGTTGTCGAGCTACACTGAAAAATTGGTAGAAGTGAAAAGACGTCCAATGGAAATGGGGTTGCCGAAATTAACTCAACAGCTAGACCGGTACTGAAAGGTTAAGTTGAGGTAACTGCATGTTACGTTTACGTAAAAATTACTGATAATTCAATCAATTCCAAACATTTCTATTTCCAAATAATCAGCAAGTAAATTCGTCATTAATTTTTGATTAAATGAAGAATAAAGTTTTTAATAAATAATAAAATTAATTATTTTGGATTTGTGACTAATCGAAAACAAGTAACTATGGAAAAAATTAGCTTTTTCTCCAAAACTCCATTTTTCTCTTTAACGTGTTTCGGTTGGGATTCGACCTCGTAACCTTATCAATGCCAGTGAGTTCGAATCCTTTAACTGACATGCTAACCACTATGAAACCAGGGCCATAAATAAAATTAATTGTTTCTTGTTTTGTTGGAACGTCAAATAAGCTATATTGCAATTTTTAATAAAAAAAATTTGGTCCTTCGAGCCGGACATTGGCAAATATTTATTCTAAAGACCAAGCCGCCCATTTGCGAATTTAAGTATCATTTAAATTTTTATTTTGCAAATAATTTATTAGTATAAACTTTATAAATTTGTAAATCATTATTAATTTATTTCAGTTGCAAATAATTGTTTACTATATTTGATGAATTTTGATCTTTAAATTCTGTACTAAATTATTTCAAGTGCGTAATAAATTTTTATTTTTGATAGAAACAAATCTATAATCACAAAACGTAGCAATTCATTTGTCTAAACAACATGAATAAACGCGTTTAATACAACTTATTGTTTTTTTATTCATATCTTTTTTCAACCCTATGATATTTCTTTTTTTTATTGCTGTCTTATTTTGATGTGTTGTTTATTTAGTATTTTTTTACATGTACTTGGACACATGCCTTTTTTGGGAGTTCCATGAATATACTTATACGAGCTAAATTAAAGAAAAGCATTTTTTATTTTTTATTTTCTCACACTTTTAGTTAGATTAAATTATTAAATTACATCAAAGTTTTATGGAAGAATGAAAAATTTACATTTCTTTGTGTCAAATAGTCAAATTTATTATCAAACCTATTAACGAATCAAATATTTAGCTCGAATTGATTTATATACTAATCGAGTAGAAAAATGTAGTAGAAATAAATTATAGTGGAATATATATATATAGTAGAAATAAATTAAATTAACGTCGCCAAACTAACTGTTAAGTGAATTTTTTTTAACAAACAGTTCTGTGTACATATTCAAGATCGGAGAAACATTAAAAACTTGTTAGCCTTTGTTCTTTGTCTGCTCTTTGTTTGCTCGCCTTTGTTCTAATTAAGAGCGAAATGATTTTAATTTCGTAAGTAAGATTCATAAATTCAATTACATAATACAATATACTTTTATTTAACAAAGACCAGCATTTTTAGTGAAAGACGTTTTTTAGTTATTCTGTTGGTATTTGGTATAGTGTCGCCATGTTAATTGCTAGTAATTTGTTGTTTAAAATTTGTCTAATTTAATCGAGAAAATTTTGATTTAAACTATGCTTCTAAAATTGAATCCGCAATTGATATACTTTATGTGTCTTGAAGTATAACATTTTTTTCAAAATTGCATTTCTTAACGTTAAAAGCTAATAAAAATATAAAGCTGAAACATCTGCATAATTTTTTTTGTTGATTTGTAACTGTTCTGTTATTTTTGTCATATCTTCAACAGTTTATTGGAGCAATTCATTGATCAGCATTGCCAACAATTTATCGGAACAATTAATTAGTTTACATTGACAGTAATTTATTGGAAAATTTATTGGTCCATACTGTCAGCATTCAGCAATTTATTGTTTAACTTATTGGTCAACATTGTCAACAATTTAGTAGTCAACATTATCAACAGTTTATTGGAACATTTATAGGTCAATTTATTTACACAGAATGATTAACTAGATTAAATTACGTGAGCATCATGAGTTGGGTCTGGAACAAATCATGGGGTAAGTAAACCTTTATCTAATATTTGTTAAGTGTCGTAATTGCATTTATAGTGATGTGAGTGATGATCTCGGTTTCTTGTGCCTTTGAAGTCGACGGAAACCATTTTCTTTGTCATTTGCTTATTTTATTTTGTTTACGCTCATTTGCATGCATATCTGATTATTTGTAATCAACTGAGGGAAATCACTTCTCGGACACACATGGCTGTTGCTCACTGGAACCAAAACCTCGCTGGGGCCTCCATTTGCTTCCTGTTAGTGACTCAATAGCAGGTCCAGTGTTCATTCCACTCTAAGTTGGATGGCTTTAATAATAACGAAGATTAAAATTTTTTTGCAAAGAGACTATGGTTATTGGAACTTAGACGAGATGATGATCTACCCGTAGAAAAAATCTCAAGTTGAATTCAAATCAAACAAAACTAACCATTTGTTGGCAACGTGTGGAAGCAAAAACTAAGGTCAATCCTGTCAAACCAAGTTTGTGTGCCACGGTTAGGGGTATGTGCAGCCTAGCTTCAAGTAGAACTATTTAAACTGGTATATTAATTAGACTTCACAGAAACGAGTGATGATAAAATCGTACTAGCATGGCTTTCTACCCATAAACGTCAATGGAGCATATATGATACGAATAGAGTGTCAGAGATCTTGGAAAACACGTTTTGAAGTAAATGCCAATATTAGGTCTTCCATTAATCTAACTGATATAGCTTCATCTGCATGTCAATAATACATTATAATTAAATATTGCATTAATAATATAAAAAGAATTATATGTTTTTATTTTATATAAAATTATGCAATTTATGAATTAATTTTACAGTACAACCAAAAATACGTTCTAATTCATTTACAAACTTTCAGTATGGTCCATCGAGCCGGATAGACTAACCATCATTTCAATGGTAGGGGCTTGATAGTTTACTTCTCACCTATAGGTGGGAAATGAGAATATCTTTAACAGTACCTTTTGTATTGAATACTATACATGCTTCATTTACCTTTTGTAATGAATACTAGAAGTGCTTGTATTTTGTAATGTCACTAACAGAAAACATTCGGGGGATTGTGTGCAATGCGAGTTTTTGTTCCAGCGAGCTTCAGCCATGTGTATCTGAGAAGTAATTTCACCCAGTTCACCCAATCAGATTAGACTATGTAAACGAAATTAAATAAGCAAAAACAAAGAGCAGGGACTCTGACTCCAACGAACAAAGAAACCGAGATCACCCCACCCACCAATAAAACTACGAGTAATTCATTTAAAAAAGATTATATAAAGGTTTTACATTCCCCATGATTGCATCGGATCCAACTAGTTATGCCCACGTTATTCAGCCAATTGTACTAACTAAAGATTAGATATAATTCCCACAATAGCAATTGCACAAGAACAAAAAAACTAAAAGTATCAAAAGATGTCACTAATATTGTTGCACTTTTGGTCCAGGTGATTATTACATAAGATTAATCAAACAAATAGTATTACAGGTGATATATTAATATGTCGTGCCTCTGGTTCGAGCAATTGTTGAATAGTTATAATAAAAACATCTCAATATTTGCTCTACATGTATTGTTGGTCGTATTGCTAATTATGGTATGACCCTGTTCAAACTGCACACAACAACGGCTACTCACGCACACAGCCGGAATGATATGTCAATATTTCGATAGCAATGAAAAGTTATATTCGGCATTGTGTTATGATTTGGATCACATAAATGATTAGTATTTATAATTATTTCTGATATGAATTTTAAAAAAAATTTTATGAAAGTACTGTTTCTTATCAAATAATTAAAACGTACATTCAAACTTACAGAAACGTATGAATCAATATGAGACAGCAATCGATGAAAACAAAATCATTGTAAACAGGGTTGAGAAAGATATGAATAAAAAGACGATAAGTTGTATTGATCGCGTTGATTCATGCAAAAAAAAGTTTTTCCAGACAAATGAATTTTTACAGAGGAAAAATCTTCGTAACAGTGAGAAGTGGGTTGCCTATTATTGGAGGTTTGGCAACAGTCGGGATAGGCAATTGCAAGCACGACCCCGTCTATAACATGCAAATCTGCAGAATAAACAATTTAGTGGAAGAGAAATATCGAAACGCTGGTATAAACTCCTGAAGAATTATATTCAAAAATTGTTTTAAATCCATCGACAAGATTATAAAGCGAATTATCAATAAATGTCTGTATTTCTTTAGACAGAAACCTACAATTTCTTCAAAATTAATGGTTTACCATTTTCCTTCTGAAAAACTGGGGTTGACTACGCTGGACCAAAACTGATCAGAGACCACAATCGAAAAAGTTATCAAACCTTAACGGCATGTGTGGTTATTTTTGTATGCATCTGCAACAAATCCGTTTACATAGAGCTAGTGGGAAAAATGCTCCCCAAATTCATTTCTTTCAGTCTTAAATCGGTCCACATCATGACATGTTTTGAACTATTCAACGATAACGTATCGCTACTAAGAACCACATTTGGTTTGATTTTTTATCAAAAGCCAATTCTTTCATTTCTAATTTTCTATTAAAGGATCGCAGCGCAACTGTTTTTTGATAACCATTTCTACTCTGTCTCTACATGTTTATCCGAGCACTAACTTCAACCATAACAACAAAAATTCAAATAGAATAACAATAAACAAAGATATTTAAATTTACTAACTTATCAACACCTCCTTGATCGGAGGTCACAACTTCTAACAAAAACATTATTTCTTTTTTCTTGCTTTTATTCTTAATTAACTAAATGAAACAGAAAAAAAATAATTCGTATTTAAATTTAAAAACAAAGTTTTCACAATTAAAATTAAAAACTTAATTATTATTTTTCCAATAAATAAATGAAACAGAACAAAAAAAAATAACCAAAAATCCTTGTTAAAGTAAAAAGTTTAGTAAAAAAAATTAAATTAACTAAAAAGAAAGTTAAATTAATTTATAAAAAAAAATCATTAATTAAAACTTTCTATACATTTCATTGCTTTACTCTAGAAATTGAGGGTGGGTTGATAAGATTATTGTTGTATACTGTATGGTTTTTTATAAATTACAAAAACCAGCTACTCACTAAACATAACTGATCGATTCTAAAATGGACTTTTTGAAAAAATGCAAAGTCCCAAGCAATAATATTTATACTTATCAATCCGCCCTTCCAGAAAGTATAAAAGTTCTCAATTATTTTTAGCATCAGATAACGCAAAAATAAAAATTTAACGAAAAACAGAATGGAAAGTAAAAGCTAGAAAAAAAGGTAAATTACCTCACTTCCAATCTTATGTTGATTACAGTAACACAAAAAAAAAATATATTTAATAGTCAAAAATTAAAATTCTGAAAATGTCCTTAACTTAATTTTTTTTTCATAAAAAAAATTTTTAATTTAATTTTAACGATTTCTGCAACAACAAAAAAAAAAATCAAAACTCAAATGTAATTGCGGTAAATTTGAATTTAAATTTCTTTTCAATTTATGGAATTTGAAATTTATTGGAGAAACATTGTTAAATGATGTGAGGTTAATTCGATTTAATCGCTGCTTTTATTATTGTGGATGGTGAATATTTTGGATCTTTATTGGTACAAATATGTTTTTAATTGCAGTTTTTTGTTTATAGAAATGAATAAAAATTCATTGAATTTATTGTGTTTAAAGAGTTTAGTTGAAAAAATCTCATGTGTATTGGTATCGGGATCCACAGTATTTTACGTATACGGGTTTTATGGTTTTAGTATAAACTTAAACCCCGTAAAGGTTGAAGGTTGATGAGTTGTTGATAGTCGTCGAAATTATGCATCTCCGTTGCAATAAAACATATAAACAAGTATCTTGGCGTTTTGATAGCAACATAGTAGCTTGCAATTAATGGATTTCTTACACCTTTATTTAGTGCAAATCACTAGATGCACTAAAGGGATTGTAATATTAACTCCGACCTCCAACAGCCAGCAACAAATTTCAACCATCCCCTGATACAAAATCTAATTGAAATCGTAGATTAATCTGAGGAAACAATGGAATAGGACTGTTAGGATATAACTTTATAAGAGTCGAAGGAAGTTAATATAAGCCATAGAAAATTGTTTTATAATAATGATTTGTTTTTCACCAATATATTTTAATCGATATAAAAATAAAACTAAGCAAAAAAAAGTCAGACAAGTGCGAATAAAATTCGCTCGTCAAGGGTTCCGTGAATGTAAAAGACCACAATATCAAAAATTATCGACAAAAAGTTGTGTTCTAATGTCCTTATATTTCCAGACCATAGACGCATAAAAAAATAAATGTTAAATTGTAAATGTCAATAGTATATTACAATCCCGACAAACAATTTGTGACCAAACACAGCGCGTCGGGCACAATGTTACCGATGCCCGGTAAAATATTTTTACCAAATGTGCTCAAAAAATATTTTTTATTCGCCTATATATTAAAGTGTTACTTTATTACTGTGATTTGCGGCTTTAAAGTATCACTTTTCAGCTATTTATTTTGTCGTCATAGCTACGTCCAAAAAAGTAAAAAGCATTTGTATATGTTTAAATTCTATGAAAAATAAATTTTTTTATCAAAGCAACCCGCAAATTCAAAATTTCATTATCCAATTAAAATAGTTGTTATCATTTGTTGTCATAGAATTTGGAAAAAATAATAAATATTTTTTCAAAGGTTACTTGTTCCACATATTTTGATTTTAAAATTTATGAAAATTTGTAATTTTAATTTAGAATAAACAACTTTTCTTAAAATATTTTGCTTGCGGCGAATAAAAAATAGTATATGATGCACGGACGTAAGCTATTTTGGACTTAATGTGGGTGCAAATCTCGGCTAGCGCCTCGATTTGCAAACTCCACATCCGTCCAAAATCTTTAGCTTTACGTCCTAGCATCATAATGTACTATTTTTTGTTTTTTTAATTTTTAATTTTTTTTTCATAAATAAGTTACTATGAATTGCTGTTTTGAAAAGAAAGAAAGATTTTAAAAATTCCAAAACAAAACAAAACCTAGTGTATTTTATTTTATTTGATTTATCAGTTCGATCTCTTTCGTCGTAGGACACGCATTTGTTATATATTTGTTATATATCTGTGAAAAAGTTTAATCGCATAGTTAATAGTGTTGTAGGAATTAGTAAATATAATTTAAACATATTTAATTAGGATAAATAAAATAAATATAATTATATTAACAATAGTTAATTTAAAAAAATAAATTGAATCAATTATAATAATAATTTTTTTTATAATTTTTATAATAATCAACAATTATTAAACAGTAAGTACACAACACATGTATATTTATTTTTTTTTTTCAAGGATTTAAATGTAACACTTTGTTCGCCATTCATTTTATTTTCGCAATCAATTTTATTTGTTTCAAGCTTATTATGTGAAAGCGATTTTTCTGTTACAACCGGGCATTTTTGGGTAACACATTTATAGGTTCTGTTTCCACGAGCTTGATAACATGTGAGTTTTATACACACAAAGAAACGTACTGTAACATTTGCAAATTTTTGTGTACATAGTAACATACCGCTGTTTCCAGCAATCATTCTAAGTTTGATTTTGAAATTATTAAATTAAAAGAGTGCCAGTGATTCTCCAGTAACAATCGGGAATTTTTGGGTAGCAAATTTAGGCGATATGTTCCCACGAAATCGAAAACACATGAATTTTAATTCAAAAATAAAGGAATCAGTTTCATTAATTTTAGGGTATTATTCCGTGGTAGAGCTCTGGAACTTGTTCGCTGCCTTAGATTCGCTTTGTAGTTTTGCTGAAGCTGCAAATCTCAAGTTCCAATTGTGTTGATTCCGTATTCACCTGTCCAATTTTGTTCCGGCTTATTTGGAACATAAGTCGCCTTTATTTGGGTTAATCGCTATCTAGATCACCTTTCACTGTAGAATTTCTAATAAAACAATTTTATTTCACTTTTATTTTAAACCTTTTTTTTATTGGAAATTGCTTTCACTTTGATAGCTCGATAAAGAATGAAAAAATGTGCTTTTATATAATACCAATCTCTTAAAACAAAAACAAAAAAACTAAAATCTATTAATTAATTACTTTCCTTTTACTAATTTTAGAGACATCTATATGTGAACTTAAAATTATTGTGATTTGTTTAATGATTCTAAACATACTCCCCACCGTTAGCAATTTAAATTGTTAACTAGTCGGCAGCTTACACAGTTTATTTACTGGACGTTGAAAAGTTGAGTTCATGGTTTTAATGGTAACTACTCTCACAACCCCATCATCTCCTGGATGTGTGTGTATCACTCGTCCAAGCGGCCATTTACAAACTGGTACGTTTTCTTCTTTTAGTAGGACTATGTCATCGATTGCAATATCTTCTTTGTGTTTGTGCCATTTGTTCCTCTGTTGAAGATTGTTGAGATAGTCCCTTTGATATTTTTTCCAAAATGTCTGGATTCTGAATTAAATTCTTTGCCATCTTGATAGTGTAGAATCTGGTGCTGTTATAGGCATTTCCGGAACTGATCCCGTAGAGGTGCCAATCAGGAAGTGAGCTGGTGTTAGCACTTCGTAGGCGTCATCTGTGGATGATGTATAAAGCGGGCGAGAATTCAGGATATTTTCAATCTGACAAAGCAATGTGGTCATCTCTTCAAATGTCAGATTTATGTTGTGTGTTGATTTTAATAAGTGAGTTTTTACAGACTTAACCGCGGCCTCCCATATTCCACCAAAATGTGGTGAAGCCGGTGGAATAAATCGCCAGGCTATTCCGTTACTGCTCAAAAATTCTGAAATTAAATAGTTATTATTTATGTTCTTAGTTAACTCGCATGCTTCACTCAGTATTCTTTTCGCTCCAATAAAGTTAGACCCATTGTCAGTATAGATCCTTTTCGGCACACCTCGTCTGGCGGTGAAACGCTTTAAGGCTGCTAAGAATGCTTCACTGGTCATATCGCTCACTGCTTCAATATGGACAGCCTTTACTGCTAGGCAAATAAAAATACATAAATAACCCTTGACTGGGTTCGTGCCTCCTCTTCCCTTTTTGGATGCAAAGTAAAGTGGCCCAGCGAAATCAATACCGCAATTATGGAATGGTATAGTAGGCGTCATCCTTTCTGTAGGTAAATTTCCCATCAATTGGGCACTAGTTTTATGTGCGTGTTTTGCACAAATCACGCATTTCTTAAGTATCATTCTAGTTTTGGCACGACCGCCAATTATCCAATATTTTTGCTTTAACAGGTGGTTGGTTAAAGTTGGTCCTGCATGCAGATTGTTAATGTGAGTTTCCCAAATGAGCCGCTCGGTAAATATGTGATTGGACGGCAATATAACTGGATGTTTGCTATTATATTCGCAATTAGCATTAAAAAGACGACCACCAACTCTGAGTATACTTGAAGAATCCAAGAATGGTGCCAACGATGATAATTTGGAACTATTGTGTACTTCGTGGACTCTCTTCAGGTTTTTTATATCATCTTTGAATTCTTCCCTTTGAACCCATTTAATACATAAGATGCTTGCATATTCAACCTCATTTTCGTTTAGTTGACCATGGTTGCGTTGCGTTGGATCTTTTGTCAATAATTTAGTCGTGTATCGATAGACATATGCTATAATTCGATAAATACTTTTGAGTTTTGATTTTTTTTGAACCAAGTTGTTACAACAGTGGATTGGAATGCGTATGTTCTTGCCTTGCTTTTGTTGGCTTCTGATTCCACTTCCGCTTGACAATTTATTTGAAGTAGATCAGTTGCTGGCCATGACGATTCTGGTAGTATCAACCAATCTGGTCCTTGCCACCATTGAGATAGATTGGCGAGTAATTTTGGGTAGACACCTCTTGATCCAGGGTCAGCTGGGTTATCTGCAGACTTCACATGTCCCCAATGTTGCCGAGGTAACTTATCGAGTATTTGACTTGTTCTATTGGCGACGTATGTCTTCCATTTGGCAGGGTAGGACGACAACCAAGCCAAGACGATGGAAGAATCGGTCCAAGCATAACATCTTGCTGTAGGCTCTATAGTTTGCTTTACTGTAGACATTAGTTTGGATAAAAGATGAGCAGCACACAGCTCTAATCGTGGTAACGATATCCTTTTTACTGGTGCGACTTTGGTTTTGGAGGTTAAAAAATTTATAATTTGTGTTTCCTGTTTTATCTACTACCTTGCTATATACCACTGCACTATATGCTACTTCACTCGCATCTGCAAAGCCGTGAAATTCAATGTTTTGATAATGATTGGTGAACCGTGGTATTTTTATCTCTTCAAAATATTTAAATTGACCTCTGATCCTTTTGTATTCAATTTCAAAATATTCTGGAAGTGGGTCATCCCAATCGATTTTTAGAAACCACAATTTCTGAAATAATATCTTTAGTAAAAGAATCGATGGAGACAGGAAGCCAAGTGGGTCAAAAACCCGTGAAGACTCAGATATTATTTTGCGCTTTGTAATAGGACCATCGTGTTCCTGTTGTACTCTGAAGGTTAACATGTCATCGACAAGGTGCCACTGAAGGCCTAGAATTTTCACCGCTGATGCTGTATCACAACAGAGATCTGTGGATGTATCACTATTGTTTTCTTCACATAAAGTGGAAACATTTGACTTCCATTTTCTCAAGATAAACCCTCCTAGCTGCAATACCCTTGTTAATTCCTCTTTGAGAGTTGTTGAGCTTTGAATGTCTCTGGATCCTGACAGAAGGTCGTCTACGTAAAAGTCGTTATGTATCGGTTGTTTAATTGTGTCATCAGCTTCATCACGGGCCAGTTGTTGTAGAGATCGTATCGCCAAGTATGATGAGCAGGCCAGACCAAACGTAACCCTATTTAATTTATAATGGCGGATTTGTTGATTAGTCTCCTCTCGCCAAAGTATACGCTGATATTCGCTGTCTTCATTGTTAACTACAACTTGCCGATACATTTTTTCGATGTCAGCTGTTATTGCTATTCTATGACCCCGAAAACGTATTAAAATTGCCCATAACGTGGGTTGAATAGTTGGTCCTACTTTCAATTTTTCATTTGAGGACACACCAGTGCTGGACTTACTGGAACCATCAAAAACGATTCTCACCTTTGTTGTTGTCGTGTCTAATTTAATCACTGGATGATGCGGCAAATAGAACTTAGATTCATCTGGTAAGCTGAGTTGAGTTGAAGGCACTTCTGTGATGTGTCCCATTTCTAAATATTCTCTTATTTGAGGAATGTAAAGTTCCTTTAATTCAGCATCTTTTGATAATTTGCGTTCCATAGCAAAGAGTCGTTGAGTCGCGACAATCAAAGAATTGCCCAGTTTCAGAGAGGATTCTTTGCATGGAAGTCTAACGACATAACGGCCATCTTCCTGTCTCTTATGCGAAGCTTCATAATACTCTTCACATGCTATATCTTCTGGAGAGGTATCGTTGGTGTGAGGTGGCTCTTCTATTTCCCAGAATTTACGTAAGGTATCATCTATATCCATGGTTAGTTTAATATTAAGTTGAGTACTGGTGAATGAATTTGTTTCTCTTTGCACCGATAACTGTCCGGATATGATCCAACCGAATAGCGTCTTGTGGAGGATGGTCGTGTTAAATTGTTTTTGAGCACCATCCAAGATCTCGAAGACCTTGTCTGCTCCCAATAGTATGTCTATAGGGGCAGATATATTGTAATCAGGATCGGCTAGTTGTTCATATTGAAAACCGCTTCCTTCATATGGTTGGATGTTGCAAGTTGGTAAACTAGGCAGACTATTAATGATTAAGGCTGTTACCTGGACTTGTATTGTGGCATCGTATAATGATTGCATAGTTAAAGTCACCTTTCCCTTGGAAGTTACAGACGCTGAAGTAAGTCCAGTGACGCTTACATTTGCACGTTGTCGTGATAATTGCAATCATTGCACGCATATTTCCGAGATGAAAGAAGTTTGTGACCCCGAATCCAACAGAACCCTGCACCTTTGTTGATTTTGAAATATGTCATTAATGTGTACAATTGCCGTAGGCAAAATCGCTTGCGACATTTTTGATGGATGTTCATTAGATTGGAAAGCAGCAATACAAGTAGTTGATGTAGACTGAGATTTTAAATCGTCTTCTTCTCTCGGTTTTTCATTTTTGTTTGGAGCAAGCTCTGGATGCAATGTTATATGATGTCTGCGTCTACAAATTCTACAACTGTATCTTGATCGACATGTGGTAGAATGATGTGAAGATGACAAGCAATTGAAACACAGCTTTTTTTCTGCTACTGCTGTCTTTCGATCTGGAATGGTCATCGCTAGATATTTATCACACCTGCCTAGATAATGGTTCTCGTTACATATGGGGCATACGATGTTTGGTAACTGTGAGGAGAAGAAGCTCAATCGTTTGGAATTGTTCGCTTTGTTGCTTTGGATTGAACTTAACGTCTCTAATGCGTCACTCCTTTTGTTGAGAAAAGTGATAAACTGTTCCATGGTTGGATATTCTGCGTCTGCAGTTGCATGTGCCCATGCTTCTCTTGATTCCTGGTCTAGCTTTTTGACTAGGAGGTATATTAACCAGGGATCTCTGCTTTCAGCTCGTCTATCAAGCACCTTTAGTCCACGTATCACCTCGTCTGAAACATCAGATAGATGTCGTATTGATTTTGGACAACTCGGTTTCACATTTGGTTGTTCGATAAATTGCTTCAATAAGTTGTGTATAACTTGCTTCGGCTTGTCGTATCTGGCTTTGATTTTTTCCCAAGCCTCATCATAATTGGCATCAGTAGTGGCTAAGTGTTTGATTAATGAATATGCTTCACCTTTCAGCAAACCCTTTAAGTACTGTAGCTTGTGTACCTTTGAAACATTTGTGTTGTCATGTATTGAGGCTTCAAAAAGATCACGAAAGGAAGGAAATTCTGCGTAATCACCGTTGTATGCAGGTATGTTGGCACGTGGTAAACGTACTTCACTTTCTTTCTTTGTCAGACTTGAGATCTCACTTAGAAACTGGCTTTGATTCAGCATGAGGTCTCCTATGGTATAATTGTTTCCACCAACTTCATGCTGATCTTCCACTTGCTTATCCCACCTAAACAGCTTTGTTTTTAGATCACTATGATAAGATTCTATTTTATCCACCAACTCCGAATTGGCTTCATCAAATTTCCCTTTAAGCGTTCGTTCTAAATTTTGAAATTCTTTCCATTCATCGTGGAGCAAAGCGAGAGTTGCTTTTACTTCACTAGATGCTGTTGCAGTGCTGAAGCCCGCTACTGTAACCTTTATTTGTTCTAAATTTTTCAAAAAACGTTTTATCGCTCTATTTTCTGACATTTTTCGGATTAAGCGTTAGTGGAATGCCAGACGATAATATACAAATAGTATTCACAATATTTCAATTTTATCTGTATATACAAGGTGCTATTTTTTAAACTTTATAGCACAATTTATTTCACTATTTTTTAATAATGGTATAGAAAGTGTGTACTCACGTGTTTGTTGATCACTGTATCTGTTCGCTGGTGAATCCGGCTCGAAGGACCAATGGTAGAGCTCTGGAACTTGTTCGCTGCCTTAGATTCGCTTTGTAGTTTTGCTGAAGCTGCAAATCTCAAGTTCCAATTGTGTTGATTCCGTATTCACCTGTCCAATTTTGTTCCGGCTTATTTGGAACATAAGTCGCCTTTATTTGGGTTAATCGCTATCTAGATCACCTTTCACTGTAGAATTTCTAATAAAACAATTTTATTTCACTTTTATTTTAAACCTTTTTTTTATTGGAAATTGCTTTCACTTTGATAGCTCGATAAAGAATGAAAAAATGTGCTTTTATATAATACCAATCTCTTAAAACAAAAACAAAAAAAACTAAAATCTATTAATTAATTACTTTCCTTTTACTAATTTTAGAGACATCTATATGTGAACTTAAAATTATTAAGTAACATGAAAACATTCCGGACTTTTTGAGTAACAATAAGCCTCGTTCTCTTTTTCGAGTTAATGAAACATGTGGGTTTGTACTTCGAAATAAAAATCATTATTGCGTAAACGATTTCTCGGTAACATTTTGGTATTTCTTAGTAACATAGCAATCCTGTTCCTTTGCCAAATACGTTGTTTATTATTAATTTTACATTATGGTGAACACACATAGAATGTGTTCCATAAAATTAATTTACAAAATTCAATGTTTTTGGTCGATTTTACGTGTTTCTCGCCCTTTAATATTTAAGATTATTCAAAAATTTGTTCTGCATTAATTAAATATTTGCTTAAATTTAAATAAATGTTTGGTCTTTTGAAATTTGCTTATAAAGTTTTACCAAAACGTTTAAAAATATATATTAAAATTTTATATTAGTAAATTTTTGGTAAATTTTTAGAATGCCAAAATATAAGCCGATAAATAAACTCTCAAAACAGTCAATTAAACGTCGTTTAAACATTCCGGCTAATCCAGTAGTTACTGAAAGTGTCGAAGCTGAGATTGTTCAAAATATTGACGTCTATAGTGAAAACCATCTGACAAATAATGCTGATGAATTGCTATATAAAAATTTAGAAACAGAAAATATCATAGAAGAAGAGCTTGATGATAATTATTTAAGTGATGTGGATCTAGATGATGATGAAATGAGTGATGCTAATACAGAAAATGTAAAAACTTTTTTGAAACAGTGGAGTATGAAGTACAATATCAAATCGAATGCGTTATCCGAATTACTAACATTTTTAAGCCAAAATGGATTTAGCTACTTACCTAAAGATAGTCGAACACTACCTAAAACGCCTAACAATACGACTATATTGCCGTGCTCACCAGGAAATTTTGTTTACATTGGAATCACGGATGGCTTAGAAATGGTGCTGTCGAATCTGGAAGTTTTACCAACAGAAATTGTTCTAGATTTTAATATTGATGGTGTATCAATTACAAGGAGCAATTTAAGTTGTTTTTGGTTAATATTAACACGTGTCTGCTCTATTTAACCTGCAAAAATTTTTACAGTTGCGGTTTTTCATGGGTATAACAAATCAAAGAATTTTAATAACTTTTTGCAACCAGTTGACGTGTTCGAGGATTTTTTTTTTTTTTTTTGGAAAATAGAGCTGTTCTAAATTTCGAGAATTTCGTGATTTTCGGCTTGAAGACTTATTTTCAAAAATTCATAACTTCGGTTTTATAGAAGATAGAAGGTTTTTTTTTTTCTTTATTTGAAAGTTAAGAAATGGAATTTTTTAAAAATAAATATTTTCAACTAAAGTTATTAACAAATTCCTATTGTTATAAACAAATAAAATGTTAAAATTAAATTTTAGCCATTGCCCCACCCATAAAATTAGGTTTTAATACAATCATCGTATTCATCGTTCAATTTCCTATAAAAAAAGTATTTTTTTAATGAAGAAATGATATTTACTGTTAGAAATAAATTAATTTATCGAGCGCGGGACGACAAAAAATTCCATATATGGGTCATTCTTTTACATACCGAACAGATTAAGACAAAATGTGACTAAGGCATTTTTGATTCAGCTGAAAATTTTTTTAAGGGTTCTATATAAACATAACGATATACTTGTTTGAGAATTTTTTGTTTTTTTTGTTTTTTAGGGGAAATATAGCGGATCAAAATCTCGAGAATTTTGTGATTTTGGACTTGAAGACTTGTTTTCAAAGATTCATAATTTCAGTTCTGATAGAGATAAACACTTTTTGTGTGTTTTGTTTTAAAGAATAGAGATGCAATTTAAAAAAAAAATTGTTAATTATAAAAATTATTAACAAATTCCTATTGTTATAAACAAATAAAATTTTTAAATCAGTTTTTAGTAATTATTTAAAAAAAAATAAAGAGTGTTTAATGTAATCATCGTATTCTACGTTCAATTTTCAATAAGAAACGTATACTTAATTAGTGGAGAAATGAGTTTTACTGTTACAAATAATTTAATTTTTCCAGCGCCGGACGACAAAAATTTATAAAATTTGTTATCGTCTCGCGCTCGATAAATTAGTTCATTTCTAACAGTAAAACTCATTTTTCCACTAATTAAATATACGTTTCTTATTGAAAATTGATGATTACATTAAACACTCTTTATTTTTTTTAAATAATTACTAAAAACTGATTTTAAAATTTTATTTGTTTATAACAATAGGAACTTGTTAATAATTTTTATAATTAGCAATTTTTTTTTTAAATTGCATCTCTATTCTTTAAAATAAAACAAACAAAATGTGTCTATCTCTGTAGTGCCAATGATAGTATAACACTACTATATGATAAAATGTAGTGCCACTAATGCGTTGGTACACTATTTATAATAAATTGCACTGCAATTAAATATTTATAGTACATAAACTAACAAGCAGTCAGTAACCAATAAGTTCAGTTCAAAAATTATTAAAATAAGTTTAATTCATAGCAGTAAGTTCAGTTCTAAAATTATTAAAATAAGTTTAATTCAGAACAGTAAGTTCAGTGCAAAAATTATTAAAATAAGTTTAATTCATAGCAGTAAGTTCAGTTCAAAAGTTATTAAAATAAGTTTAATCCAGAACAGCAAGTTCAGTTCAAAAGTTATTCAAATAAGTTTAATTCAGAACAGTGAGTTCCGATCACTAGCTATTAAAATATACATAAGCTCAATTCAGAACATTATAAATAGAAATACAAGTTAAAACTGAAAAATAGAGACTTTTTCTTGATATAACATCTGCAAAGTACCGAAGTATCACACACATATAAGAACTACATTTTATCACATAGTAGTATACGTAAAACATTTGCACTACACCTTTATCATATAGTAGTGTCCTAAACAATTTGGCACTACAGACCAAGGGTCAAATTTTATGAGCGAAATGTTCAAAAAAGTATGTAAATTCCTACGCATTAAAAAATTACAGACCTCTGCCTATCACCCACAAGCGAATGGAGTGTTGGAACGGAGTCATCGACCTCTAGCCGAATACCTTAGGTGCTTCATAAACAATGACTTAGACAACTGGGACATGTGGCTTAGGCAAGCTACTCATGTCCACAATAACGTTTAGTAGCAGGAAATGATGAAAAAGATGATTTAACAGATGATAGAGGCAGTGGAGCAATTTGGTCTACGTTCTGGTTTTGTTGTTTTATATGGTTATTTAGTAATGTTAGTTGAGAAGGTATAGTAGTGTTTTTCATATTTTTTGAAGTAGTGCATGTCGTGGTTGAAGATGTGTAGTTTAATTGAGGAGAGTTTGTGTTGTGTTGAGTTGTGTTGAGTTGAGAAGAACTAGGCAGATTAGACTCCACAATTGAATTATTATCTGCATAATTTGTTGTTGCCAATGATAAATTTTTTGTGACCTGAGTAATTGCATCGAGATTAGAAGTATTTTGAGTATTGATTAAATAGCTGTTTTGATATTCATCAGTAAACTGTTGGTTAACATTGTTATAACTTGGTGTATTCGAATTAGTAGGATAGTTGTGATTTAGTTGAGACGATTGCTTGGGTTTGATGCAAGAAAACGAATGATGATAGTATGGATTAGAATTAACATATGCCATACCGTAGGGTGTAGATAAAGCATAACTTTCAGTCAGGTTTGAGGGATTGCTCGGTCCAGAAGTATCTATTACAGCATCAACACTACCATTTTCGGAAGGACGACCTATAGTTTCCGTGTAATTAATGTCCCTTGCGTTTTGTTGTATTTTGCTATAGTCGGCATTTTGTTCATAGTTGGCGAACGGTACACAAATAAAATTTTCCTGGCCAATTAATACTTTTAAGCAATTAGATATACAGTTTATGTCGGTTTTGTCTGCTAAGAAATCTTGTCCCAGTATACCGTCCGTATTCAGATTTTGTATAGATTCTACTACGTGAAAGGTATGGGAAATATTGTTCAGGTTTGTGAAGTTTAATGAGGTTGTACCAAGTGTACGTTGTTCTACGCCGTTAATACCGCTAAACATTATATTTTTGTTTCCGTCAATGCTTTGGTTTTCAGTCAGGCTACTTTTTTTTATTATTGAAATTTCCGCTCCTGTATCGATAATTAATTGGAGAGTCGGTTTTTCTGTGCAGTTTGTAGATATTTCTATAATTGGAGAGCTAATTTTCGTTTCATTGGCTTCCTTTATCGTTGAAAAAATATAATTATTGTTTAAATATGACCTAGGCAAAATTGAGATGGTGGGGCTTAGACCCATGGTCGTTGGGTCAGCCCTAATTAGTTTCCCGGATTGTGTAAACTGTAGTTAACAGTAGTATCGGCTGGTGTCATTATACTTTCGGATCGTGCTGTCGTAGGAGGGGGTGAACGAGCTACCGCTCCCAGATCTTGCGAACGCGACATTGTTTCCACGTCGTTGAAATAATGATTCTGCATCGGATAATTCATGTCGTTGTCTGTGGAGCTGTTTACGAATCGGATTGTCCGTCTGGCGGGGATGCCTGGTAATTCGTTTGAATTCCTGAAATTTAGTGTCGAATTTTGGTGTATATTTCTACTATTGGTACTGTTGTCTTGTTGGTTTGGTATTTGGTTTGACTGTTGGTACGAGTTTCTAGGGTAATTGTAGTTAGTGTTCCAGTTATCATAATTCCTGTCGTATGGTCTTGCTTGTGTTTGCTGATTACCTTTGTAGTTCGTGTTGTCAATAGTTCTGTTGGGTGTATTATCTTGAAACTGGTAATTTGGTCTTGAGTCAGTAGTGGGGTTTATATTTTGCCTATTATAGTTTGAGGGTCTCCGGTTATTCGGGCAGCTTCGTGCAAAGTGACCTTTTTGGTAGCATTGGCTGCAGGTGGTTTGTCTTGACCTACATTCTTGAATGGAGTGGCCTAGTCGTTTGCAGTGTGTACATATTGTTGGTTGTTCGCGCTGTGAGTTTATATTCTGTGGCTGTGAGTTGTCCGTGTTGTTACCTATTTGTACCTTTTTCAGTGCGTCTGCTATTAAATCTGTTATTAGGCTAACCGTTATCGCAGAGTCAGTGTTATTAGATGTGTGGTATAGTGAGGTTTCATTAGCGTGTGGTTTTCCTGCTGCTGTTTGTAATTTATCCTGGTCTTTTTCCCGATCAGTCGAGGTCCAGGAGCCGTTTCTCAGTCGGTCGTAATTTTCTAAACTTACTGCGAATTGAACCAGCTTATCCCAGTTAGTTTCTGTGCTGGGCGCAGTTTGCAAGTGGACAATAGGGTTGCTGATTCCGAGTTTGAAAGTCCGAATGGCTATGTGTTCGACTTCTTGCAGTAGAGCATCTTTCTTTATGTCACCGTAGTAACCTGTGAATGTGTCCTTGGCTGCTCTGCATTGGTTACGGACTCTATCTGCAAAGTTCTTGATCGTTTCGTCTGGTCTCTGTCTAAGTTCTCGCCAACAGGATAAAATGTCTGTGTTTGTTGCGGTTGGTCTAAAATGCTGTCGTAGTAAATGGCTAAGCTCGTCAAGTGTTTTTACTTCTTTCCCACTTACTGCTTTAAAGACTTCGGATCGAAAACCGTTCACGATAATTCCCGGAAATATTTGTTTCTCGTAGTCTGTTAATAAGACGAGCATTCCTTTGCACCTTGCAATAAAATCATCAATCCGCTCGTATATTTCTTGATGGTTATTGCCTTCAAGCATTGGGATAAAATTGAGAGCATTACTAATGTTTATTGTCGCGTTGGTGGCCATTTCTCTGTATCCTTCGTCCGTTGATCTACGTTCTAGTCTGTCTAGACAGTTCTCTAGTTGTCTCCTAGTATTGATGTCCGCCTCTTCGACCGTAAAAAAGGTTTTCTCTATATTTTTTAGGGTATCTGAGAGAGCTTTACCGTCGTTCAATGCCTCCTCAAATACACTATCTGATACTAATTCTAAATTATTAGGAACTACAAATGACTTACCCTTCGTTGGTGTGGTTGGTGTAATCACTGGTGTGGTTGACGTTGTTGCTGATGGTCCGTTGTCTTGTGCTGCTGATGATGATGTCACACTTATTGTTCTCGACCTCAGGTTTTTCGTTAACTGCTGAGTAGCTTCTGAGGGCTGGTTCATCTATTCCTTTCTGTCCTTATGTCGGAAAGGACTAACCGGCTGCGCCAAATGTAGTGCCAAATTGTTTAGGACACTACTATATGATAAAGATGTAGTGCAAATGTTTTACGTATACTACTATGTGATAAAATGTAGTTCTTATATGTGTGTGATACTTCGGTACTTTGCAGATGTTATATCAAGAAAAAGTCTCTATTTTTCAGTTTTAATTTGTATTTCTATTTATAATGTTCTGAATTGAGCTTATGTATATTTTAATAGCTAGTGATCGGAACTCACTGTTCTGAATTAAACTTATTTGAATAACTTTTGAACTGAACTTACTGTTCTGGATTAAACTTATTTTAATAACTTTTGAACTGAACTTACTGTTCTGAATTAAACTTAGTTTAATAATTTTTGCACTGAACTTACTGTTCTGAATTAAACTTATTTTAATAATTTTTGAACTGAACTTACTGCTATGAATTAAACTTATTTTAATAAACTTAAACTTTATTTCACTTTATTTTAACGTATTGTACTAACTTGGTCACTGACTGCTTGTTAGTTTTTCCTTCAAAACGATTCACTTTATTGATTTTAATATTTTATTTGCAAAACGACTGTATTGATTTAAAATTTGACTCCGTTAATTGTCTGAATACTAACTGCCCGAATTATTGATTAAAATATTATTTTTATAATTAAAAAATGATTACTCGTTGGGAATTTATTATTGTTAGTTAATTGATATTAAAACAATTGACACACTGACTTTGTTTTTAATTGAATTTTATTTAATGCCAATGTCGCGAATTGGTTTTATTTAAATTAAAAGATATTAACAAAATATTTGGAAATAACCCAGTTAAGGAAATTTATGAAATATTTGTTTTTAATTTTAATAGAGTTTTGGGTCAATTGTTTTTATATTTATTGATAGGAATTTGGAAGATATTGCGAATATAGTTTGGGGAATTGTTGTAGTAAAACTATGTAATTGGTTTTACTACATCTCTACGAGAACCGAAGTTATAAATCTTTGAAAACAAGTCTTCAAGCCCAAAATCACAAAATTCTCGAAATTTTGAACCGCTCTATTTCCCCTAAAAAACAAAAAAAACAAAAAATTCTCAAACAAGTATATCGTTATGTTTATATAGAACCCCTAAAAAAATTTTCAGCTGAATCAAAAATGCCTTAGTCACATTTTGTCCTAATCTGTTCGGTATGTAAAAGAATGACACATATATTAAATTTTTTGTCGTCCCGCGCTCGATAAATTAATTTATTTCTAACAGTAAATATCATTTCTCCATTAAAACAAAATACTTTTTACTTCACCACAATTTTAAATTATCGTGAAAAAAAAAAATCTTACATACCCCAAATTTTATTTTATCTTTTGTTTTGGACCATCCTCTATCTAAATAGCCAAAAAAAATTTTGGTGTACGTCTGTGTGTGCGTGGGTGGGTGGGTGGCTGAGTTTTCTGCATAGGATCTTGATGAAACTTTGGCAAATGATACAGGTTCACTTGAAAATGGAAGATTTGGATTCATTTCAAATTTGGACAAAATGGCGGGGTCTCCCGAACACCTCTAAGTTTAAATCTTGAATAACTATAGATTCCGGGCTATGATCTTATTGAAACTTAGTATATAAGGTTTTAGTACTCTTTCCAATATTTCTGCATACCAACTTCCGGTTTGTCACTTCCGGTAAAAAAGTTTTTTTTTCAGGTGTTTATCCCTACTGTAGCCTACAATTACCGATCGATTTTTATGAAACGTTGCGAAAAGCTTTTAAACAACATGAAAAAGATTTTATCAACTTTTGGAGCACATTGGATAAAGGGTTGGGGGTCCACCATACAACATGTGCTTTTTCCACAAAGTTTTTATGTTTGTTGGGAGCATAAAACATTCATTCGTGAATGAATTTTGATGACACTTTGGAAAAAGACGCAAACATGTATGACAAAGAACTGATTAGTTTTTGAGCGATATTGAACAAAGTGGTGGGGGGGCCCTGGAGCACCTGTTTTTTTGAAAGCTCTATAGCTTCTGCACCTGATAAGCGAATTGGATGAAACTTGGTATATGAGTATGTAGTACGGTTTAAAATAGTTCTGCATCCCAACTTCCGGTTTTTCACTTCCGGTAAAAAAAAAATGTTTTGTACTTTTTTGAAGTTTTTTTCAGTGTCCTTATGCACCACAGCCTACAATAATGAAGTGATTATGATTAAACTTATGGAATAGGGTTCCAATTAGCGTGAAAAGATAATTATCATGTTTTAGGACACATTGATCAAAGTGGTGGGGGGTCTACCATGCAAATGCTGACTTTTCACACTTTGTTTTTTAAGTTTGTTGGGAGCATACAGACTTCGTTCATTAATTTATTTTAATGACACTTTGGAAAAAGATGGAGACTGAAGTAACAAAGAACTGATTAGTGTTTGGATAATATTGGAATAAGTGGTGGGGGTCCGCCCGAACACCTGTTTAATGTGTCACACTTTTTTCAATGTTTGTTGGGAGCACACAGCATTCGTTCGTGAACGAATTTTGATGACACTTTGGAAAAAGATGCAAACATGTATGGCAAAGAACTGATTAGTTTTTGAGCGATAGTGAACAAAGTGTCGGGGGGGTCCCAGTAGCACCTGTTTTTTTGAAAGATCTATAGCTTCTGTACCTGATAAGCGAATTGGATTAAACTTGGTACATGAGTATGTAGTACGGTTTAAAATAGTTCTGCATCCCAACTTCCGGTTTTTTACTTCCGGTAAAAAAAATTTTTTGTACTTTTTTGAAGTTTTCTCAGTGTCTTTATGCACACTACAGCCTACAATAATGAAGTGATTATGATAAAACTTATGGAAATGTTTCAATTAGTGTAAGAAAATAATTATCATCTTTTGGGACACATTGATCAAAGTGGCGGGGGATCTACCATACAACTGCAGACTTTTCACACTTGGTGTTTAAAGTTTAAATATGTATGGCAAGAAACTGATTAGTTTCTTTTAGCGATAGTGAACAAAGTGGTAGGGGGGCCTCCAAGCACCTGTTATTTTGGAAGCTCAATAACTTCTGCACCTGATAATCGAGTTGGATGAGATCTGGTACATACACATTTAGTATGGTTTACAACAGGTCTGCATCCTAACTTCCGCTTTGTCACTTCCGATTAAATTTTTTTTACTTTTTCTCGTACAACAGAATTTATTTTATTATTAGAACTACGAAGTCCATAATATTGGTTAGCTTTTAATTAAAGTATTTTATGGATATTAGCTGATTATATATCCAGAACACTATGTTTCCAGAGCTGTGGTGAAGTCAGCCTATGCATCAGCGTCGCAATATTTTTATAGGAAATTGAACGATGAATACGATGTAAAACCTAATTTCATGGGTGGGGCGGGGCAATGGTTAAAATTTAATTTTAACATTTTATTTGTTTATAACAATAGGAATTCGTTAATAACTTTAATTGAAAATATTTATTTTTAAAAAATTCCATCTTTTAGCTTTCAAATAAAGCCTTCTATCTTCTATAAAACCGAAGTTATGAATTTTTGAAAATAAGTCTTCAAGCCGAAAATCACGAAATTCTCCTAATTTAGAACAGCAGCCAAATTCTGTAACTGTGAAGTGGTGGAGTGTTAAAAATTTCTTCGTTTCTTTTCATTAAAAAACTTATCACTTCACCGCTTCAGAATTACAGAATTTGCTGCCAGCTCTATTTTCCAAAAAAAAAAAATCCTCGAACACGTATATCTTTTTTTTTCGATAAAAAACCCCTAAAAAAATTTTCAGTCAAATCAAAAATGGGTCGGTCAGAAAGGTGTTCGGTTTATAAAAGAATTACACATATAGAAAAAAAATTCCTATATACTATTACAAACAAAAGCTATTATAAAATTTAATTACGTAGCAATCGTAAATAATAAGATTTGTGTATTTGGCAATAAATTTAAGAATCAACGCGATTTTTATGAATCAACGCATCTAGTGCATTTGATATTTACGAAACAGATTTATTTGATAACGAGGAGTGTTTTTGGAGCATAGATCTTATTAAATGCAAGTTATTTGGAATGAAATCAGACAGAAATCAGGATGCAGTGACATATTATGTTTTTTTTCCAATTATTCATTCAGAAAACTAAATAAATAATAAATGACAAAATAAATTACAAAATGTTGAGTACCACTTTCACTTATTGCTCCTAGCTCATATAATTTTTTGTAGAAGCTTTTTTAAGTGTAACTAAATTAATTGTAAAAATGTTATTTCTGCTTAACCATTGTTTAATTTATTTGATGGTAAAATAATTAGCACCTTATATTACATTATCTTACAGATTGTTAATCATAGTTTGGTTACAAAAGATTTCATAAACTTTTTTATGATTATGTATGCTGTGGTGGAAACCAAGAATAGTGCTGGGCTAAAAGAGGTTTCTGTGGTTCTATCATCGTGGATTACGGGTGATGTCGTAACGTGGCCACCAAACTACTACAAGGGACTAAAAAAAATGTCGAGTCCCGATATAACGTGGGCGCAACATTCCTGTGTGGTGTTGAAACAAAATATAGGTAACAAATGTTTTTAATTATAAAGTTAAATCATTTATTTGTCATTATGATATATATATATATATAAACTCTTATTACCCGCAGAAAAATACTCCGACGCAAAAAAGAAAGACAAATTTTTGGCAGATAATTCATGCTCCGAAATGGACGATGGGTATTCTCGAGCAGCTGTTACAAAAATTAATTTTAATATTGAATTTCAAAACGATGTCAGCCCTGAAACCTTAACACAACTGGTTGAAACTGCAGGCAACTTCGTTGAGGTATCAGACGATAATTGTGAGCCACTGGATTCACTGTCCACGTTAACTCAACCATTACCAACCGCTACTATATTGGGTACAGAAGATCATACTATTGAATATTTGGAGCAAAATATAGCCTCACCTGTTGATGCCAAAGAAATAGATAGTAAACTAAACATCGTCTTAAATGAAATAAAAAAAATTAGAAAATACTCCAAAGTGCAAGTGGAAACAATCACAAACAAAAATATCAAAATTGAAAAATTGCAGTTTGAGTTGACCCAAGTAAATCGCACTTTGGGGAACCTATTAACAACCTCGGTGACTGCAAATCAAAAACTAAAAAAAATAGAAAAGGACTCCGAATTTTTGTACCCGAAAGTGCCATTCCAAACAACGGAAGAACTAAGTTTATTTAATGCTAAACTAATACAGCATTATTATATGGATCAAATGGTAATAAATTTCATTAAATGATTTAGCAAAAGTTTAACCTTCATTTTTAAATTTCAGATTGTTCGAATATTTAAATACAGAACACCGAACACTAATAAAACAATTAAACACTTGTTGGAGCATTTAATAGATTATAAAGTTATTAAATTATATTCGTGGACCGGGCAGTCGGGCATTGCAAAAGGTATAACATAATGTAAATCATACCTTGAATGCTCTTAGTATTACATAATTTACTAGCATCTTTCTAATTTATATAGGTACAAACAAATTAATTTTTATGGATTGGAATAACATAATTCAGTTAGTAGAAAATACGCTGAATTACTTGAATGTGGATGCTCCAGTTACCATTGATGAAACTAGGAAGGGAATTCAACAGTTTCTTAAGCGTTCAACAATGAAATATGTAAAAAAATATCTTAATATTAAAAATGTTATTTTTATATAATTTAACTAACTCATGGAAATAAATAGTTTGAATTTCAATCCCAAATTATTTTATGTTTTATTACTATTATGGAAACCCTAAAGATTTTTAAAGCTTATTATAATTAAAAAGTCCATATTATGAATCAACAATTCCATTTTATTAGTCCACAATCATGAATAACGGGTTCTACATCTGCAAATTAAGAAAGAATTATCACGAAGTAGCCGGTGGTTAAAAATTCGGAAGACTTCAAACCAATTATGTGCCAGAATTGTGCAGTTTTTCGGTTTCCCACAAATATTTTTTGTTGGAAATTGTACGACAGAAATTATGGGTAGTAATTAAGTAACACGTACCATATCGGTGGGAAAAAAATCGGAAACAAAACCAACTTATTGTGTACCGGAATGCTGATTTTTGAATTACTATAGTCATATTTTATCGGAAATTTTACGACATACAATATAGGTAATAATTAAGTAAAAGTTACCACGATATAACCGTTATTAAAAAATCAAAAACAATACCAACCGTGTGCTGAAATGAGGTAACTGTTGGATTACTATAATCATATTTTATCATATATTATACAACATAAAATATAGGCTAAAATTAAGTAAAAGTTATCACGAAGTAACCGGTGGTTACAAATAAGGAAAAGTTCCAACCCATTGTGTGGCAGGATTAGGTAGATTTTGCGTAACGGATCGGGTTCGTTTCAAACTCGGTCCTCGGGAGCAGTGAGGTTTTTTTTTGGTTACAAAATTGAAATTGTTTGTCGGGAATCAAATCTACATTGATCAAAAATGGCAAAAAATGTTATTTCAGGTTAAATCTTATCCATAGATGTTTTTGGTAACTTATGAAAGATTCAATTACACCAGCTCGTAAATGGATTAAATTTGATTATTTTTTCGGTCAATCAAGTGTTGAAATTTAGTGGGGTGGAGAAGCTACATACTAAAAATATTTTTTTTCCAATAACACAAAAACTGTGCATTGCAAAATTCTAAAAAGAACTGTAATATTTCTTAAATTAAGTTCTCTTTCATATGACACACTCATTTGGATCAAAAATGGTTTTTTTACCCTCCCCACACCCATCCCATAAACACACAAAAATATAATTATTTGAGTAATTCGCTATGATTTTCATTCAAAATTTAACAATATTCCTGTCTCTGTGAATTTTTTCAAATTTTTCTGTCAATCATCGTGGAAACGTAGGAGGCGGAACAATCTGAATTTTGCACATTCTTGTCTATAACTCAAAAACTGTGCACCCAAAAATTCTAACAAAAATTGCAATTATTTTTAAATTTAGTGCTCTTTCAAATGATACCCCACTCGCTTGGGTCAAAAAAAGTTTTTTTTTACCTTCTCTACCCCCATCCCCTAAACACATAGAAATATAATTATTTGAGACTTCGTTATAATTTTCATACAAAATTTACCGAATTTCCTAGGTCTATGAATTTTTACAAATTTTTCTGTCAATCAGTGTCGAAACGTATGGGGGAGGGCGGTCTGAATTTTGCCCTTTTTTGACATTAACTCAAAAACTGGGTCCCGAAAAATTCTAAAAAAAATTGCAACGAATTTTAAATTAGGTGCTCTTTCAAATGACATTCAATCCCATTCGACATTCAATCCCATTCCAATCCCGACCCATTGCTTTTGGTCAAAAATGGCTTTTTTATCCTCTCTACCCCGGTCCCCTTAGCACACAGAATATATTTTTTGGAAACTTCGCTATAGTTTTCATACAAAATTTACCGAGTTTTCTAACTCTGTGAAATTTTACAAGTTTTTCTATCAGTGTCGAAACGACTCTATTAAAGTTAGCCGAAAGTCGATAATGTAGATTTTTAATAAAATGTCATCCGAAAGAGATAACACTAACTCAAACATAGCCAAAATTTTAAACGTCAAAAGTAATCTATGGAAAAATGTTTAGGTAAAGCCTCAAGTGGAAAATCTCGGAAAATTCGATTTTCTAAATTTTTTTATTCGAACTGTAAAAATCCTTCCTTTAAAGTATTATACCTGGAGATGGATCGAATTGATGACAATGGTTTATAGTTATGTCTTGGAAAAATATTGGGTCAAGTTTCATGTGGGAAATCTTGGAAAATTCGATTTTCTAAATTTTGTATTAGCACTGTAAAATTCTTGCCTTTAAAGTGTAATGTCTGAGGAGTAATCGAATTGATGTCAATGGTCTATAGCTTTCTCTTGGAAAAATATTGGGTCAAGTTTCATGTGGGAAATCTCGGAAAATTCGATTTCTAAATCTTGTATTAGCACTGTAAAAACGTTGCCTTTATAGTGTTATGTCTGGAAATAGATCGAATTGATGACAATGGTCTATAGCTATCTCTTGGAAAAATATTGGGTCAAGTTTCATGTGGAAAATCTCGGAAAATTCGATTTTCTAAATTTTGTATTAGTCCTGTACAAATATTGCCTTTAAAGTGTTGTATCTGGAAATAGATCAAATTGATGACAATAGTCAATAGCAATCTCTTGGAAAAATATTGGGTCAAGTTTCATGTGGGAAATCTCGGAAAATTCGATTTTCTAAATTTTGTATTAGCGCTGTGAAATTTTTGTCTTTAAAGTGTTATTAATTCAGTAAATTATTTGTGATTTAACATCACCCCGATGGAAAATCTCCCATCAAGAATAATATAAGTACTGAATCTAAAAAATTATGAAACATTTTGCAATCCATACAATTTTCGAGCAATCTAGTTTCGAACCAATGAGAAAATTTTAAACTTTAAAAAAGTTTATCATTCTCCTCAGGGCTAGCCGAAACTCTACCAAAAAATGATGTTATTTAACAAATAATTTACTGAATTAATTGTTGATCATGTGTCAATAGACACAAGTGAAGACTAGTCATCTTCTTCTCACCGATACAAGTTTGTTATTCAATACTAGAATGTCTAGAGTATAACAACACAGTGATCACCAGAGGAATTAATTGACTAAACCTGAATTTATTAAGTGTATGTTTATATAAATTTTTTGTTTTTATACATCGCTAGAGTTGTAACCTAATTTTTGGCTTATATTCATTAGCGTTGACATTTATTGGTAGAGTTTATCTAGTCGGCTAGCCCTGATGAGAATGATAAACTTTTTTAAAGTTTAAAATTACTTTTGTCTGAAAGACCTAAGTATTACAATCATGAGCTCAAAGTGAAATTTTTACCCCCACTTTTTTTGACATTTCTCGACGTTTTAGGACCTCCTGATTCTAAAGAAGCAAAAAAAAAAATGCATGTCTGTCTGTCGGCCGCCGTCATTACCTACACTGCAGGGAAAACGGCTGGAGGGATTTCAAAAATTTTTTTTTCTAAAAATAGGTATTCATAAGATGCAGGTCCAAAAGGACGCTGTGTTCGATAACTGTACCGGAAGTGTGTCAAAAAAATCATTATGTGTGTCAAAAATAGCAAATTTTCATATTTTTGGCTTAAAAAACGTTCATTTTAAGTGATTACGAGTAGGAAAATTAAATTTGGGGGAATCTTGATGGTCGGGATTGGTATGTGAGATCAAAAACTAGATTATTGCATTATAAGTTTGTCAAAAAAATGTTGTCAAGTGTGTCAAAAAATGTCAAATCATTTATTTTTTAGCCAATTTTTTGGAAAAAAATGTAGCTGTTTTTATGACGTAAATGTAATTGAAAATGAAATTGAACATGGAAATTTTTGAATTTGTTATAGTTTTTGAAATATTTTTGGAATTTTGAAAAAGTTTGCTATTTTGATTTTGTAATAATTTTTGCAATATTTTTAGAATTTCGGAAAAAGTTTTAATTTTTGATTTTGTAAGAATTTTTGGAATATTTTTAGAATTTTGAAAAATTTTTAATTTTTGATTTTATTATGATTTTTGGAATTTTGAAAAAAGTTTTAATTTTTGATTTTGTAGGAATTTTTGCAATATTTTTAGAATTCTGGAAAAGTTCGAATTTTTAAGAATTTTTGGCATATTATCGGAATTTAGAAAAAGTTTAAATATTTGATTTCATTCTAATTTTTAGAATATTTTTGGAATTTTGAAAAAGTTTGATTTTATTTAATTTAACAATATTTTTGGAATTTTGATTATAATTTTCCGGCAACGTATTGATGTTTCGTGTTAGTTTTGTAATAAATTTTTAAACAGATATAAAAAATACTTGTACTTTAACATAGAGTTATGTTTGATATACATCGCTGCCCAAAACTAAAAACCATGTCCTCGTGAAAGTTTTTTGCCGAAAACTATATCAAAAACCTTTACCCAGACCGAAGTCTTGATATCTCAGAGCTGTGAGATTTCAGCCCCTCCATATTTTTCTCAATGGTTCGAAACTAAAATTGTATGGATTGCAGAAAGTTTCATAATTTGCATAATAATTTTTTAATTTCAGTTCTCATATTATTTTTGATGGGAGATTTTCCATCGGAGTGATGTTATAACACAAATAATTTACTGAATTAATAATACTTTAAAGACAAAAATTTCACAGCGCTAATACAAAATTTAGAAAATCGAATTTTCCGAGATTTTCCACATGAAACTTGACCCAATATTTTTCCAAGAGATTGCCATGGACCATTCTCAATAAACATTTTGGCTGAATATGGCACGTATAAACGATGTACAAGGCCTTAGTCGAGTAATTTCAATGTTCCCCTCCTACCACCCCTTATTACAAAAACGTCAACGTACGACCTTATCGATGCCTTATTCAGCTCTTATTAATACCAAAGGGCGCCAAAAGCGGGGAAATTATACAGGTTAAACAGCTGGTTAAGAGCTGTATAGTGTTCTTGTGTTAGACCTTAATCAGCTCGAGTAGCAAAAGACCTTATTCAGGTGTTGCCTTAAGGCCTTATAAAGTCAAATTATTCAGGCGTTAAAAAGTCTTTCTGAATAAGAACTGAATAAAAATAGCTGGTGAAGCCATTACCCAGGCATATTATTCAGGTGTTACAAATCGTTGACGTTTGCTGTATATGGGCTGAATAAAAAAGCTAAATAAGGTCTTACTCAGTCTGCTTATTCAGGCGTATTGAAAAATACAAAAAACAACTTTTTCAAATTGCGCCTCATGCATATTTTTTCTAATTTTCTTATCCGTTGCAGTGTATTTCTACGTTTTTCCTCTTTTTCTTCTCTGAGGTTGCTCTGCAGTTTATTCTGAAATTCTTATTGAGAGAAGAGTACATTTATTATTATTCTTTAAAATTTATTTCAAATGTTAAATATACTTACAATTTTTTTTTTGAGATTCACACGGGGGGATCGAACTTGGAACCTTCGCGTCGCTAGTCGTGCACATAACCACTCGTCTATTGTGACATATATACTACGTACGCTGAAAGTCATATATCCTTTTCTTTAAATCAGGCTGGACAAGACCTGAACAAGGCCTTAATGCATATGTATTTTAGCACTGAACTCGATAGTGACCACGAAAATATCAGCCCATGCATAAAAGCGAAATTTAAAATAAAAATTACCTCAAAGTTATTAATTGAAAAATTAGCAGAATACTTTTCACGCAATTCTGCGAAAATAATTAGACGGAAAAAAAGAAGATAGTGTTAAGGACTGCTGACAGAAGTGAAAACTTAAATCTGTAAAATAGCTGTTTTTTTTTTTGTATCTTCCAATAATTGTAGCATCGCAAATTAAAATTTCAGAATGTTTAAATTAAAATCATTAAAATTATTCTGAGTTTCACATCTATCAGCATTCCAAGCAACTATTATATACATTTTTATATTTAAAATAATCAAAACATATCATATAAAAATTTGCGTCTATCAACACCTTAGAAAGCATGTTGTTGTGGCACCTTGCTCTTAAAAGATTTTTATGTGTTGTTGTGACACAGCTTGTAATTTCTACTACCAAACACATTTTATTTTAAAAAAAATAGCGGATCATCAAAGAAACTTAGCGTAAGGGATGGTATCGTTGATTGAAAATACTTCATCCGCAACAACTTCCCAAATTTTCATGATGATTAATGTATTAGCGCACAAAGGACAAACAGTAATAGATATACTTTCAATTTTGTACATATTCAAATTTATTTAGCATGATGACTCGAATGCGAATTGCAAAAGACAGTAGCAATATAACTTAAAAAAACTGCGTTATAGATCAATTTTTTAAAATTCGTATAAAGAAATTCTTATTATTTTTATGAATTCATGAATAAAAAAAAATAATTTCAATGGTATTTAATAAAAATTAAAAAAAAAACAATAAAAAAAAGTGTACTACACCAGGAATTGAACCCACCAAAAAAACATCAGTCGAGCGCGTTATCTACATCGCAATTTGAAACGTTAAGAAATGATAGATGTATTTCATATTTAAAAAATAATTTTTTCTTCAAAAATGCATATTAAATGATGACGTGAATGGTATTCTTTCATAGTTTCGAAATTTGTCAGTAAAACTACTCTGTAATTTTCTGCGTATTTTCGCTATTATTTGTTTCTTATTCACTCTTGACATTTTTTCTGAATAAGACTGACCTTAATAAGGCCTTATTTAGCCTTTGATAAGGTATAGTTTGACAACTGAGTAGCAGGCCTGAATATGGTCTGAATAAGCGCTGAATAAGGTCTTTTAGTGCAAACAAAACAGAAAACGCGCAGAGGAGGATCGGACCGATGAAGAGCAATTTTGGCATGAAAATGATCGCAGTTTAAACAATGTACAAATCAAATTTGGCCAAAATAAATAGCTGTTGACAATAATTAATATTTTTTTCTGCTACTGCTGTCTTTATTGATTTTGATTCGGGAAAAATAAAATAATAATACGAGAGAAAACATTTTCTTTTTGAAACAATAAGTAGTAAAATGTCGGATAAGACAATATATGATGCGACCACGCGCACTGTGGTTTTATTATTTATTTTGTTTTGCTGCCAATATGAAATATGCATCTGCAACACAGGAAACACCAGGATCATCATTACCGCTGTGCATTTCTAAATCTTCATCACTGTCTACCTCTTGACGTCTATATTGAGTATCCACGATTTGACACAGAAGCATGTTGTGCTCAGAGGTGGCTTCGGGTACCGTGTATTCTGAAATGCTGCTGCCTAGCTCTGTTTCTGCCTCGAGCGTGTCATTTTGGTGGCCTACTGATGCTTCCAACACCTCCCACCACATATTACACTCTTCTTGATGATCACTACTATCGTCGGACATTTTTCAAGTAATTTGTATAAAACGAAGACAAAATATGAAACGAATAAAAATAATTAAGCCAAAAATAAAGATAATAAGACGTAACAACGATGATGACGATAGAACAAAAGAAACGTATATGGCGATGACTAACTAAAATTGGCGTTTATAATTTTTTTATTCAAAAGTTGATTTAGCTGAGTAAGGGCTGAATAAGCCCTTATTTTTTATTCGAAAGAGATAATACACTGACATAAGCGGCATAAGACCTGAATAAGGTATTATTCAGTCCGATATGTATGCAATAGTGGTATAAATATTTTAGTGACTTCACTAAACTGAAGGTGCACTAATTTACATTTTATTTTCGAAGGGTCGAATAATTTGCCCTCGACGTTTTCTTTACCAAAATAATCCGATGCGTATATGTTTAATGTAGACGATTGTATCGGTAAATCAAAAAAGTCTGTCTTACTAGTCACTTCAATGCCGTAGAACAATGGTTTTTTATCGTCTTTGTCGGACGAAATAATATTATGTAAGGAGACAATCCAATTATCAGTGGTTAAAAACCATTAATTAGCACTGTCAGTACTAATACTGAAGTCTCCGAAATCGCATTTGGAGTAAAAGTATGGCTCGCCACTTATTGGCTTGAATTTGCTCGGGATATTCACACCGATGTTCCGCATTGAGAGAATAGTTGATTGTGATGATGATGTCGCCGTGTTGTTTTTTTCCAAGTCATCAAAATCAATCGTGCTAGCAGCAGCAGTTACTTCGCTCATACGATTGATAACTTGACGTAGGGTGTATCTGCGTCCTCTTATAGAGCGTTTGATATTTCCAAGCATGTTTTCGTATGGATAGGCGGTGAACGATTGCAGTTCTCCCAGAAATTCAACATCGTCGACCAAATGCACCAAATTGTGAACATAGCTTGTGACATAGTGTTTGCCGTAGATCTTTTGAAAGCAGGCTACGTAGTGTTTCAGCATTTCTCTCGCTAGTGGCAGTAAATGCGCAAAAGTTGATGATTCACAAATTGTGACGGCACTAAACAATGTCAAGAAGTGTTGATAGCCTGCGTAAGGCAAAGCATCCTTCAGTACAACTATGCCAACATACAATAAAAATGAACGACACTCCAAGCCTTTCCAATGTGCCAAACAGTCTAATCCTCGCATACGGCGATGAATTTCACGCGCGGCAATTTGCACTTTTTTAGCAATTTTGTAGTGCCTGCGATTTGTTCCGCCGACATTTTTGTTCGAGTTCTGCGGAAAATGCCGTCTCTCCAAGCAAACAATAAGCGTTTCATAACTCCCAAATGCAGTAGATGTAGAGAATTGCCTACTGGAAATTGTTTAATCATATCTACATCGAGTTGCGTCAAGGGTGTGTTGCGCTTATGGTGATGCTCATATTCTCCGCTTCGGAAGCCTTCATCGGTACGTTTCGGGTGTTCCGCGTCTACTTTGAAAACTGTTGTTCGACTGAATTCATCGTAGTTGCCAACTATGGTGCACTTTTGACAAGCATGGTGCCCGTTGAAATTTACGACGCCTACAAAAATGAAATCCACGTTATATATATTATTAAATTAATATACTCAGATGAAGCAACACAATTTCACGATTATTTTGTGCTCCTTGATTACTACACCGTGTTCCATTAACGATCTTAGGTCGTTCACCATCGGCAAAAGATAACTTTCCAAATTAGTTGCTTTCGCTATGCCATGATACACACCAATTACCATTGGCCTCACTTTTGGAAATTCGAATATATTGAATAGAATGGGCCACAATTCATCTCTTGCACTTTTATAGATCGGCAAACCATCCATGTTAATGTTCAATGAAATGGTTACTGGCTTCGAAACGTTGCAAAGTAAGTTTTCTAAACAATATTGCAAACCATTGTGCCAATAGTATTGATTTTCACCGATTTCTTGTATATCTTGAGTGTATCCCGGTGTCTTCAGTAATGTGCGTGCATCTCTCGGCAGCACAGGTTTTTCACAATAATCATTGATAATATTGATAATTCCTTTGAGTGAATTGTTAGTGATGTTGTTTTCCAATGCCCACTTTACTACATTTTTACGCAGCTCCACTCTTTTTGCAGTTTCTTTGCAAAAAATACTGTCAGTCTCACCATCATCAGAATTATCTTCATCGTCAGCACTATCTTCTGTGACAAATAATAATTCATCGTGACCAGCAGCAAGATAGTGTTCGTCATCATTATTTTCTGATGTTTGTAAATATTCTGAAACATTTATGTTATTATTATTTCGATAAATATAAGTCGATGGGAAAATGTGTTTTATTTTATTACCGGTAGATTAACATGAAAATGCTGAATAATTATGTTCATCTGATATGTCGGAATGAATAAATTGAATCGGCGATTGCTGTGCAGAAGTAGATGTATTCAATATTAATGATGATGCATTATTATTATCATTTTTTTTTAAATGAAGCTGCTGTTGGTGGATTATTTGTTTGCGGCAAAGAAGTTGCCGACGATGCTCCCAAAATAGATGTTTTTGGTCGCTATTGAATTTTCATCATTTGCAGCGGAGATGGCGAATACATTATATTGTTAAACTCTCTGCGAATGCTTTTATAATATGCACCTGACTTTTTAACTTTTTTCCGCGCAGAGGGTGCACATTTTGAAACCTTTTTATTATTCATTTTAACGAATATAATTGAACACACGTAAGATAATTATATTTTAGCAGCGTGTTAACAACGTCGTAATATATATATGTCAAATAAACAACGCGTCATTATTTTCTACAAAGAATTACGGTATGTATAAGACCTGAAAAAGCAAATTATTATTCAGGCATCATCTGTCTCAACTGAGTAAAACCTTTTCAATAGGCCTTATTCAGGTAGAACTGTATACAAGCTGAATAAAATTTTGCTGAACATTATTCAGGTTGTTATTCAGCTCTAACCTGTATAAACCCCAATCTGAATACAAGCTGTTTAGTTTACCTTAATACGTCGTTATTCAGGACCTTATGCAGCCAAATAAGCTGAATAAGCACATCCTCAATACAAGCTGTTTAATTAACCTTAATACGTCTTTATTCAGTCCCTTATGCAACCAAATAGGCTGTATAACGATTTAAACTGAATAAATATTTAAAAAAGGCGTATTTCAGCTGCTAATCAGATTTTATCTGTATAATTCTCATTTCCCCTGAAGTTATTCAGATAAATGTTTATTGGGTTGTCATCAATTCGATCTATCTCTGAACATAACACTTTAAAGGCAAGAATTTTACAGTGCTAATACCAAATTTAAAAAATCGAATTTTCCGAGATTTTCCACAAGAAACTTGACCCAATATTTTTCCGAGAGATTGCTATTGACTATTGTCATCAATTTGATCTATTTCCAGACATAACACTTTAAAGGCAAGATTTTTACAGTGCTAATACAAAATTTAGAAAATCGGATTTTCCGAGATTTCCCACATGAAATTTGACCCAATATTTTCCCTAGAGATAGCTATCGACCATTGTTATCAGTTCGATCTCTCTTCAGACATAACACTTTTAAGGCAAGGTTTTTACAGTGCTAATACCAAATTTAGAAAATCGAATTTTCCGAGATTTCTCACATGAAACTTGACCCAATATTTTTTCAAGAGATTGATTTTGACTATTGGCATTAATTCGATCTTTTTTTTTTTTTTTTTATAGTTCGAACTTATCACTTAGGTTATTTACCTCTAATGCTTTATGCACGTGTTAGCGATAGGAAAGGAAAGTTTAAAGGGTGGTATTTAGGGATTTGGGAATTTGGGATAGGATTGGAGCGATAGTGTTGATGTACTGCTGATTTAAAAGCTTGAGGATTGTATGTAGCAGGGAAAACATTTTTTGGTAATCGATTCCACCAGTATACCGAACGTGGAACAAGGGTGTTATTATAGCTAGATGTTCTCACATATGAGGCCTCCTAGGTATGCTTATGGGAATGCAACGATTGTCTTGTGGCTCGTGACGATTTGCGTAATGGTGGTATTAAATCATTAACATCTTTAGAGCATTTACCGTAGTAGTATCTGTAGAATAGTGTAAGAGCTCCAACCACTCTTCTATGATGGAGAGAATCCATACCCGATGTTATCATTGGATCATCAATCAGTTTTAAAGCACGTCTGTGGACTCTGTCTACAAAATTTAAAGAGGTTTCTGGTGCTGCAGCCCATATATGGGAGTCGAATTCGAGGATTGGTCGTATATATGCCTTATAGATCGTAGCAATTTCAGATGGATAGAAAAAGGTTTTACAGCGACGCAGGAAACCAAGTCGTTGGGATCCCAATTTTGCAACAGAAAGAATATGATCATGCCATTTTAGTTTGTGATTGATATTAGTACCCAACAGCTTAAGCGTAGGTGAGGTCATTATTGGTTGGCTGGAAAACGTTGCATTGCAGCTATATAGCGAGGTTTTATGAGACAAAACACACGACTTCGTCTTCGTAGCATTAAATGTCACAAGATTCCGTTTGCCCCAATCCAGGATTAATTCAAGATCTACATCCAAGGATTCAACCATATTTCTACCATGAAAATTGGTGGTTTGACTAGATGGCTGTTTTTTAAATGAATAGGAATGGAAGATAGTACTGTCGTCGGCAAAGCTTTATATTGGGTTGGTGGTGATGGATAACAAATCGTTGATAAAAATCAGAAAAAGGGTTGGTGATAGAACCGAACCCTGGGGAACACCGGCTTGGATTGGGAATTTATCCGACATGGCACCATCCAGCACTACTCTGATAGATGTTTGGGATAAAAAATCTTCTAACCAACAGATCAAGGTCTTACAGACTCCAAATGAAATTAATTTATTGTTAAGGGCCCGATGCCAAACTCTGTCAAACGCCTTGGATATGTCAAGGGAAATAATATGAGACTCACCAAAGTTATGAATTGTTTTACCCCATTTCTCCGTGAGGACTGCCATGATGTCACCAGTAGACCGTGTTTTACGAAATCCATATTGGCGGTCGTGGAGAAGATTGTTGTTTTCGAGATATGCCATTAGTTTATAATTAATAATTTTTTCCATAACTTTAGCAAGTATCGAAGTTAATGCAATGGGACGATAGTTTGATGGGTCAGACTTGTTGCCCTTTTTCGGGACTGGTTGAACATTAGTCAGCTTCCTTGGGTAATTGATGGGTAAAGATCCGAGCTTAAGGACAAATGAAAAAGACTAATAAGTGGGTAGACCAGGGTATCCGCGCAACGTTTTGATACAATAGGTGGTATAAAGTCCGGACCAGCAGATTTGCTAAGATCTAGATTAAGCAATGTTGACCGCAAAATTCTTGGACGAAAGTAAATTTTGTTCATTGATGATTGGATAGGTGGAATGTTAGGCGGATTTATACCGGAATCATCGACCACAGAGTTAGCAGCAAAACTTGCCGCAAATAGATCTGCCTTCGCTTTGATTTCCATTACAGGGTTTCCTTGGTTATCCATCAATGGTGGAATAGAAGATTTGATAAAGTTATTGCCAACCTCTCGGATAAAATTCCAATATGACCGGCTGCCTTTTGTAGCGCGTAAAATTTTGCGCTTAGCATTGGAATTGAAAAGAAATTTAGCTTTATTAAATATTCTATGACAGTTGTTTCTAGCCCTGATATACAGAGATCTGCTGCTGGGAGATTTATCACTCTGGTATTTGTCAAACGCCAACATTTTGTTGATTTTGGCTATAGAACATTCATCAGAAACCCAGGATTTGGCCCCATTTTTCTTTTTCACAATACTGGTTGGAATAAAAATGTTCATACCCAGTAGAATAATGAATGTGATCAATGCAGTTGCTTGATTAACATTTTTATTCTGCAGAAACAAACGCCAATCAATTTCGTTGTAAAATTTATTGAGTTTCTGCCAATTACATCTATTGTAGTGCCAAACCTTTCGAGGAGCAGACAATTTTGGACTTGGCGCTCGAGAATTTATTTGAAAGTAGACAGAACTACACAGTGGTCTGATCTACCAAGAGGAGCATCGACTGAGCAAGTATATTTACCGGAATGTGTTGTCATGAAAAGATCAAGGAGATTATAAGAATGGCTGGCAATATTAGGAATATGGGTTGGCCTATCTACTAGTTGTGTAAGCTGATTAGAATCAGCCAAAAATTTAGCATATTGCCCTTCTAAAGATGTTTTGGTTGAGAAACGTAGCCAATCTTTGTGATGGACGTTAAAATCACCGGCTAATATAATTTCTGCACTAGGTGCTGTAATGAAGATGTCGTCGATTGTGTCTGTAAGAGAATTAAATGCTTCCAGGGTTTGATTATGGTGGTAAGTAGGACTACGGTATAAGTAACACATATAGATGTCGTGTTTATTTACGGCGATTTTGAGCCAGATAAAGCAGAATTCAGAAATACTACTTATTTCATACTGAAATAGCCTTGTATATTTAACATCATTTCGCACAAATATCATTACACCACGGTGATCATAAAATGCAAATTCCGGAGAATAATTGTTATAGCTGAATCGTGCATTATCTATATTTGAAACTTGCGTTTCACCTAGCGCAAGTAAATGAGGTTTCTTTTGGTCGAGATGGTATTGGATGCTAAGGAAGTTTTTTGAGAGGCCCTGGATGTTGGTAGAATCGATTACAAAGTTGGAGTAAGAAGTGGGCATTGTATATTAAAATCAATAATGGTTAAGTTAAAGATTAATAGAGAAAATAATAAAAACCAAAAGGGACAAGATAGAAGAGTAAACACTGCAATAAGCCGCAAAGAAAAGATTGGCATAGGCCATAAAAATTTTTGCAGTTCTGAGCGCTTTCACTATCCCACCGGCAATGGTAATAGACAGAAAAGAAAAATCTATTATCATATGTTGATGATTGAAAGGAGTTTATTAAATCAATTGCTAGTACGTTATTTATATTAAATTAGAGATATTAATTTACGCTTAATTGATACAACAGAATTTAAATCAACGAAAATAAAAAGATGGAAAAACGGGAAAGACTACTTTAATAAGAATCAAGTGAATTTTGTGTTGTTGCATGTGTATATGTATAATAGGAGATGGACAAAAAGGAATCCCGTTACAGTTTCACTTTTTATAGCATTAATTGATTTTAGGTTTTGTTCGAAATATTATTAAGATTTGCTATTTTAAAACTTTAGATTTAAACTTTACACAAACACACATTTTTAAATAACACGAAACACTTTTTAGAAACATCACTAAACTATAATATAGTACAACATAAGGTTGTACTCGTCAAGAAATTTAATAAAAATAATACAACATAAGGTTGTAACCCGTCAAGAAATAAAATAAACATAAAGCGAAAAATAGATTAAAATTTAAATTTAATACGAACAACCGACAGGTACGGGTGGACAAAAGCAACTGACTATCTCCGGACATAACACTTTAAAGTTAAGATTTTTACAGTGCTAATACAATGTTAAGAAAATCGAATTTTCTGAGATTTCCCACATGAAAGACCCAATATTTTTCCAAGAGATAGCTATCGACCATTGTCATCAATTCGATCCATCCCCAGACATAACACTTTAAAGGCAAAAATTTCACAATGCTAATACAAAATTTAGAAAATCGAATTTTCCGAGATTTTCCACATGAAACTTGATCCAATTTTTTTTCCAGAAATTTCTGATTGTCATCATTCAGTTTTTCGGCTGATAGTGGGAGTTTTATTTGACTAAAATAATCTAATCTGCATTATCGACTTTCGGCTGGAAACTTTCGGCTGAGATCATAAAAATGAAATCTGTGAAACCGATTTTCGGCTGGAAACTTTCGGCTAACTCTAACAGTATGTCGAAACGTATGGGTGGAACGGTCTGAATTTTGCCCTTTTTTGACAATAACTAAAAAACGGAGCACTGCAAAATTCTTAAAAAATTGCAACGACTTCTAAACTAGGTGTTCTTTCAAATGACACCTCACTTGCTTGGGTCAAAAATGACTTTTTTTTATTCTCTCTACCACGGTCCCCTAAACACACAGAATATAATTATTGGAAACTTGCTAAAGTTTTCGTACAAAATTTACCTAATTTCCTAACTCTGTGAATGTTTACAAATTTTTCTGTCAATCAGTGTCGAAACGTATGAAGGGCGTGGGGGTAACGGTCTGAAAGTCGCCCTTTTTTGACAATAACTAAAAAACTGTGCATCGCAAAATTCTGAAAAAATCGCTTTGTTTTCTAAATTAGGTGATCTTTCAAATGACACCCCACTTGACCCACTTTAAATAGTGTTTTTACCCCTTCTCATATCCTCCCCCTTAATAAATCTAATTATAAGTATATGACACTTTTATATATTTTTTATTAAAAACTTATTAATTAATCTATCATTTCAATACATTTGAAACTTTTCGATCAGTTAGGTTCGGAGTTAATCGAGGTAAGAAAGCACGAAAAAAACGTCATTATTCAAAATTATACAAAAAATGGTGAAGTGTAAAATTCCAAAATAAATTTTTATGGCATTATGGAATACTGAAATGAAGCCCTTGCATATGATACCCTACTTGAATTTATAAAAAAATGTATTTTCTCAAAGGTCTCACATCGTACCCCTGTAAAGCAAACGAAAACCAATTTCAAATTCATAACATTTATAGTTTACGAGATATTCGATGTAATGTAAAAAAAACTCGTTTAACTTTCACCAATAGTGTTGCGTATAAAAACGGGAACCGTAAAAATGTTACCATTGCGCGATTGCCCGACAGGGAACTATTATGTTATTACTAAATAAAAACAATTAACTTTTATAATTGACATGTTTTGAGCAAATTCCGTAAACGACTAACTAATAAAATATTTATAATATATAGGAAAAATATTACAATTGAATCTGAATATTACAAATACATTGATACATCTATTTATACAGTAAAGCATATGAAATATAATATACATCAGGAACTAAACTAAACTAAACTAAACTAAGCTAAGCTAAACTAAACTAAACTAAACTAAACTAAACTAAGCTAAACTAAGCTAAACTAAGCTAAACTAAACTAAACTAAACTAAACTTAGCTTAACTTAACTAAACTAAACTAAGCTAAACTAAAGTAAACTAAACTAAACTAAACTAAATTAAACTAAACTAAACTAAACTAAACTAAAATAAACTAAACTAAACTAAACTAAACTAAGCTAAACTAAATTAAGCTAAACAGAACTAAATTAAACTAAACTAAACTAAACTAAACTAAACTAAACTAAACTAAACTAAACTAAGCTAAGCTAAACTAAACTAAACTTAACTAAACTAAACTAAGGTAAACTAAATTAAGCTAAACTGAACTAAATTAAACTAAACTAAACTAAACTAAACTAAACTAAACTAAGCTAAGCTAAACTAAACTAAACTAAACTAAACTAAGGTAAACTAAACAAAAAATTTTGATAAAAAGAAATATAACTAAAGAATGACATGTGTGTGATTCGCGTCAAGTGAGCCACACTTTGGGATCCATTACCTAGCATATTTTCTGCTAGAACAGAATGGTTAGAATGCACTGTTGCACGAAAGAATCTGCAGTAATTCTCTGGCTTATTTTAATAAAAGTTTTAATGAACCAACCTTTCCGAACGAGAAATTTTGGAAGGCAAGCACTCCGTCGAAATACCACAGTGATGCATTGGTCCTTTACATACGTTTATTTCACTGTATGGAAAAGACAGGAATTTTACAAAAAAAAATTATAAAGCTTCTCAAGCGCCGTTCGAGTTGTAGTTAAGATTAGAATAGCGATTGGGAAACTAAACTTATAAGATTTATAACACAATATCTTAATCTGTTTGGTTGCATATATTTCTTTTGTTTTTTTTGGGGGGGGGGGCCTATATGATTTGGGTTCGTTCGACTTCTTTCCCGGCTTGGGTATGAATATACTACTCTAGATTCTCTCCATATCTGAGGAATGTACGCAAGACTAAAATTTGCTATAAACAAACGCTCGAGGTATGGGAGAATTGTAGTTAAACGTTTTGCAGAAAGATCGGGAACATTCCGTAGCCTCCTGGGGATTTGAACGATCCGAACGATTTGATTGCCCAAATCATTCTGTTGGGGAAGAATGTTCTGTTAGCTAGTTGGTCTGAAACCTTCCTAGTTTCAGGATCTAACGGACCATAGTTTGGTATATTTTCCTTTTTCGAGCTCACGCATGTAGAACCCTGTAAGTGTGTCTTTAAAAGTATTTCTAAAGCCTCACTTCAGCTGGTAGAGTAAGTACCAACCAGCCTGCAGATTAAACCCAAAGGGTGTGTGTAATCAGACGCATGCAATTTTTGGAGTAGAGCTGTAGCTGGTAGACTATGATTGCCATTCCACCAAGCCACATCTATAGTCCTTTTAGACTTAGGAAAATAGGCAATAGGAAAATTGCGGTGGTAAGCTTTGATGATAAAATCCTGCAAGTGGCTTGCCACATAGTCGAGCTCCATTATGGAGTTGATCCTCCCACAATCGCCTACATTATCCCAAAGATATACTATAAAGAGATCCCAGTCGGTCTTCCTAAAATGAAGAGTACTCTGCAGTTGGTGTTCTATGTTGTAGCATATGTATGCGTCGTCCGACATAGAAGCTACATCCAAGACATGACAGTTACTGAAAAAGTTCTCGGTAATGTTGTTGCTCAGAGTTAAGTCCAGGACCTTTTTTCTGATTGCGTTTGGTGGGTGGGTTTGCTGCCTTTGTTTGCTATAAACATGTAATTTGTATATAGGTATTGGAGCAGAGACTCACCTTTTGTGTTGATGTTACTACTACCCAACACGCTGTGATGTGCATTGGCATTGCACCCATTTAGAGGGTTGTAGTGTTTGTCTTTGCAATGCCGCTCTAGCTTGCTTATGTTAACAGGTGGTATTACCTCCTCATCTCCTGGAAAGTACACAGATGCTAAAACGAATTTACGAGCTCCGCAGTGGGAAAGAGAGATTTCAATCTGCACAGCTGTTAGATATCGGCAAATGAATTCTGTTAAGGCAGAAACTTTCAAGCGTTTGTTTCCTGGCCTGAGAAGTATATCAGTTGCATATTTTTTTGGACGATAGACCTTTCATTTTTTTAACTGTCTGCCCATGGTTCCTGGATGAATATGGTGAGCATCCTATTGGATAAAGCGGTTTTAATTAGCTGAAGCCATTTCTGACCGATGCAATGTCTTGGTTCCCTTGGACGCAACAATTCGCTCGTTCGGGTTTAGGTTGGTGATTTTGGCACGTGATTGTTTTACTCTGATTGAAGAATATTTGGTTATCGATATTTGCAGGTTAGCAGACTCTAAGCTAGAAATGCTCCTTACAGAGGCAGATGTGGATGATCTTGCACTTGCAACTAAATGCCCCGGAGTAGTGTTACCAGTTGCTAACGCGTTCCCGGTAGAACTGGGCACTACTTCTTTCGGCATCACATTGATAGGTTGGTTTGGGTTTCAGAACTATGTGATTCTTGCACGAATCACACCGAACATCCAGTTTACTCTGAATTTGCAATTTTTAAGATGTATCTCGGATGCTGGGTCAGGAATGAAAACCAACACCGCGAGATTTTTCTCTACAGAGTGCTTCAGGATGGTACATGATCTCGGTCTAATATCCAGATTTTGGGCCCCGATTCGCCTTAGCATCTTCTCTGTTGATTCTTTGGCGCAGTCTGGAAGGTAAACTATGAACCTAAAAGGTCGAGGTAGCTCGTTTTCTTTTAACGTACGTACCTATACCTTCCCGATCGTCATCCTCAGTACCGCAGTTGCAATCCACTGCGCTAATGTATTATTGGCACAATTAAGCAGTAAACAACCATTTTGTTGGCAGAAGCCTTCGAACTGAGGTTTAATAACCTCGAATTCTAGCTCTATGAGTTGTATTTTAGCTCGCTGAATTGCTCAGAACTCTGGAGGGTGGATGGAAAGTCTTCAGCAGTCTTCTAGCCCAATGCTGTGGTTGGTCACTAGCAGATGATTTGTACTGTTTACCCTCAGAGGAAGCTGACTGTGGAGAGTCTTTTGATCTCACGGATCGGACACAGACTTATACGGCTTCCTCTTCAGAAAGGCCTTTCTTTATTATTGCCCTCTTGGGCTTTGTGTTTGTGACAAGAAGGTATTGGGGCAATATTTTGATTGTCGGATCGAAAGACATCCGGTTTTGGGTCACTTCGCTTTATTTAACACGTACATATTAGCTACCTTTCGGTGTATATCCGACGTGATGGTTACTGCTGACATGTCAGAAGTACAGTGGGATTTTGAGTCACATGCGGTCCCAATTACCGATTCCAGAGTGAAATTAGAATCGTTTGCGATCAGATGATCTTCTTCTTTTGATAGGTGAAACGACACAGATCACTTGTTTGTGGTTGGCTCACGGTATGTCATAACTGACATAACCTTAGAGCTTGGTGAGATAGATTTACTATCGTCAACCTTAACACTTGTGTTTGTGTTGCCGGAATGAAGATATGCTGATAGATCAAGCACTATCTTCGAGTCCGGTAAACACGGGTTTGCATTTAATGGGTTAGGTGATGCGTCGCTCTCGTCTTAATTTTTAAGTAAATAATTATCTCTACAGTGGTTATATGAAAATTATTGAGAGCTTTGAGAGCTTTGTGCTGTGATAAGTCTATATTGAAACTAGAGGACGCCTGGTATCCAGAGTCCCGTACTAGTAATAAAGCCCCCTTGATCATGCATAGCCATTAGCGTACGTTTCTACCTTACCTTTGGGTTTTGGACTCGATCTTGACTTCGATTCTTACCGAGAACCTTACGGCATGGGTGACCCTACCGTTGTAGCTCCTAAGATCACTGATCCTACTGCATCAAAGTGTTAAGTCCATTCGATGGATGGATATGCATATATTATTTAACAACAAAATATAATTTTGTTTCTAAATCCCCTACTCGTAACTCGATCACCCACAAAACACTAATAAAAAATAATAATACGATTTCTTTTAAAAACGCATTAGCAAGTAATTTCGTTAAATTTGTCATTTTTTCGATAAACGAACAAAATTTTTAAAATTTGTAAGTGGAATTAGAGAATTTATAAATTGAAATCATAAACTAGGCACGGGAACAATTACGAAGTATCGTAGAAACACCCCATAAGTAAAATAAAATAGAACCACAAGATAGAACGAAAGAAGGAGACGTACTGAATATGTACATTGAAAACATAAGGACGTAGTGAGTTTAGGCAGAGCATTGAATCAAAATTGGTTCACAAATACTGTTGTATATGTTAAACACAACTTTTGTTTTAAATATATTAAATTCATGTATGCGAGTGATTTATCCGCGCATTTTTTATTTGAAAAAAAAGGAGCGCTCAACTTTTTTCTATGCAGTAAAAAATAATCTTAAAGCGAACAAGGCCAACATGTTACTACCCAAAGACAATTAAATTATTTAACCAAGTGAAGGTGCCTACCTAAATTAATTGGGAGCAAAATTCAAGACGGTTACTGGTATCGGCCAAAGGATACTGCTATAACCACTGTAGTTTCTGTCTATTTTGTACAATTAACCCAATTTGAGACCAGCAACTTGTTTTCACCCTACAACTGTCTGTGTCGCAGCATCAAAAAATTCTCAAAAATGACAAATTACTTCAAGGTTCTGAGAATTTTACCTCGAAATCCAACAATGCATTTGTTGATAAAAAATATCATATAACATAAAACAAAACCTTTTCTATTTTGTTCAATTATCATATTTTCCAGCCATCTAATATTTTTCGCTCTACAAGCTTCTTTCCCTCTACAAGAGTCAATAAAAAGATTCTCAAAGATGACAAATTACCCCATAGTTCTGAGAGTTTTGACTTGAAACCTGTTCATGCATTTACTGATGAAAAAATCATATAACATTTGACTGAACCTTTATCTATTTTGTGCAATTAACATATTTTCCAGTCAGCAACTAATTGTCACTCAACAAGCACCTGTGTCGCTGCATCAAAAAATCGTCCAAGATGACAAATTGCTTCAAATTTCTGAGAATTTTATCTCGAATTATACTAATGCATTTGTTGATGAAAAAATTATATTGCATATAACTGAAGCGTTATCTATTTTGTGCATTCAAGTTCTGGTCAGCAACTAGTTTTCACTCTACAAGCGTCTGTATGGCTACATACAAAAATTCTCAAAGATTACAAATTTGACCTTAGTTCTGAGAATGTTATCGTGAAATTTCCTCATGCATTTGTTGATGGAAAAATCTAACAACATATTACTGAACTTCTATCTAGTTTTTGAAATTACATATTTTTCAACCAGTAAATAGTTTTTACTCTATACCTGCGTCTGTGATGGCAAAATTACTCCAAAGTTCTGAGAATTTTGTCTCAAAAACTGCTCATAAATTTTTTGCATGCTACTCAAAATATATTTTCATAATTGTCAATCGGCAACTAGTTTTTACTCTCCAAGCGTCTGTGTCACTACATAAAAAAACTCTCAGCGATGAAAATTACTCCAAAGTCCTGAGAATTTTATTTCAAAATTTACTCATAAATTTTTAATGAAAAACCATATAACATATTACTAAACCTTTATCTAGTTTGTGCAATTATCAAAATTTTCGACCAACAACTAGTTTTCACTCAACTGGTGTCTGTGGCGCTTCATCAAAAAATTCTCAAAGATTACAAAATACTACAAGGTTCTGAGAATCTTATCGCGAAATCAACATGTGCATTTGTTTATGAAAAATTGAGTTAACATATAAATAAACTTTTATTTATTTTGTACAATTATCACATTTTCTGGCGAGCTAATGGTTTAGAAACTTCAAGGGACTATACCACAACTTCTTTAAAATAACAACTGTTCAAATCGCATTAACTGTATTGAACACAATTGTGAAACATTATATCAAATCAAGGTCTCTTTAGGTAATTTGACGAAATACGTAGATTTACAAATTCATTTAAATAGGTTTTCAGGAACAAAAATTTGATCTAACGTCACAAAATACTGTCGCGATAGTCATTTTTCTGGGCTGAGACTAGAATTTCTGGGCTGAAAGTTGAAAGGGTCATACTATTATATTTTTTGTGTTGCAATCGCGTTTTTCGGGGATGCAAACTGGGTGAAAACTTTGATGAAGGTTGCTGCTTTTGGACTCCAAAGTTCACTGTAGGAATCTCCAATAAAACAAACAATATCTTCTAATTTTATTCTTTACACAATTTATTAATCACAAACAATAAATTATGTCACAAAATGATTTTAATTCTTAATTTGTAAAAGATTACTCTAATCACATTGATATTCTCACAAGAATTGATTTTAAAATTAAAATTACAAATCAAGAAGACAAAACTTTTTATTGTTTTTAATTAAACGGGAAAAAATACGTTATTTTGTTTTTATTCGTTACAACTAATTCGTTAAAAATTAAATATTAAGGGTGATCAAAAGTATTTTTTTGTATGTTGATATTAATCAAATTAAAAACGTTTAGATGGATTTCATAAGACTATTGTGGCTGGTATCTTTCTTAGACATCTAACTCAACACTGGGCTAACCTCACATACACATAATATTGTTTATTTATTATTTCATTACGCACTAGTGCGTAATTGACAATTGCTGGTTTGGTTGTACAAAAGGCATTGTTTGTGTTATTGTGAGCTACTATAGTTTTTGTAAAAAAATTAAGATTCAGTCTCATCCTGCCAAAAGCACGACGTCAGATCTATTTGACTTTCAAAGCCAAAAATCAGTCAATCCGCGATGTTTTCTAGCAACATTTTTAGCAATCGATAACCGCAAACTAAAACATTACAAACCAACTAAACACTTTGAACACTAAATTTATTTGTTTAAAATTTATTTTGAATTAACAATAAACAAAAACAATTAAAAAACGATCTGTTTTCCTAACAACAATATAAAAGATGCTAAAGTCTTCGTTAATTCAATGCAATAACAATTACCATAAATTTCATGTTTATTTTCTGCTGCAGCAAAAACCCATATTTCAATTTTAATTCTTTTGGATTGCTTTTTCTTTAATGGTTTGCACAAGAATAGTCATTATTTGTTGTAGATTCTTAGTATTGAAAAAATTAAAAAGGAAATGATTTGGAGACATAACAGATATTTTAAAAGAAAATTATAGACAACGGTGGAACAGAAATCAATATTTAAATATATGGTGTCAAAACAGCTAGAAAAACATTGCTTTTGCTCCCCATCTAATTTAGAAAAAATTCCTTTTGTGGACTAGTTGGAAGTGGGCTGCATACTAGTTATAAAATTATTATCTGAAGATACCATATCAGTCACAAGTAAAAATTTGTGAAAAAAGATAATGTTATCAGCAATAACGCAGATAAAGGATCAAAAATAAAAAACGGAACTTGCCTTAAGTAACTTACAGGATGGGTTACTGAAATACAGAACTGTTCCCGCCAATACAAATGATCACCATTGATATAACCAGCTTTAGAATAGCAAATAAATCTAGAATTATGAATGACATTAGTTTAAATTAAACGTAATGGAAAATCAGTAATAATGAACCAGTTTGGCTATTTTGTATCGCGAGTATGATGGTTCCAGAGTCATTGATAATTTTGATGCTCAATAACCGACTTAATTGTTTCCAATACATATTAATTCAAATTTTCTGAAGCCTTTACATTTTTAAAAATAAATTGACTTAAATTTCTGATATAAAAAAAATTACTTTTGGCGCAGCCATCTATTTATTAAAGTTATCTTAATTTTTTAGGTTACTAATGCGATTTAATTTGTAAATATATTTCAAACGTAAAGTTTCTTGCCTTTCGGGACCTTTATCTAATAACTTCTACTGGGTACGAAATAATAAAATAAACAAAATAGTTAAATTAAATGGCAATAAAAAAGTGCCAAAATTTTAAGATTATGTAGATTATTAGAATATTTTAAGGTTACCTAAAAAACAACTCCAATCATAAAACATTCACATAAAACATCACAACATTCACATAAAACATCACAATATTTGTCTTTCTCGGTGGTTCTATCCAATACGAACAACTTCTACATACCAAAACAACAACAGTAAAATACAGTAAATATGCAAACATTTGAAAAATATTCATTAAATTTTTAGAGGTTAACTTTTCAATAAAAATGTCCAGACAGGTAAAACGCAAAAAGTGTAAAGGGATACATTTATTACACAATGTAAGACGCTTGTTTGGGTTTAAGATTTGTTTATTTTAAGACTTATTTTATTTTTATTTTTCATATTTTTATATCGACACTTTATGTTTTCTTTATAACAAATAAACAATTATTTTCTATAAAATCTTTTATTAAAAGTATGAATATGTAGCGCTATGTAATGGAAGCTAGCATTCTTCTCATATAGCGTATTTCGTCTGTTGTTTGTTATTTTTTGTCCTTCTTTTTTTTTATTGATTCTATTTTAGTAAATTTAATTATAAAATTAAAATGTAAATAAATGTTTGAATTATTAGATTATTTTTTTAAGTAACCAAAAGCAAATATGAAAATTGTTATGGTTCTTTAGCGTCCACCCATCAATTACTAACATTTTGATCATCAATCGTTGGGAAGCATGTCCACTTCCACACTAATAAAATACAGAAGTGTAGTAAAGAAAATTTAGTACTAGAATAACTGTTATCACTCAAAACTACATTCAGCGGTTCTAAAAGCATGATGTTGCTAGCTAATCTTTTGAGTGTGAGATATGTAATGAAGCGCTGCTTCGTTGGAAATCAACGAAGTCACATAGAGAGGTTGTGTACCTAGCGAGATTATTTTTTTGCCCCTAACTAGCGGCAGCCTATGGGATCGAGAGATGAATACCTGCTACTCCAGCACAAATAACAGTGTTGTACGCGTATTTCGAGACCAAGTAAACGGATGAAAAAAAAATTAAAACAAGTGAACTGCGTAGACTCTGGCAACCCCTTATGTGAAAGAACCACGATCACTACTATCGCACCTCGCACACTCACACATACGCACCTACATTTATCCCCACATTCATACACACTTGAAACAATCCAATATCATTGAATAACGTTCAAAAAATTTATATTACTTATTTTTGATGATTTATAAATCATATATAAATTCCATAAAATTTCTTCTTCATTTTTATTATTAATTGTTATTTTATGATTATTTACGTCATCTTTATTTAGTAAAAATAACATTTTATCATTATATTTCAATGATAAATTGATCATTTTAACTACAATATCATTTTGATTATCTTCAAGTTGATGATGTAAATTGTTCACAACATGTATTCCACCATCGTTCACTTCATTTTCTTTCTTTACTACACTGTTACTTTCAATTTTATTATTTAAATCAATTTCAGTTACCAATAAATTTATATCATTATCTTCGTTATAATCTAATTTTGCTAAAATTACTTTTAATTTATTGTTATCATTGGTTTGTACTTTAATTTTATGAAAAAAAAAATATTCTACGTTATTTTTTTATTAAATTATATGATTCATTATAATTATTATTACTATCAAAATAAATGTATAATAATTCAGTTAACTGAATGAGGTATATAATTTATAATTTTTTGTTATAATTAATATGTTATTATTTGCAATAAATATATTTTTGAATATCTTTAAATTGATTATGCCATAAACTTATTCATGATGTAGCTGAATTGAAAATTATTATAATATTGTCAGTAAAAGCTAGAACGAATGGGGCGTTATAAGAAACCAATATTGAAAATTGCATTGCTTTTATATGAGAATTATTGTCGGATGATTATCTTAAATGATTTAAATTATTTGTATTATTGCAACTACTACTACAGCTACTACCGCTACAATTAATAGTTGTTGTGGGAGAGGATGAAGTTTTAGTCTTATTTAAATTCATTTCATTTAATACTACTTTGGTTGGTTTTAGATTTAATAGAATATTCTTTAATTGGTGAGTTTGTAATACCTTACCATCTAAATCAACTTCCCATAATCTCATTCCAGGACGAGCGCAGTAGATTTTTTTTTTTGGATATCCCAATCGGATGGTGTTATAAAACACGCACCATATTCACCATCACGAGGTTTGTTTCCAATCTGTTTAAATTCTTCTTTATCTGAATCACAAAGAACGCATTTTGTATTTGTAGAACCTAACAGTTATTTATCAAATCCATTAGTTTGAAAAATGGGATTTTCTAATAAAAGTATTGAATGTGTTGCAGTATGTAGAATGGTACGCCCCAGTAAATATGATAAAACAATCAACGTTACATTGTCCTTTTTATCACCATAAAATAAATTTTCATCATCATCCCTCCAATAAAAACATGTTACAGTTGTATCATCATTTTGCGTTGTTATCATCTGTGGTCCTGATGAATTCAACACATCAATCGTAATCACACATATAACCCCTTTTATGGTTGAAAATGATATACATTTTTCATGTTTTGATATTGCAATTTGATTTATAGGTCCATATTTGTTTGCTGTTATTTGTAAAAATTTACAAGGATCGCGTTCGAATAAATATACGCTACCCGATGAAGCACTGAATACGATGTATTTTTGGAGATACCTCAAAACTTTATTCGTTGTGTTTGTTTTAGAGGTGAACAAACTATGTCAGATAAACCTTTTACATTCAATAATACAAAACATTCACACATTTTTCTTTTTATAAAAAATCTAGGAATAAATTAATTCAATTAAAGGGAAGAAAGTAGAAAAATTTTGTTATATTTTTTTTTTATAGAAATATATCTTACAACTTTGACATTTTAATATCGACTGTTATAATACCGCTTTGACCTTCGTCTACATTGTAATATAAATGAAGTATAATATTGACATTGACTCACAAACATGCATCACATGAACCATCACACACACTCACACTCATATACACACGTACCCACACTCATTCATACCTCTAATTTAAAATAAAAATAAAATAACACTCACCCCATTGGTATTCCAGGTCCGTCTCTTTCTCCTCTTCTCCTCTTCGCTAAACGCCTATCGTCGTTCTCAGGCACATCCTTGATCAAATATCCTAGGTATCTTGGACGTTGTATAGATTCAATAGTAGGTACGGTTGACAAATATCGACCTATAAATGAGTTGCATAAATTATGAAAATTTGAGGAAATTCTCCTAGGTAATTTGGATGTTATATAGATGCACTAATATGTACAGATGAGTTGCGTAAATTATAAAAACTTGATGAAATTCTCCTAGGTCATTTAGATGTCATATAGATGCAATAATATGTACGATTGACAAATAAAAAAAAACTTGGTGAATCACATTGACTTAAGCGATTAGTGATTCCAGGACTATATATATAATGGATACACATAGGCGAAATGTTGAGCAGTTTAATGGAGACAAAAAAAATTGTTGATCTCCAGGTACCAAAAAAAGTATAAAATCGTTGAAGCGTATCCAGGCGAATAATAAAACCCGCAGGAGCTGATCAGAGGTGATATAGCTAGCTGCGACCTAGGGCATGTAAAAATCCAAGTAATTTTAAAACCCGGGTTTCGGTTTTTAAGAAAATAAAAAACCGGGTAACAGGGTTTTAACCGGTTTTTTGTTATTTAAAAAGCTATCTTTAGTAAAACTTTAAATATATTATAACAAAAATTGAAAATAACATTTTAAAAGTCATTATACAAAAAACCAAAACCAAAAATAGAAACGAAACTAATACCACGTTTACAGCGACATAGCAAATTAATAGATAGTATATTAATTATTGGGAAAAGGAGATATGTGTTATTATGGTTTTCCATATTATTCACTGTTTGTGTGCTTTTGTCACTTTTGAATTAAAATGCAATATTTAAAAATATACTTTTTACTGTTTATTTTTAAATTTATTTATAATAATAAAACTTCCTTATAGTAACAATTTGATTTTTATTTTTTTATTTTAAAGAATATCGATTTCGACTTACGTCATCCTCGAATAATAATCTAAGAACTGAGGATGACGTAAGTCGAAATCGATATTCTTTAAAATAAAAAAATAAAAATCAAATTGTTACTATAAGGAAGTTTTATTATTATAAATAAATTTAAAAATAAACAGTAAAAAGTATATTTTTAGATATTGCATTTTAATTTTAAAAGGAGATAGTGTAGAAATCAAAGATTTTTATTTGCAATGGTGTTCACAGGGTGAAGCATTAAATAAAAATAATTGATTTTTAGTAAGTCTAGATATCAAATAAGTTGCAAGATTTTAAAATAGAAAGTGTTTACAGCACAGATTTAAATTACACCCACTAATTTGCTATGTCGCTGTAAACGTGGTAGTAACTTATAATTTATTTTTTTTTAATAAAATAATATTTAAGAAAAAATAATGCGTCCAATAGGTCAAATTTCACAGATGAACGTAATCTAGTACAGAAATTACCTGCGATCGAAAAGGCTCTCTCAGTGTGTGAATACGTAGTTATTGATTTTTATCGATTTTTCCTTAGTAACACAAAACATTTTCATTTCTTTTTGGAAGGACTACTGAAAATTGCTATGGTTTACACATTCGTTAGAACCATGCAATACAGCATAAATTTAATGTTGTAGTTGTTGTAATTAAGAACCATGAGGCGGATGTCATTGGTTCGACTTCACCTTCGTGAATGCTCTCTAAAATAATTATTTCGATTTAGGAGTAAGAACTATTTTTCTAAAAAAATTTTAATAACTTTTAAAAATTGTTGTCGATAAACAATACAATAAATTATCATAAAACAATATAGATAATATTTAAATCTAGATGAAAAACAGTGGAAAGTTATTATTGTGTTTCGAAAAGAAAGATTTTTCCGGATGAGGTGCGATGATTTGTTATGCACCGAGTACGGAAATATCTGTTTTCTAACGAGTTGCACACAATATTTGTTTGCATACTTCATTGGAATTAATAAAATAGTTTCTTAAAGTGAAATTTGATTAACCTTGAATGTTACTAAAAGTTTAAAATCAAGTATTTATTCCTTCATTGAAAAAACAAACGCTTAAACCAGCCTAACATTCTATTGAAATAAGTTAATTAAGTCATGGAAAACGAAATAATATTTTACGTATAATGAAAATAGCCATGGAAACTAAAAAAAATCTACTACCACAAAAATCAAAACATAAGTTTTGAAATGTTTTGAAAATTTCTTCCGATAAAAGACTGCAGAGAAAAGTTCAGATCGTTGATAAAAATGTTATGTTCGAATACTTTATTGAAAAGTGTATAGTGTATCCGCAAGCGAAAATGTTAAAGACTTCCACATTGTATTTGGGCAACGTACACGATGTTAACAACTATACTGTAGGCTACGTATATTTTTATACAGAAATGCGATTCATTTCTATATATATGATTTTTAATTAATGAACATGTATTCTATTGCATCCAGAATACGAAAAACTAAATTTGCTTTCTAGAAGAAACAATAAAATGAACTTTCGAAGTTTACAGAAAAACCCAGTTTTCACGGCAAAACCAACCCGGTTAGATGGTTTTGTAAAAATCAACAAAAACCCGGGTAACCGGTTTCGGTTTTATCCGATTTACAAGCCCTACTGCGACCGTATATAAAATTGCCCGAATCGCGTGTAAGTAAATCGAACGTTGTATAATTGCCCTGAACACTGTAAGCGTCCGACTCAGATGAGACCACACTAGAGTTATTTTCCACCAAAAATAAATATAACTTGCATAAAAGGAATGTATTTTTCACTATCGATTTGGTAAAGTGCAACAAGTAATTCTCACTCAAGATATATTAATATTTATTTTGCAAAGAAAATCATGAGTATCACAACGAAAAAGAACAATATCAGTCATTACTATTAATCTTCTTATATATTAATACGCTAGATTAAAACTTTGTGGAGCATTAGGCTTTTTTATTCGCAGATGGATTCAATTCAAATTTTCACAGCTAACTGATATTAGTGTAACCTATATTCGGATCCGGATTCAAACAAATCGGATCATAAATAAAAAAGTTATTATATACGGAAAACTTTTTCTATACATATGCATTATAAGTTTACATACATATAAAAATATATTTGCTATCGAACAACGAACAACAAAAACGAAACTTAAAACTTTATTTTGTTATTCTTTTTTATATTTAATTTTTTCTCAGCTGTTAGTATATTTATTTCTTTGAATGTGAATAAACGTACATATTGTTTTTCTATGTTTTAAGTTTCATTTCGAATTTTTTCTTATGCGTAAGATAGGTTTTGAGTTAGATCGTGTGAATCCTTTTGTTCGTTCTTTTAAACCAATGCATGAATTTTGTGAAAGACCTGAGAATGTTACTGCTGATGTGTCAATGGTTATAAAAGTTAACAGAGAATGTGATATTCGGCGTTTTAATGATGCTGTTCAAACTGATGTGGTTGCTATTTTTAAAAATGATGAATTTTGTTAAATTTGTCAGATGAAGATAGAATTGATGGAAATGAAATGATTAATAAATTTGTATGTACTGAAATCCCTGATCCCATTCTTTTTCCTAAATTACATGAATATGTGAAACGTCATAAATTATGTTTGGTATGACCAAAGTAAATCGTGGAAAAGAAGACAACGTGGGGCTGATAAAGTTGTTGCTCGATTATATATGGTTACTCCAAAAGATATAGAATTGTTTCATATGCGTTTACTTCTGTTGCATGTTCGTGGTCCAAAATCTTTTTTTGATCTACGTATGTATGAAGGTGTACCCTACCCTACTTTTGTTGCAGCATGTGAAGCTCGAGGTATTGCAACAAATGATAATGAATAGCGTGAATGTTTACTTGAAGCTTCAGAAATTCAATCACCAAAACAGTTTCGTCAATTATTTGCATTTATCTGTGGTTTGAATGTTCCTCCGAATGCTTTAGCTTTTTTTCTTGACAGCTCATGCAGGTTGTGGCAAAACTTTTGTTCAAACGGCAATCATTCATAAATTTAATTCACTAAATCTTTCGTGTATTGTAACTGCCTTCAGTGGTATTGCATCAACTCTTTTGATTGGGGGGCGAACTTTGCATAATGTTTTCAAATTACCAATTCCATTATTAGAGAATTCAATGCCAAATATAACTCCAAACAGTGTACATGGCACATATATTAATAATGCATCAATCATTATTATAGATGAAATTTCAATGTGTTCTATTCATGCTTTAAAATTAACTAGGAAGGCCCGGCGTGCTTCGCTACGCTTATAAATAAAGTTTTTGCGTAGACATTTTGTTGACGTAGAAGCAATGATTTCAAAAAGTGGTAACGAGAAATGCTAGCATATAATTTTTAATTTTTCTTTTTAAATATATGAATGAAAAATAATCAGAACTCTAGCTGATCAGTTCGGATATATGAAAAATTAGCGATCAAATAAGTTAGAGATAAAATAAGCTTACTTGAAAACTTATTTGATCGCTAATTTTTCATATATCCGAACTGATCAGCTAGAGTTCTGATTATTTTTCATTCATATATTTAAAAAGAAAAATTAAAAATTATATGCTAGCATTTCTCGTTACCACTTTTTGAAATCATTGCTTCTACGTCAACAAAATGTCTACGCAAAAACTTTATTTATAAGCGTAGCGAAGCACGCCGGGCCTTCCTAGTATTAATTATTTCACTAATTATGTATATCTAACACTAATTATCATAGGAACGGTTCAGAATTATCATGATTATATGATAGAATTATCATTGTTTTTCTTTTTATGACTGTTAAAAAATCCATATCAAATCATTAATATTATGATTAATACCATCATTTAAAAAAAATCACAATTTATAAAGTAAACTTACGTGATTGTCCTTATTATTATATAATCTTATGGTTATATTTAATGCCTGGGTATCAAATTCCGCTACTTGCTTTCAAAATTTTGTACCAATTTTAACCGTTTTTTTATTTTATTTGTAAAGTAACAGTTTCCCATTACGGTTATCACCCTATTGTTATCTCAAGGTCTTCTCCTCAACCTTGCACATGCATGCACTACACGGGACAACACTGAACGCGGTAAATTTGTACTAATAACGAAACTACAATTTGACTAGCTAATCACGGATATTAATAATTTAACACAAAAAACAATTATTTACAAATCAACGGTGATTACAGCTAATGCACTAATACGGGATTTTATGATTAATATAGGAAACGGGGGCTCACTACTTTTAAACTTTGAATTACTCTCGTCCCACATAACCACATAGAATCTTTTTGGTTTTAATTTGTTTCGAAAATGATGCTGGTGGCTCTTGAAAATTTTGTGGGTTTTCTTTCCTTGTATTTTATTTAGAGCACCATGTGAATTTACTTGCGCTATATTCCTTTCTCCATTTTTATTTTATCACACAAAATATATTTTAACTCACGGGAGATTGCAAGAAAAATACAAACACCAAAATGCCACACAACCAGCAAACGTCAAAAATCTCAATCCAATTAGATAGTCAGAAAGACTAAGAGTCACAATAGACTACGAAAAAATAAGAGAGCGAGGCTAGTTGTCAACTATTATTTATACGCGGTCAACGCCGTTTCTTTGTTTATTCCCCAATAACGAATTAATAAAGTAGTTTCTTGGGAAATTATATTTTTGTGTGATCGTTAGTTATGATACCCATTAAGGAGTAGGACAGCTAGTTTGTAATAGAAATTTGAAAAGATTTAAAAAAAAAATGAAACATTGTTTACGAAACAATTGTAAGAATTATATATGTAAATAGCGTATTTACGGCTTAATGATAATACACTACCGTTTTATGACAATTTTATAGCGATTAATGATTATAAATTAAACATAGGGGATTACACTGAAAAAATATTACTAATTGATAGACGATAGTAGGACATCTACCCGAAAGAAGCGGAAATACGAATACAAATTGAGCAAAGGAATTGGAGAAATATTACACAACTATTTGTCTGATAATAAATTTTTGGTGCGGAAACTAGAGTAAATGATGACCAGGGATTGTTTTTTTTTTTTTTTTTTTTTTTTTTTTGTATCACAGCCAAGAGTTCGAAATGAAATGTTTGGCTACCAAGTTGAAATAGACTATTTGCGTAATCCAGGGTGCAGCACGAGGAGCTTATCTATTTCACACACCCCTGGGGTGCTACTCCAGCTACCCTCTGAACAACTGCTCTAAGTCTGGTTTACTCAGTGGCTGAGTATGGCGCACCAGTCTGGTTGAATAGCACACATACTCAAAAAGTTGACTGCCAGCTGCATGCTACGATGCGTACTATAAGTGGTACTATCAGATCCACCCCTTTACCTTGGCTCCCTGTGTTAAGCAATATCGCTCCACCTGCACTCAGACGCTCGCATGCTCTCATGCGTGAACATAAAAAGGTAACCAACAACACCACGTTACCCTTGCACGAATATTATGGTGACCACACTCGTTGTCGATTGAAGTCAAGAAAGCCTCCACATAAAACTGCCAGCAACCTGCTGGCAACTGATTTTAATATCTTGGATGCCTGGGACAACTCCTGGCAACATTACAACACAACTGGCCTTTCTATTACTAACCCGACTTCTACCCAACCTGGTTTCGATTTGCCACGTCATACCTGGACTACATTAAACCGAATAAGAACGAATCATGGACGTTGTGCTGATTCTTTCTACAAGTGGGGCATTTCAGAGTCCCCTGAGTGTGACTGCGGCGCTCCACAACAAACTATAAAACACATTGCAACTGTGTGTCCAATTCGACGTTACAATGGCAACATCTCAGACATCCATCTGGCAACTCCCGATGTAGTAGCATGGATAGACTCGCTCGATGTAAACATCTAATGCTCAAATGTACTGCTCAATGTTCAAATATTTTACTTTTTAATTTTTACTTAAAAGACGCGCAATCAAATCGATTGTAAGTTCATTTAATGTGTATCCATGTATTGTTTTAGGTAGATTTCATAGAAGAGTCTACCTATTTTTAAGTTTAATTTTTTAATGTGTCACAAAAAAAACCATACGCTAAATAAATAAAAACCAGGGATTGAGTATAAGACTATGTGTACAGGACAAAATGAAAAAACGACTACGAAAATTTACGCGAAGGCAAATTCGATGCATATGAGAAAATAGTGCATGTCTAAATCGGGGATTTTATATAACAGCTTCATCGATCACCAGGCTACGACATAACACATACTCACAAAAAAATAAATAATTCAAACTTTTAAAAGATCAAAAGCTTTGGAAGTTTCCTAATACTAACTAGAATGAAATCAGAAAATTATTAATTACGAATTTCATGTGTTTTGTGCAAATCAAATTATTGATTTCTTCAATCAACAGGAAAAATTATATCCATGTTGTCCATGTCCACCTTGTCAAATATACGTTGAGGTGCATATCAAATTGATCATTTATTAATAATTATGTAGACAATAAGCAGCTTTGGCAAGCCTAGTTCAGTTTCAAGCAGGGCTGGAAACCGGTTTTTGAAAACCAAAACCAAAACCTCAAAACCAGAAAACCACACCAAATCAGAAAAACCAAAACCGAAATCATAACCACATTCTAAAAATGATCAAAACCGGCACCGAAACCAAAACCACGTTTTCAAAATTATCAAAACCAAAACCATAACCGAAACCAAATTTTAAAAATCATCAAACCAAAAGCGAACCAAAAACCAAATTTTAAAATAAACGAAATCAAAATCAAATCTAAAAATTTAGTCAAGCTCAATAATATTGTTAAAAAATTAAGACAACAATAAAATGCAACAACAAATACTGCCGTGCTAAACACAGATGTGGTAGCTTACTTTTTTGTCAAAAATCAGTTACGAATCTAATATGATATAAAAATAGTCGATGGATATGTTTTTCATACAATTAAAACATTTATTTTCTTTTTTCAATAAAAAACTACTATATAAAGATGTCATATATCTTAATATTTGTCAATTACTATAACAATTAGCTGTATATCTATCAATTCCTATAAGCTATTTTAGTCGTAACTTTACTGTCTTTCAATAATCACTTTCCAACCCAAAATATAACTTCCCGATCAGTTGGACAGTACAAATGATTTAGTGATTATGTTTTTAGTGTGATTTTTGTTAAAATTTCATGATGTGGCTTTGGAAATTATTGTTGTTAGAAATAACATTTCGAATATAAATTTAAAGTTCATGTTTTAAATTTATTTTAAATTCTTTTATTTGAATAGCAATGAATAAAATAGTAAACAAACCACGGAAGCAAGTTCGCCTTGTCATATCTTGAAATGCTCTAGGCGCCACGCAGAAATGAAACACTTTCCCCTGGGCATGTAATGTATCTTAAATTAGCTGAACATTTTTTACTGAGCATTAGCATTGGCATTGTTAACAAATGTTGTAATTTTTAATCAATTCTCTGACGAATACTCAAACAAACATTTTTTAGCTATAAACCAAAACCGAAACCAAATTTTGATGTTTAGAAAAACCAAAACCGAAACCAAAACAAAAACATGTTGCGTATTAAAACCAAAACCGAAACCAAAACTCAGATTTATTGTCTAGAAAAACCAATACCGAAACCAAAACCATAATTGGCCATTGAGAAAAACCAAAAATCAAACCATTACAAATAATTTATGGTTTCTAGCCCTGGTTTCAAGACATATATGGTTTCACAGATTTTCTATATAAGGAAATGTGAAGAGCATGAAAATTTAAAGTTTCGTTTCATTTTTAATAAAATATACCAAATTATTTTGAAATTGCTAATTTTGAACAAGAATATTTGTTGAATTTAAATTAAACTAAATATTATAATAATTTTGTATTATCAATTGGAAAGTTAAAGTTTTTTAGGAAAGCTAAGTAATTGGTTTTACCACATTCCTCCCCAACAAGAAAAAAAATTTTATTCATCGTTATGAAGCTTAAATAAGATAGTTAACGATGAACTTTACCAAAGTTAACGAAAAAACTTTTTACCAAATTATATGTTAATATTGATGTTATTATTGTACAAAATTTAATTAACTTCCCGATATGGGAGGTTATTGTTTTTGGGTCGATTTTCAAAATCGGAATTTGTATGATATCTTTACGTTTCATGACCTCCTGAAGCTGTTAAGACTATTTTTAGCTGGCAGTCTGTACGTGTGTGTGTGTGAGTTTGTATGTTTGTATGTACCGCTGTGAGGATTAATTTTTGCCCAACGCTTTCTCAACAACCAATGGGTCGATTTTAACGAAAGAGGTCGCAATCGATGAATCTTGGCGTAATCTAGAGCCCAGTCTTTTTCTAGCGAAATTAAATCATTTGTTTTATAGTGGTTTCCAAAAAAACTGAAAATCATCTCTTGCAAATATCATGAGATTAAATAATGCTATCACGGTCTTGAAGCTTCCATATTGTTTTTCATCATGTCAGTCATTTATAATGAGATTTGTATAAACCATTGCTATCTTAGTTTTTGAGATTTTTAACAAATAGTGAAAAAGATACGCTTTATTTTCTTTATGCAAACGTATGATATCTGAATGAAACTTTGAATGTAAATGAGCTGCAAACGCATCCGGGTTTACTTGAATATCAAAAACCTGAGTTTTTTTCTAAATTTGACAAAAAGGTTAGAGCTTCGAGTGTAGATTGCTTGGTCAACGGTTTCCGATATAAGAAGTTATTGTTTTTGGGTCGATTTCCAAAATCGAAATTTTTATAACATCTTTACGTCTCAAGACTTCCTAAAGCTGTTAAGGCTATTTTTAGCTGCCAGTATGTATGTATGTGTAGCGTTTCTGATTTCTCGACCTTTTATGAATCTCGAGATTCGAGAATCGTGAGTTTATCAGCGATTCTGTTTCTCGAGAAATTGGGAATAATTATTTGAGTTTCTCGAGATTCTCGAGAATTATTAAAAATTAAGTTTAAGAAGAAAAGTAACCCTCCGTTTACTTTCAAAATTTCCAGATACAGAAAAATTTCTCTCGTTTTCAGTGTCTGTATAGGTTTTATCAAAATTAGAGTGTTTCTTAGAAGTTTAAATTGAATGTGATCTTACCAGTAGCTTCAAATATATTTATTTCCTTAGATAGTGAGCGGTAGTTGTCATTTATTGTTGACTGCATTCTCAAACTCTCACGAATACTTCTAAATTTAATTCAACGCAACCCTTTTCCTCTAATTCTGAGTCCGATGGCAATGTAAGCTCTTCACTTTCGTTGATATCATTCGTCGATATATGTAATGCTTTCATTGTAATTAGAAGAATCAATTTCTGTTTCTTTAAATAATCTTCGAGAATTTTTTTTTGCAGTTTTAATAATTTCGTTTTTAGAGCAAATAAAAAAAAATCATTTTCCTCGGGTTAACTAACTTTGGATTGTGAAGAAATTTCAATAACGAATTTATTGAGTTATCTCTTCCTTTAAAAATTTGAGATTGTATTTCAAATAAAAAATGTAAGCTTAGACCTGAATTGTTTTTCTGAAGAGATTTGAATATAAATTTTAGCATTCCCTCTGCAGATAATAATGAGCCAGCCTGACGGTTGAACGCTTTTATTGATTTTGTGGCTGGTTGAATGGCACTCAAAATATTTAAAGCAATTACAAAATCTTATTTAGTATTCCAAAAATGACTTAAATTTAGAAGATCTAAAGTTTTTTAAACTGCTGGCTTGACTGGCAAAAACCGTTCAACCATGGTTTCAATAGAATTTCGTTTAATTTTCCAATCCAGGAGTAATGGGAGCTCGTTTTTCTCTTCATTTAATTTTTTGTATAATTTTGCAAAATGGCATTGTGAGCTGGCGAGTTTTTGAATAATTTTACAATTGCCCAAATTTTTGAAATCGTTTCTCGTTTCTCAATACTAAATTGTCAGCTAAAAATTCATTTTGTTGTAGAACTGAATCGGAATCACTATTTGAAGCTTCACTTTGACTGATTTTTTAACTGGTTTCGTTTTCTTTATAAAATATTGACATCATCGCTTGGTGTTTCCCATGACTGTACTGTAACATAACTGTTGGTAAGCTTGAGATATTTTGCCGTATTTCAACATTACACTGGCTCATTGCTTGTAGTGAAAACAATGTGGCACATAATTTTTGTATCCTTTTCCAGCTGGATATGAACCTTCAATTCGCATCAATCCTAAATTTTCCGACTTCCCATTAATATAATACAAATGTACGTTCAAATATCTACGCTTGCAGAAGTTTGTCCATTCATCAATTGCTATGGTAAACATTAGATTGAAAGCCTTCATTTTGGTGATCTTAGGTTATTTTGCCATAGAAATAAAAATAGGTTTTTCCCAATACATTTATAACAAATAACAATATTATCCCAAATTCGTATTGGGTATTACTGTTTGCATCGACATCTAGATTTAACAATCAGAAAGTGATGCAAATTGACATTAACAATTTTTGTTTAGTAAATTTGACAGACATTTTTATTGTTTATTAAGAACGAAACGATAACCAGACTGTTAAAATAACGAATATATTTGATGTCACCTAACTTAGCCCCGCCATTTTGAGAGAAATGAAAAACAAAAATTGTGCTGGATATGCTACTCAGAAAGAATGCCATATCACCAATGAAAAAAAATTTGGCACGCTGAAGCAATTGTTCGAGCAGAAGTTAGCCCCGTCAGTTTGAACAAATTGAAAAACAAAGGTTGTCCTGTATTGTGCTCGAGCTGTGCTGGTTGTGCTATTCAGAAAAAAATATAATATCCTTAATCGAAAAATTTTATATCGTTAAAATCATTTTTTCGAGTAAAAGTTAGCCCCACCATTTTGGAGAAAATGAAAAAGAAAGGTTGTGTTGTATTGTGCTAGTTGTGCTACTCAAAAACAAATTCGTACCACCAACAGAATAATTTAAACACGCTAAAACTATTTTTCGAGTTGAAGTTAGCCCCGCCAGTTATGGAAAATATGAGTTTTTTTTTTAAATTAAGAATAGGAGTCGGGGAGAATATCTGTGGATCGTTGAACAACTGTATTTTTTTAAACATCAATAACACTCAGTCCTGACATACAAGTTTGTTGAAACTTAGAGCATAAGGTTTTTATAACGTTCATAGTAATTTTGCAACTTCCGGTTTGTCACTTAAATTAGGTTAAATAGCTTTATCCTATTCTTTTAAATATATCACAACAAAAGCCACAGCTATGAAGTGTTTTTGACGAATCTTTGGTTAAATTATTCAATTAACATGAAACAGAACAAATTTGCTTTTGATGTGTCTTGTATATAGTGGTCGGTGTTCATCAAACAAATGCTTAGCTTTTATCTTACCGATAGGTTTGGTAATTGTGTTGGACTGCAGTTGGAGATCATTTTTGATATTGACATTTTAATGATATCTTTACCTTTTAATACCTTCTGAATTGATCTAGACTTCTTATTTTAGTTTGCAGTCTGAGTGTTAGTATAATATTAAATTTAAATCGATTACACACACATTCAAAGTCTATTTAAATGATTACAATTGATGTGTCGTATAATAAATAAATCATAGTTTTGCGTATATTAGGCTTACTTGATTGAGCTAATATTCACCTTTTGTTGACCTTTTTTTCAAATTTGTTTTAATATTTGTTTTATAATTTTTCGTTTTTTATTTGTATTACTTCGGTCTTAAAGACCTAAGTATTACATTCATGAGCTAAAAGTGAAATTCTAAACCCTACTCTTTTGGCATCTCTCAACGTTTTAGGACCCACTGATTCTAAAAGACCAAAAAAAAATGTATGTCTGTCTGCCTGCCGGCCGTTCGTAACAACCGACAAAATCTAGAAAACGGCCGAAGGGATTCTTGATATCTGAGGGAAGGGAAGTCTTGATATCTCAGAGCTGTGAGATTTCAGCCCCTCCATATTTTATGTTCTATAAAACATTTTTTTGGACAATGCAGTTAAATTATATTGTATTATTTTTTTATGTTTGATATTTTAGTTTACCTTATATCAAGTAACTGATTAGTTTTTAATCTTACGAGAAGTTTATGGCGTGGCCTCTATCACACCCGATCCCACTAGTTGTGTAAGTTTTGGGTAGGGATTGCTGTTTTTTCTCAAAGAGGAACAGTTTGTTCTATTTCTCTAGCTTAGTCTTCTTTGATATATATAGCTTTTTTAACGGGTGAAATTCTAGTTGTTCTTACGATGAATGTTGTTGACGTTTGAATTGATTGGTTTCTATTATGCAGCAAAACACCTTTCATGTAGGAAATGCCTTTGAATTCCTTTATAATTTCTTCCATTGTTGTTCTAGTTTTTAATCCGAATGTTTCTATAACCCTCTTTATCTTATTCTTGTCCGTTGCATTACGGTCTGTTCGATGTTTCTTTTTCCGTATACTCTTCAGAATAAATTGCTAAGTCTTCGATTAATATAATTCGAAAAAGAGTCATATTGGGTTAGGAAATCGTACAAGTGTATGTTTTCGTTATTTACATAATTTTGGTGTTCTCTGGTTTGGATAAGGTAATTATCTCTTCATTCTGGATGTTTGAGGCGTCTATCTGTATTATTTTCTTTGATCTAGCTGGTATGATATAGTGGCTTTTGTTGTACGAGTATGTTTCCGGTTATCTTAAGTTCCTTAGTGGGTGAGAGTTTCATATTTTCCGCTTCTGAGTACTCAAGTAGGAAGTTCTTTGTTTTCTTGGGTTGATGATGATATGGGTTGATGTCCCATTGTCAACAAGAGATTATATGGTAGATTGTGAACGTAATAATTAATAATTATTTTATTAATTATTAGCCGTTATAATTTTATTTTCGTTAACTATTTTATGAATTAGTTTTATTGTTTTTAATTTAACGATAATTGATTAATTATTTTCTTAAGTTTTAATAAGTTTTTTTACAAGTGGCTTTTATTAATTGATTTAATTCTAAAAATAATATATATTGTTTGTGAAATTTATAAATTTTCAAGTGAAGTTTTTTATTATAAGTTTTTTTTTATATGATATTTTTTTGTATTCGTTATTTTATAGTTTTGAATTAATATATCAAACTATTCCTCATCTATATTTGCACTCTCGCGAATCCTGAGCTATGTCATCACTAAACACAAAAATTCTACGTTGCGATAAGCATCGTATAAAGGACCTGGTTGGTTATGACTTATGGCGACAATCCCGATATAACTTCTCTTATTATGCTCAGAGGTCTCAGTCAGTCTAACTTTCTTCACCCTTTGTGGTCATTTTATATTTTATTACTCATTGGCCTCAAGTACACAGTTAATTTGATATTTTTAAGTTCCAATCTAACTTCGAATTTTGTTTGATTTCAATGTGGAAATCAGTTTCTCTGTTTTTAGTACAACCTAGTTCAGTGTAATTTTGAAAATATGTCAAACTTAGCTTTTCTTCATTTCAGGATAAATCTGGAACACATAATGAATAGCTGATGAAATAATAATCACGCATTGAACCAAAGAAGAAAGCAGAAACTATACCCTCGGTGCACTTCTCAATCACGATGAGTAGATTATGAATGAGTGATCTCAAGAGTTTCATAAGATGATATTGACATATTTAGGGCGTTTTCACAGCAAATAAAATTGAAACCAAAATAACCGTAACACAGTAAGAAACAACAAAGAAAGAAAACTTGCATGACAGGACAGATTCATCCAACGCCTCTGCTATTTCTGTGATATTGATTGCTGAAGATAATTATTTATTTATTAATTTTTGGAATAATTTATACCAAAAAATACTGAAAATTGTAGAGAGGTCTTGGACTCTGAGTTCTTTTAATAACTGGAATCTTTCTTCATTTCTTTTAGATATTAATAAAATTCAGCAAGTGTAAAAAAGTTCCTAGATGATCTAGTTAGAGTTGCATAACATCACATATTGGTAATACATACAAAAAATCCTTCAATTAACGAATTAACTTACACGAAAATTAAAAATCAGTCAAATTTCCTTACATTATTATAAAAATAAAAATTCTATGTAACCTTTGAGCAAAAATCATAAACTAAAAATTTCCACACGTCAATCACATAAGTTTAATTTGTTTTTGTATCCAGAAGATAGGAAAACTGATGTTGGGATTAGAAATAATTTACTTGTTTCTATTCATTTTCAACGTTTTGATTAATTTGCTTCAACACGCGATCTAAATAATTAAAGAACAACAAATTTTCAAGTGTTGAAATTTTGAAAGCTTTTAAGGAAAATGAAAATAATTTACTATGAAAACATAGTTGATTTTTGAATAGGCTTATTTGGATTAAGTTGAAACGTGTCTTTTTCATGCATATAGTTAGTAAGTGTTTATGATAGTATTGTTTTAAGAAACTGATGCCACTTGACAAAACATTATTAAAATTCAATTTAAATTTGACTTGTTTGAAGTTTTTTGTACAATTCGTTTGTAAATTAAACTTGAAAATTTTATTTAGCGCTTTAGTAAGCATAGTCTAGGATCCATAACAAATAAGAACACAATCGTGAATTTTTATTAAAGATGTCAAAATAATATCAAATTAGATGATTAAGGTTTTTCAAATCTTTACTGCATTTGAACTCGGTAGCCCTAATTTGATGTTACGGGGAAAAAAATATTCCCGAAAAAGCTTCAAAACACATCCTTGGTGAAAAAACATAAAAATATATTTTTATCGTGGGCATTTGTAAGGCATGTCACCAGTTACTAGTTACAACAGGCTAAACAGATAACAAATATAAAATATTCTATCTGAACGTATACGTATTTCATATCCTGTTTCCCGTCGAGAAAAAGAGTAAAGTAAAATTGAATAATATTACAAAATATCATTATGTCACTGTATCATCACCAAAACATTGATTCCTGATTGTATTGTTACTTAATGATCAAACTTTAAATATATAAATAAAATTATTCTACTTTCAAGGGATCAATTAACTCATCAAAATAATATTCAAATTATTTTTGACCTCACTTCATCATTTAACTTAAAATTAAAACATTTTTATTCAAATTAAAGCTTTGATCCAAAAATAAAAAGCTTCAAAATTATGTTGAACATTTTATTAAAATCATGATAATTTTATCATTTTCCTGCACGCTATTTTGGAAAAAGAGAAATTAATATACAGGCGAGCTCACAATGTTTATCAAAATGTATATAATCATAATAATAATGAAATAAAAGTTATTAAAACCAAATCTTAATTAGCATATCAACCAACTTGACACGAAACATAAATAATATTTTTTTAACGATCGTTTAATTTAACTTTTAAGCATTCAAAATGTGAAACAATTTTGTTTATTACGATGATAATGATGTTGAAGAGATGATAAAGGAATTTAACAAAATTCCAAAGCAAAGGTAGAGCTTTGAATTGAAAATTGAACAAAACATTGTATAGATGTTGTACTAGGTACTTGTTGAAACATTTAAGTACCTACTTTGATTAATAAAGCCACCTCCAAAAACACCTCGGAGTCTGAATTTTAAGATATTAATTTTCTTACTGGTTTGACCTTAATGTTGACAATTCGTTTGGTCTGAACTAAGAATTAAAATCTCAAATCAAATGTCAAAATTTAACCCCACTTGTTATGGCATTTCTCGACGTTTTAGGTCATAAGGATTCATAGAGAGCCAAAAAAATGTTTACCTTACATTCGGTTGGCTGACTGTCCGTTGGAGCAATTTTGAAAATAATTGTTTCAGAAAATGGTTTAAAATTTTTGAACACTGAATGAAGAAATTTTAGAGAAATTTCCTGGGTGTATCCTTCTAACTTCATTTCTTTTACTATTGGCCAGTGGACTGTATTTTATTTTCAAAAATTTTCAATTTCGCCTAGCACTGACGGTTGAAGTATATGTACTGAATCAATTAAAACAACAAACAGGTTGCGTCCAACACTGAAAGTTGAAGTATATGTAAAATATTCCCATAACATAGGCGCGTCTGCCAATGGCGATCGAAGCAAAATATTAAATCAATTAGATGAGAATTCTTTAATTAATCAGATGCGCCTAACAATGGCGGTCGAAGTATATGTCAGTATGTTCCAATAACATAGTTGCGCCTGGCAATGGTGATAGAAGCAGCATAATAAATTAATTCAATGATGATTCTTGATCACACAAGTTGCGCCTAAAACTGGCGGTCGAAGTATATAATTGATATAATAACTATTCAAATATATTTCATATAAACGTAGATACGCCTAACATTGGCGATCGAAGTGATGTAATTGAACAGGTAAATATTATAAAAAATATTTCACGTACACGTAGATGCGCCTAATGATGGCGGTCGAAGCACAATTTTTTTTCTATTCACCATCAATGTAGCCACACCTTGGAATGAAAGTTTCAATCAAAAGAAAAAGAGACACTTCATTTGGATTTATATTTATATAGTTTTTATTTCTTTCTTTAACTCAACACTGAATTAATTAAATTTACTATTTCACAGGTGTGCAGGCCCAATATATTTTTAAGAAAATTAAATATAACAATGAGACAAATATTAATACGTACATGACTTATTTACTAAAAAAGTACATGTGAAGATCACAACTGTCATAAAATTATGTCCACGAAACAAGTACTACCAACCTTCTGGCGGAGTATTATTTACAAATTTTTATATAAAAAAAACTAAACGCCCTCACTGAGTAAAATAGTAAATGAATATAATAGCTGAATGCTCTGCATTATCGATTAACAATATAGTCTAAGAGCCAGTGACCGGCAGACTTACGGTATTTTAGCAAACTCCATATTGATGCTAGGTATAGTTTTTCACCTGCCGTAGTTGAAATGGGTATTCACTATCCCCGCCGATGGTTCCTTTGGGCGTGTCCGCAAGTCAAAAAACGTAAAAATTGACTTCAAAAACGTGATTTCAGCATGTCTGCCGTTTTAATATCTTAAAGTATATATAATCTCTTTTTATTAAAAAATCCAATTGCAGACACGTACTCCGGTTCCGTGCATTTTTACTTCACCACAATTTTAAATTGTGTGAAGTAATGCAATCTATTGTGAAAAAAATCTTACATACCCCAAATTTTATTTTTTCTTTTGTTTTGGACCATCCGCTATCTAAACAGCCCAAAAAAAATTTGATGTACGTCTGTGTGTGCGTGAGTGGGTGGGTGGGTGGGTGGGTGAGTTTTCTGCATAGGATCTTGATTAAACTTTGACAAATGATCCAGGATCACTTGAAAATGGAAGATCTGGATTCATTTCAAATTTGGACAAATGGCGGGGGGTCTCCCGAACACCTCTAAGTTTAAATCTTGAATAACTTCTGATCCCGGGCTATGATCTTATTTAAACTTAGTATATAAGGTTTTAGTACTGTTTCCAATATTTCTGCATACCAACTTCCGGTTTGTCACTTCCGGTTAAAAAGTTTTTTTTTCATGTGTTTATCCCTACTGTAGCCTACAATTACCGATCGATTTTCATGAAACGTTGCGAAAAGGTATTAAATAACATGAGAAAGATTTTATCACCTTTTGGAGCACATTGGATTAAGGGTTGGGGGTCCACCATACAACAGGTGGTTTTTTCCACAAAGTTTTTGTTTGTTGGGAGCATAAAACATTCATTCGTTAATGAATTTTGACGACACTTAGGAAAAAGACGCAAACATGTATGACAAAGAACTGATTAGTTTTTGAGCGATAGTGAACAAAGTGGTGGGGTGTCCCTGGCGCACCTGTTTTTTTGAAAGCTCTATAGCTTCTGTAATTGATAAGCGAATTGGATGACACTTGGTACATGAGTTTGTAGTACGGTTAACAATAGTTCTGCATCCCAACTTCCGGTAAAAAAAAATTTTTGTACTTTTTTGAAGTTTTTTTAGTGTCTTTATGCACACTACAGCCTACAATAATGAAGTGATTAAGATAAAACTTATGGAATAGGGTTCCAATTAGTGTGAAAAGATAATTATCATGTTTTGGGACACATTGATCAAGGTGGTGGGGGGTTTACCATACAAATGCTGACTTTTTACACCTTGTTTTTTAAGTTTGTTGGGAGCATACAGACTTCATTCATTAATTTATTTTAATGACACTTTGGAAAAAGATGGAGACTTAAGCAACAAAGAACTGATTAGTTTTGGATAATATTGGAATAAGTGGTGGGGGTCCTTCCGAACACTTGTTTAATGTGTCACACTTTTTTCAATGTTTGTTGGGAGCACACAGCATTCGTTCGTGAACGAATTTTGATGACACTTTGGAAAAAGATGCAAACATGTATGGCAAAGAACTGATTAGTTTTTGAGCGATAGTGAACAAAGTGATGGGGGGTGTCCCATATACCTGTTTTTTTTAAAGCTCAATAACATCTGTACCTGATAATCGAATTGGATGAAACTTGGTACATGAGCATTTAGTACGGTTCACAACAGTTCTACATCCCAACTTCCGGTTTTTCACTTCCGGTAAATTTTTTTTTTGTAAATTTTTGAGTTTTTTCAGTGTCTTTATGCACAATACAGCCTACAATAATGAAGTGATTATGATGAAACTTATGGAAAAGGGTTCAATTAGTGTAAGAAGATAGCTATCATCTTTTGGGACACATTGATCAAAGTGGCGGGGGGTCTACCATACAACTGCTAACTTTTCACACTTTGTTTTTAAAGTTTGTTGGGAGCATACAGACTTCATTCATTAATCAATTCTAATGACACTTTGGAAAAAGATGGAGACTTAAATGACAAGGAACTGATTAGTTTTTGGACAGTATTGGGATAAGTGGTACGGGGTCTCCCGAACACCTGTTTACTGTGTCCTCATTTTTTCAATGTTTGTTGGGAGCACACGGCATTCGTTCGTGAACCAATTTTGATGACACTTTGGAAAAAGATACAAACATGTATGACAAGGAACTGATTAGTTTTTGAGAGATAGTGAACAAAGTGGTGGGGGGTGTCCAATACACCTGTTTTTTTGAAAGCTCAATAACATCTGTAGCTGATAATCAAATTGGATGAAACTTTGTACATAAGCATTTAGTATAATTTACAAAAATTCTGCATCCCAACTTCCGGTTTTTTACTTCCGGTAAAAAAAAAAATTTTTTAATTGTTGGCAGTTTTTTCAGTATCTTTATGCACACTACAGCCTACAATAATGAAGTGATTAAGATAAAATTTATGGAAAGGTTTCAATTAGTGTAAGAAGATAATTATCATCTTTTGGGACACATTGATCAAAGAGGCGGGGGTCTACCATACAACTGCTGACTTTTCACACTTTGTTTTTAAAGTTTGTTGGGAGCATACAAATTTCATTCATTAATCAATTTTAATGGCACTTTGAAAAAAGATAAAGACTTTATTGACAAAGAATTGACTAGTTTTTGGACAATATTGGGATATGTGGTGGGGTCCTCCCAAACACCCGTTTATTGTTTCAATGTTTGTTGGAAGCATACAACATCCGTTCGTTAAGTAATTTTGATTACACTTTGCAAAAAGATGCAAATATGTATGGCAAGGAACTGATTAGTTTGTTAGCGATAGTGAACAAAGTGGTAGGGGGTCCTCCAAGCACCTGCGATTTTGGAAGCTCAATAACTTCTGTACCTGATAATCGAGTTGGATGAAATTTGGTACATACACATTTAGTACGGTTTACAACAGTTCTGCATCCTAACTTCCGCTTTGTCACTTCCGATAAATTTTTTTTTACTTTTTCTCGTATAACAGAATTTATGTTTGTTGGGATACTACTGCCTGCCTTAATATTTTTATTATTAGAACTACGAAGTCCATAATATTGGTTAGCTTTTAATTAAAGTTTTTTATGGATATTAGCTCATTATATATCCAGAACACTATGTTTCCAGAGCTGTGGTGAAGTCAGCCTATGCATCAGCGTCACTATATTTTTTTTTGCTTTTTTAGAATCAGTAGGTCCTAAAACGTCGAGAAATGCCAAAAAAGAGGGGGTAAGAATTTTACTTTTGGCTCATGAATGTAATACTTAGGTCTTTCAGACCGAAGTAAAATGTTGTTTATTATCTTTAGAAGAAATTATATTTTTATTACTTAACAACTATTAAATTATAACATTCATAAAAATTATTCACAATACGTTTGACTACTGATTAGCTTTCATTCCCATTCAGATAAAGAAATCCTTATAGTGTCTGTCCGCATGTTGGAACCGCCCTGACGCACAGTGGGATTTGTTCATACAATGTTTGGCAAAAAATATAAGGAGTGCTCGTAGAATGTTGAAAATTTGCTCTGAGCCTTTGGTTAGCTCAATTAAGAAAAATATAAAGTTTCATCAAAATTGGCCACCCGCACTACCCGCCGTCCATAGAACCCAAAATTTATTTTTGGCCCAAAGTTTTTGAAATTGGCACAGAGCCTTTTATTACCTCAATTAACGCCCACCACTCACCGCCCATATAACAATATAATATAATATATTTTATTTTTCGAGCAAAAGTTTACAAACTTGCGAATTTGGAGAGAATTAATTTCATTTAACACGAGCCCAATACAAAAGTTTATCCTCCTACCAGAGTAAAATGTATTAATTCATATTAAATTAGTTTAAAATTCATTAATAAAACAAGTTAAACGAAGAAAAACAATGCATTATGTTTTTTGTACCATTAATTACAAACAATTAAAAAAATTTTGTTCAATTTCGATACCTATTTAATTTTAAAAATGAAATGACCTACAATGAAAGATATCAAAGTTCTAACTATAATATTAATGAGAATTGAGAAACCAAAAAACAATCATAAAAAATAATTTTTTCACAGTAGAAATTCAATTAATTTTAATGATAGTAGCCTTTGCGTTTTTCAATATTCAAGAGAAGGACATACGCATTAGTTTGAATTTATTGTTTTTGTAAATAAAAGCGAAAATGTTTTTGTTGATTTCTTTATAAAATAAAATAAAATTATTTATAAAATACAATCAAAAAAATTAATTTTTGAGTTCAATACAATCAAATAAACTGTTTTGTTGTGTTCTGCAGCATTCACGCAACAGAATAAAATTAACATCTGTTTATTTTATTCTATTAAGACTAATAACGAACATAATTGTGGTAACAAAAACAAAAAATAACCTATATTCATATGCCAAAAACAATATATTTGATTGTATTGAACTCTGAAATAAATTTTTTGGATTGTGGCTTATAAATAACAAATCAACAAAAACATTTTCGCTCTGATTATTTAAAAAACAAAAACTTCAAACTAATGCGCATGTCCTTCTTTCGAATATTGGCAAGAGGCAAAGTCTACTATGAATAAATTAAATTGAATTTCTATTGTGAAAAAATTATTTTTTTCATGATTGTTTTTTAGTTTCTCAAGACGCAAATCTCATTTCTCATAAATATTAGTAGTTAGAACTTTGATGTCTTTCATTGTAGGTCATTTCATTTTCAAAATAACAAACAATTAAATAGGTATCGAAATTGCATAAAATTTATTTAATTGTATTTTAAATGTTTAAATGTTTAATTTGTTTAATTGTAATTTTAAAAATTTTTAGTCCGATTAAAGTTCTGATTGTTCATTATTTTCTCGAACTTCAGTGGTTAAAATTTTTTGATGATTGTTCGAAAAAATAATGAACAATTAGAATTTTAGACTGACTAAAAATCGTTAAAATTAAATATCTCAAGAACACGAATTAACGCCTCTTTGTAAATTTGATATATTTTAAAGGAAGGTTAGAACTATATTTAAAAAATAAAAAAAGTTAAATTTAACTGATTTAAAATTTTTTTGTTAATGGAAGTTGTTTGAAAAAATGAAGAAAAATTCGAATTTCAGCCGTACTAAAAATGTTTAAAATTAAATATCTCAAGAATAAGAATTTTAGCTTCTTTGTAAATTTGACATATTTTACAGTAAAAATAGAACTATTTTCAGAAAAAAATTAATTAAATTCCAATTGATCTTTGACCCTAGCGTCATCTTTAAAAAAGATTTTTCAATATTTTTATTTAAAAATTAATTATAAAAACAATAAATTAATTTTTTTTTTCAAACGACAAATTAATCATCTATCAAACAAAAAAAAGTTTGATGAAGTCGGTCTAGCCGTTCTTGGGCAATTTAATTACAAAGTTACATCGGGTTGACAGAATTTTCATTTTTCATGCATGTTGGGGTGCATGATGCCCCTATGCTCAAACTATGCACTTTAAAAAATTTTAAAATAAGATGTATTTTTTATTTTGTCCATACTACTTATATGCCAAGTTTCAGGAAAATCAAAAATGGTCAAGTTCAAATTTCGACTTTTTCACCTGCGTAGATCACGTTTTTCATCTTTTGTAATTTTTTAAAATTAAAAATTTCATGAATTTGGAGACAAATTTTATGATTTTATAAAAGATTATTAATTATTTAAACTTTTTTTTTTTTTAATTGATAGTATGGAGTCTTACCTTTCATTTTGTTATAGCGGGATCACCTATCACGACCGAGCAACCTTTTTTTTTTTCCAAGGAAGTTTGCAATCACGGCACATTATAGAACAAATTTTATTCTATCATATCTCTTAAACCATATGAGCGAACTTTATAATTTTTTTTTTAAATACGCAGAAAAGGCTATATTTGAAAATAATCAGTATTTAAATTAGAGCAATAAAGTTATCTTACGTACAAACACTATAGAAGTGCGTAAACAGTTTTCAATATTTTGGACCAAAATTTACATGTGACTTTACTTCATTATTTCAAAGACAAATAAACGTTTTTTTGGGATACAATTTATGGATTCTTCATACTGAATCAATTTTCTACAAAACTGCATCATTGCATTTTTAAATTTTATGTGTCGAAAAAATTACTTATTGCACAAAAAATCCCACTGTGTGACGTGTGTGTTTCTTAAAATATATATGTATAATAATAATAGGGGATAGTGAATAACCATTTCAACTACGGCAGGTAAAAAAATATACCTAGCATCAATATGGAGTTTGCTTAAATACCGTAAGTCTGCCGGTCACTGGCTCTCAGTCTAATATAACAGTTGTTTGATGGATATTCAAATATGGAAATTCAAATATACAGTAAGTTTAAATTATTTAAATTGTTCAAATTACTTAAATTCCTGAATAATAATTATTATCTATTTAGCTCTACATAGAGTACTGGTTGGATATACTTTCCTGTGAGCAATTGTGCTTCCAAAATAACGATGAGTATAATATGCAATAAGGTTAATAAATTTAATCCAAGAATAAGAACTGCTATTTTTTTGCAGCTACATTTAAGGAACGGCGTTACCAACTATGTTATCTAATGATTTTTTACAATTCTACATAATCGCAGCGTAATACAAAACCAAATTTTTTTTTTATAAAAGGTGTTGTGTAATAGGGTTTAGAATATGTGTCACAACAACACATAAATACCTTTTAACACCTAGGTCTAGACCTGGGTCCCACAACAACTGGCGTTCTAAGGTGTTGATTAACGCTTTCTTTAAACCTCTGTGGGTTGAAGCCACCTAAGACCTAATTGAATGCTAAATGGTCTCCGCAATGCTAAATCAATTTAGCACATTTGCGAGTTGACTAAATCCACCATTTACATTCTAAATTTTTGTAGACTTATTTGAATTGAGTAGGCTTATTTGAACTGACAGTTAGACGTTAGCTTCAAATTATATTTTACGAATAATTTAAACATAAATTAAACATAAACTCAAAATATGTACATATATTACAAAAACCTTAAGTGATTTACCTTGCATTTGAAATGGATAGAATAATCGAGCTTTTTATTGATATAAAGGCTGTATAATTTGTGGCAATAACTTCTCATTTATTTGAAATAATAATAATAAATTATAATAACTCTTGCTTTTTTAAATCAAAAAGAAAAGTTGCCTGGAAAAGCGATGATGGTAATAAAACTGTTAAATATTCATTCATTTGTTTTTCATTTTTGTAATCAATGTTAATTGTTTGAAAATAGTACATTATGATGCTAGGACGTAAAGTTAAAGATTTTGGACGGATGTGGAGTTTGCAAATCGAGGCGCTAGCCGAGATTTGCACCCACATTAAGTCCAAAATAGTTTACGTCCGTGCATCATATACTATTTTTTATTCGCCGCAAGCAAAATATTTTAAGAAAAGTTGTTTATTCTAAATTAAAATTATAAATTTTCATAAATTTTAAAATAAAAATATGTGGAACAAGTAACCTTTGACAAAATATTTATTATTTTTTCCAAATTATTGTGTAGCTATGACAACAAATGATAACAACTATTTTAATTGGATAATGAAATTTTGAATTCAAGGGTCGCTTTAAAAAAATTTTTATTTTTCATAGAATTTAAACAAATACAAATGCTTTTTACTTTTTTGGACGTAGCTATGACAACAAAATAAATAGTTGAAAAGTGATACTTTAAAACCGCAAATCACAGTAATAAAGTAACACTTTAATATGTAGGCGAATAAAAACATTTTTAAAATAAATATTAATGCCGTTATATTGTAAGAACTAAAAAATGTTAAATTTCTTATTGCGTTGTTTAAAGTATGTTAGTGAACACTCCATTATTGTAATGCAAAAATAAATTACATAATTTATGATATTGTAATAAACTTCGTCCAGAATGGGTTAATTTAATTTAATCATAAATAACCAATACGTTCCGCCTAAATGTTTTCTACATTCTATTGCAAAGATGAATTAAAAGTTAACTCCCATTAACTAATACAAGTTGCATAAATTAATGTAAATTAAATTTGTTTGCATCAATGAATTAAAAGGAGGAGTGGCCTATTGTTTCTAGAAACAACTACAGTGGGTACCAGAATATTCTGCTTATTTCTTTTTGAATATAAATAAGCGAACAAAAATAGCAGATAGGAGTTTTTAATTTTGCAATTAAAAGTGTTTTACAAATATTCGCAAGTATAAGGAATAATCGGTGGTACTTGAGCCTAGGTACTAATAGTAAAAGAATTTGAACTTAGTGGAATAGTAAATACAGATTTTACGATTCCGAATATTATTGATTCAAATTGTGGAAAAGCGGTCAAGTTTATCGTACATAAATTGGAGACCCTGGAATTTATTGTAAGGAAAAACGGAAGCTGCTGTAATTTGTTGACAAATAAAGTTTGAGATTCTGTTAACCAAAGATCCGTCTTTTTACTGTCGTATTTGCTCAATAATCGAAAAGAACCAACGAAGAGTCGTTACAATATTTACGTTTGTTTAATCAAGATTATTAAATACACAATATAATAAAAGTTCGAAAGTTTGCAACTTCAATTAATTGACATGTTTTTGAATTGAAGAAGAGATTGGTTGTATACTTGTCGGTTTTCAAAATAATAAGTGGAATAATTTAGATGTTCTAGTTTATGCATACATCAGTTATCATATCGGAAGATCGAAAATCTAGAGAAAATTCTCTCATTGATAAATCTCTCTGAATCTACTACTGATATATGACGTTATTATATATTAATTTATCAACTTCATCAAACGTCAACTCCATCATTCAAGATCATCATCTCCTCATCGCTTTCTCGCCTCAACAGCTCTCAACATTTCTTTCAACTCATCATCTGGATACCTCCAACTACTAAACAGCAATCAACTCAACTAATCAACTCATCATCTGGATACCTCCAGCTACCAAAATTGGTGACCCCGACGTGATCAGAATCATTCCAGGTAATTTTTTCTTTTATTTTTTAAATCAGGAGTTGATTAAATAAATTTCGTTTTATTGATATAAACATTTTTTTTTTGGGAAATACATTATAAATATTTTTCTTATCTTATCTCACGATGCGTTTTGTCAAAGAATTTTTTTTGTTTTTGTAACTTTATCGGTTGCGATCTGCGGGTTGGTTATCGCGAACCAACGCGCCTTGGAATTTTTATTGGCTGCAACATTATTTTACCTGGTTGTCGTCCTCCTTACCCGCTTCAGTAACGGATGTAATTTTCCGGTGGTGTCTGCGAGCGACCCACCCAATTTAATCGAACTTGAACAGGAACAAGCTGCTCAGACCTTCACGGTAACGCAAGAGCAGCTTGACCAGATGTTAGATGAACGGATGGGAGCTGCATTTGCCAGAATACAACTCCATCAAACATCTGCCTCTTCACCTACTCCTTCCTATTCAAAACCGCCACCTGCAAGTTCGGTTGAAATACTTTCTCCAGCATCCGCTTCCCAAATTAACGCTAATACCCCAAAAGTCCCCCCCGTTTGGTCTGATAAACCAAAACTTTGGTTAATGATGCTTGAGGGCCAATTCTCTCTGGGCAACATTAAGTTCCAGCAAGCCAAGTACGGTTATGTACTTGGTGTCATAACGCCGCATCTTGCTACGCTGGTAAGAGACATTATTTCCCAACCAGATACGGTTAACCCATATGATAAGCTTAAAGAGGCTCTTCTAGACCGCTTATCAAGCAGCCCTTCTGATCGCTTACGCAACGTGCTCCGCGGTATGGAACTTGGGGATAAAAAGCCCTCGGGATTTAACTGCTGAATCTCAAGGTCTCGTTACAGAGAAAATGTTGAAAATTCTTTGGGAGGATTAACTCCCACAGGCTGTGCGTACCGCTATCGCCGTAGTCAAGGCTGACTTGCCAAAGACTGCTGAGATAGCCAACAGAATTTTTGCCACATTATTTGGTCCTAATCCTTTCGCTCCTTCTTCTTCTTCCTCCAGTGAGGACAAGGTCTGGGCTCTGCGATATCAAGAATTGCAGACCCAACACGCACAGCTGCTGAATGCCTTGCAGCACAAATCTTCTTCTCGACCCTTCCCTAGTAGTCGGAGTAGATCCAGGAATCAAAACGACTATAACAATTTTCGGCATAATCGCCCCAATCGCTCTAATCAATCTTCCGCGCGACCTCGTTCCAAGTCGCGCACTCAAATGTTCGATGGTATATGTTATTACCATCACACTAACGGGGATAACATACGCAGATGTGACCCCGATTGCAAATTATATTGCCCAAAATTTTCTTCTCCAAAAAACTTTTAAGCTCATCACATGAGGCGGCGTGTGATGATACCTTCTCTAAACTACGTCTCTTGACTGACGACAATTCTTGGTTGACACAGGTGCTGAAGTGTCAGTTCTCCTCGCAACTACAGAGGAAAAACTCTCGAGAAAATCACTCTCTACGCTGCTAACGGTACTCCTGTTAGTACATATGGTAACAAAATTCTAACTTTAAACATTGGTCTCAGACGTGTGTTCTGTCAGACCTTTGTTATCGCCAATGTTACCATCCCTATTCTTGGAGCTGGTTTCTTGAACAAGTATGGTCTCCTAGTGGACGTTAAAAATCGACGCCTCGTGTTCACTCTCGCCAAAATCTGCACTTCTTCAACGCTCTCGCTAACAACCATCAATAATGATACGGTTGATATTCAAATTAGAGGTATCCTTAACAATTTTAAGGGTATCACTTCTCCACATGACCTAGCTAAGCTGGTCAAACATAACGTGACTCATGCTCACGGTCCTCCCGTCACTTGTAAGTACCGACGATTAGCTCCTGACAAATTGGCCATCGCCAAGACGGAATTCGACATTATGTTGTCGCAAGGCATTTGCCGACCGTCAAACAGCCCTTGGTCCTCTCCTCTCCACCTCGCCAAAAAGAAGAATGGCGAGTGGAGACCTTGCGGTGACTACCGCTCTCTTAACAATGTCACTATTCCTGATAAATATCCTATTCCACATATTCAGAATTTTTCGCATCAACTTCATGGATGCAAATATTTCTCCACTATCGATCTCGTCCGCGCATATCATCAGATTCCTATTGATGAGCGCGATATTGCAAAAACTGCAATTTTAACTCCGTTCGGGCTCTTCTAATTCGTGCGAATGACTTTCGGATTGCGGAATCTTTCCAACGGCTTATGCATTCCCTTCTCCGAGACCTAAATTTCTGTTTCATCAACATAGATGACCTCCTTATTGCTTCTGAAACCTTTGAGGAACACCTCAAACATCTTAGGAATGTTTTTGAGCGTCTTTCCGACGCTGGTCTCATTATCAACGTTGATAAATGCAACTTTGTTAAACCAACGTTGACTTTCTCGGACATTCCATTGATTCAACTGGAATCAAACCTACTCCTGAACGTGTTGAAGCTATCAATCGTTTCGAACGTCCCAAAACAGTAATGCAACCTCGTCGTTTTCTCGGAATGATTAACTTCTACTGCCGATTCATTCCTCACGCTGGTGGCAATCATGCCATTCTCAACGATTTTCTTAAAGGTTCCAAAAAGAATGACAAACGTGTCATTCAATGGTCCGAAGACGCCATTCAAGCCTTCGACTTATGCAAGAGGCAACTTAGTGAGGCAACAATTCTTTCTCACCCCTCACACTCTGCCTAACTTGCCGTTATGGTCGACGCTTCTGACAAGGCACTTGGTGCCGTTGTTCAACAAAAAATAACGATTGTTGGATACCACTTAGTTTCTTCTCTCTGCGACCCAATAAAACGCAACAGAAATACAGCGCTTATGATCGCGAACTCCTTGCAGCTTACTCTGCAATTAAACATTTCCGGTATCTCCTTGAAGGTAGAATCTTCACTATTTTCACCGATTATAAGCCACTCATTTACGCTTTGTCGCATAATCCTGCCAAAGCTAGTCCTCGCCAACTCCGTCATCTTGATTTTATTAGTCAATTTACGACTGATACTCGCCACATTTCTGGAATTGATAATGTAGTTGCCAACACACTTTCTCGTGTTGAGCAAATATCAATTCCCAAAAATATTAACTACGACGAAATTGCTGACGCTCAGTTTAACGATAACGAACTAAAAGAATTAGTGGACACTAGTCCCACACTTCAATTCCGTTCCTTTCCATTATCGTTTGGCAATTCTAGTGCCAAAACATTTTTGTGTGATACTTCTTCTGGTAATCCACAACCTTTTATTCCAAAGCAATTTCGTTAATCTGTTTTCGAAAGTCTCCATAATTTATCTCACCCAGGAGTCCACAGTTCTGTCAAACTTCTTTCTGAAAAAGTCATTTGGCCATCCATTTAAAAGGATGTACGACAAATGGCACAGAACTGCCTGGCTTGCCAAAAGGCAAATGTTTCTCGCCATACTCAATATCCTTTAGGTAATTATCCTCAAACTTCTCAACGATTGTTCGAGATTCATATGGACATTATTGGTCCACTTCCTACCTCTGAGGACAAACGTTATTGTGTCACTATTATTGACCGTTATACTCGATGGCCTAAAGCCATTCCTATCTCGGATATTACAGCTGCAACGGTAGCGTCAGCTCTCTAATTCCAATTGGATTGCTCGCTTCGGAGTACCTTCAGTAATCGTCACTGATCAGGGCTCCCAATTCGAATCCAATGTCTTTAACGAGTTGTCAAAACTTATGGGTTTAGAACGTAAACGTACAACTAGTTACAATCCTAAATGTAACGGACTAATTGAACGTTGGCACCGAACTCTTAAATCCGCGATAATGACCTACGACAGAACGGACTGGACACGAAAATTACCGTCAATACTACTTGGCTTACGAACCACTTTCCCTGAAGATTTCCAATCTTCATCAGCTGAGCTCGTCTACGGTACTAACATACGTCTTCCCGGCGAATTCTTCAGCCAAAATTCTAACTCCCCTCCACAATCTGATTTCGTTTCACAGTTAAAACAACATTTTACTCACCTTCGTCCATCTACTGCGTCAAGACACACTTATCCTAATGTTTTCGTCTCCAAAAATCTCCAGCCTTGCTCGCATGTCTTCTTACGTACTGACTTAGTACGTAAATCATTACAACCTCCATACGAAGGTGCATTTAAAGTCAACAGCCGCGATGACAAAAATTTCGTTATTGACCGTAAAGGTAAACAAATTCGAGTTTTCATCGACAGATTAAAACCTTGCTTTAGGGAACAATCTGAAGATGACTCAACTCAAAACTCACCTACTTTGAGTACTAATCTCAGTCGCGTAGACGAAACTTCGTCTTCTGCAGATATTGTCCATCCTACTTCTTCGGACACATTCCAGTCTTTTCCTTCTACCTCCGCAGAAACAAGGCAACGCGACGCTAAGGCAACTGTATCACCTAAAAGGGTTAGATTTAATCCCATTCCTCAAACTCTGATATTCCATCCTGCATCCACAATTACGCGAGCACGTCGAGCCACTCGTACCCCTACTCGTTTCCTTCGTGCTCTAGCACAATAATTTTCTCTTTATATCGTCCCATCTTCGATGGCACTAGGGGGGGGGGAGTGTTGTGGCGAACATCAAAATTAAAAATTTTAAAATTGTAAATAAACACATCTGTTCTTGACTATGAATATGGAATGGAATGAATGTATTTCAATTAGGGTTACCATAAGTACAATTTCAATGGATTCTATATAATGCAATTACATGGACATGACAGTTTCCCCCTTTTAATTTAATTCAATTACAATTATCATTTATCAAAATTAATCCAAAAGTTAAATGCAAAAGTATAATAAACTGTATTAATAAAATGACTGAAGGTTTATTCCCCTTTTTTTTATCTACTTGTTATTTGAACATAACAGAACTTTGTACGTTAAAATTTTCTTAGGCCTTAACTTTCGTTTTGATATTTGTTGTTCCGGAGTCGACGCAGTCTCTGTAACGATTTCAGTTTCCCCTTCTCTTGAGAGGGGAATGTATTGGTTGGAAATCTTCAGATGGCCTTGATTCATTTAGTTGTACGTCGATGTTATTTGGTACTTGATAAGTACTGATGTCATCTGGTATGATTTCCTGATTTGCGCTTATATTGTATGTATTGCGCTTATATTGTATTATATTGTACGCTTCGGTCGTTGTATTTTGGATCCCAATCGATGCATCTGGTCAATATGTCGTTTCTAAGCCCGGCCATCATCCAGGTGAACCATGTAGTGTAAGTTACCCAGCACTTGGATTACTGTACCAAATAAATATTTCTCATCGCCGTAGTAATTTCGTACCGAAACGCGATCGTCGATGTTGAACGTTCTTACTTTAATTTCAGAGTTTTTGCTCTGAATTATATGTTGTTTTTGTTTCAGCATCATAATGTCTAAACGTGACCGAATTTGACGGTTGAACATTCGAAATGATAGTAATTCATCCGTAGATGCATGCGGAGTATGTCGATTGTTCAACAATATTTTCGCTAACTCTTTGTTGATGTCAGATCGGATGCACTTAATAGTCTTTAGTTTATTCTTGAATGTTTGGGTGTTTCCTTTTTGCCTGACCATTCGTCGCTGAATTTGTGTCGTATTCCATTCAAGGACAAGAATTGTTCGTATTCAATTGATGTAAATTGCGGTCCGTTGTCACTAACCAACACTTCTGGTATTCCGAATCTTGAAAAAAATGTCCCAACATCGTTCAATCGTATTCGTTGTTGTAATATTCGGAATAACTTGAGCTTCGGGCCATTTGGTTTAAGCGTCGATTAAGGTGAAAAAAATTTCCCATGAATGGACCCGTGAAATTGACGTGTACTCGATTGCATCTCGTTTGCATCTAGCTAATTTCTTCGATTTTCTTATGCATATCCGGGACTGGTAATCTTGATAATGCATCGGCGTTGCAATGATCAGCTGATTTTCTCAACTGGATTTTGTAATCAAATGGTTGCAAAAAAACTGCATAATGTTGCATTCTTGTCGCAGTCAACGTAGGCAATTCTTTTCTTGGTGTAAGTATCTGTGTAAGTGGTTCGTTGTCCGTAATCAAAATGAATCTTCGAGCATCGACGTACTGGTAAAATTTGCGTATGTCAAAGATAATCGCGTATGCTTCACGGTCGATTTGTGTATATCTTTGTTGAACTGGCGATAATATTTCTGACGCAAATTGTATCTGTCTTTCCGTGCCGTCAGGGTAGATGTGATCCAGTACTGCACCAACAACAACTGGAATTGCATCGATAGCTATCACTAATGGCAATGTAGGATCGTAATGTGCCATTATGTATTTGTTTTTATGTTTGACGCTTAACATCTTGGAATGATTTTTTACAGTCATCATCCCACACAAACTTTACCTTATCCTTCAGTAAATTATTCAACGGATAAAGCGTTATGCTGAGATTTTCGAAGAATCTTCCGTAGAAGCTTACCAGTCCAGTGAAAGCACGAATTTCATATTTGGATGTAGGCTCTGGCATTTTCATTATTGCTTCAATTTTTGACTGCATTTTGTGTATACCATTTCGATCAATCTTGTAGCCACAGCACTCAATTTCCGAAGACAGGAATTCATATTTTTCGAAATTTACTCGCATATTTGTGCAGACGTGATAAACCTTCTTCAAGTCTCTATTCACTTCATCGCTTGGTGCTTTGATGATACCATTAATTTACAAATCATATAGTTCTCGTTCAACTGCAGCACGTAATGCAAAAGGCAATTTTCTCGCTTTAACAAAAACTAGTTGTACGTTGTCACGTAACAGAATACGAGCCTGAACATCTCTAATTTTTCCCAATGACTTTTCGAAAACGGATGAATATTTCTGTTTCAGTTGTTCTGATTTGATTTGAGTTTGCTTCGCTTGAACTGAAGAAACAAGCTGTACATTTTCCGACGCATTCAGAGTTTGATTCCAATCTAATTTCAAATTTTGCAACCATTCACGTCCCAGTAACGGTTTGCGATTCGATTCGACCACGTACATTTTCAATTTTTGACAATCAATACCAGAATCAACACTGACCGTAAAATACCCGAGTACTTTTATTTCGCCTCCACAATAGCTAACCACTTTGGTTTTAGTAGCAAGCAATTTTTCGTTCCAAAAATGTCTTTTCTTGTCATCGTGATTGATTATCGTTACAGGAGAACCACTATCGATTTCGAAACCTGAAACGAAATTGTTAACATTAAGATTAATGAAAATTTTTGAATGATCATTTGAATTTAAAAAATTCTCAGAAATGTTTAAAACTTCTTCAATGTTCTCAATAGATGTTTCGGCGTCATCGATGAAATTTGTAGAACGGTCGTCTTTCCTCGCTTTGAAACACACAGATCAAATATGCCCCTTGACATTACAAAATGAACACACCGAACATTTATGCGAACACTTATTCGCCCGATGATCCTTTTTCCCGCAACGAAAACAGGAACCTTTTTGATCGTACTGGTTCTTTTTCACGTCTGGCTCCGTTTTTGAACTAGTTTTCTTTACATTTCGCTGACGAATGTAATTTAAAGGTTGTTTCAATCCCTTCGTCTGTTGTATTTCAGCTCCGCCTTTTGCAGAGAGCTCCATCGCCTTTGCTGTAGCAAGCGCATTTTCTAACTTCAATTCTGTCGTTTTCAGCAGCCGATTCTGTATTCTACCACTTCGTAGATCAAACACAAATTGATTTCGCAACGCTGTATTCAAGTATGTTCCGAACTTACAATTAATTGCTAGTTTTTAACACGAAATCAAAAACTTTTCAACGGATTCGTCATCAGCTTGCTTTCGAAGATGATATCGATAATTTTTCAATATTTCTAATGGTTTGGGATCGTATACTTTTTTCAAAATTTCGATTATTTCATCGTACGTTTTTGCTTTTGGTTTTGCTGGAACTAGTTTGTCCGGCAGAACATCATATGCTTCTTGCCCCATGTAGTGTAGCAGTAAGTGTAGTTTTTTTTCTTTTTCCGTTGCAACAATTAGCATTGCTCCTTCAAAACGTTCCGCCCATCGTGTAAACGTCGTTTTGAATTTGTCGAATTTTTCAAAAATTTCAAAAATACGAAAAAGTAAACGTTAGTAAACGTTAATTTGAAGGTTATGTGTCCAATCAATTTTTTTTAAACGTTAATTTTGAGGTTATGTTTTCACTCAAAATTCGTAAAACAAATTCTAATTTTCAATTTTTTTGTAGATTTTAATTAATATTTCAAGTGGATTTCAACAAATTTAATTTAAATCAATATTTATTTCTTTTTTAAATCCCATTTTCCGTCGCCACTATTTTATTCTTACTTGTAAGTAAACACATCTCTTCTTGACTATGAACATAGAATAATGAAATGTAGGTGGAACTCTTCACCTGTTCCAAATGCCAGTTTGGTGATCAACCCTACTTGTTGTGTTTCCGACTTCGATCTTAGTCGTTAAGAGTGGACCAGACTTAATTGTTTCAGAACAACACATGACCTGATAAACAAGTGGAGCTTATATCCCTCACTTTTATATATGTGTGGACTTATTCAAACAACGAACCACATAGTGAATGAATGCCCCTTACTCCAATTCAATGGCGGTATAAACAAGTTAAATAAGGTTCCTGTAGAAGACGTTAATTATTTGAGAGATTTGGTTGTGGACTTGTGATTTTGTAAACATTTTTTTTTGAAGTAAAACTTCTTTAGGCGCGTTATGAGAATTTTGCAACGGAAGTTTAAAAAACGAATATAATATTCGGCAAATATACGATACAATCCGATTATGACAAACATATTTTAAATATGCACTGGTTTTTGGTGCATTATAGAGATAGTTCATATTTTTCGATGCTTAAAAATTTAACAGAAATTCAATTAAAAAAACATAATTTTGAATTAAATTTAATGATTTTTAATCCGAATTTTCGGAGTATTTTAATTTAATTTAATATCAGTTTTCAAAATATTATATGTCTGCTCCATTTTTGTTTACAATGGATGCTTAGACTCGTTTTTTTATTAATATAAAATTGGCAGCATACTTGGCTTTTTTAAAGGCAGAGAAATAAGTTGTCGCAAATCTTGGTAAATGGCATATATCATGAAACATATAAAATGACAAAAAGAACCGTTTTGAAATTTGAGCAAAATCGAATAACTGGTTCAGGAATGGAAGCATGTCTGGTGGATCTTTTTGGTTTGTATGGTCAAGTCATTCATTTGTTCATTTGTTATTATATTTTTTATTCACTTATTCAGTCTCGTACTAAATTTTATATGAGTTGGATGTGTGGATTGTAGATGGTGGTCATGGTGTGGTCATGGTGGTCATTGTGGTCATGGTGGTCATGGTACTCATGGTGGTAAAAGGTTATGGTGGTCATAGTGGTAATGGTGATCACGGTGTTCACGGTGGTCATGGTGGTCATGGTGGTCATGGTGGTCATGGTGATCATGGTGGCCATGGTGGTCATGGTGGTCATGGTAGTCATGGTGGTAATGGTGGTCACGGTGGTCATGGTGGTCATGGTGTTCACGGTGATCATGATGGTCATGATGGTGTCACGGTGGTCATGGTGGTCATTGTTTTTAGAGCTTGCATCCTGGGCTTTCCCAGGCGGGAAAAAATATTTGCGTTGATTAAATTTGTTTTGTTAAATAGAAAAATTAGTGCGTGCAATCTTTGCACGCGTTTGAAATAAATTTCTTTGGCTACTGTGGCAGGTATTATTAAAAAGATGAAATATAAAACAAATATGTCATATTACAATTTAGAGTTGCATTTCATGATAATATAATTTACTGTGTAATAAAAAGCAATATTTACATAATGTATTAAAGTCAATTCAATTATTAGCATAATTGAAATATGAAATTAGAGGTTTATAACAAATTTGCTAAATTTATTGAAAAATGCATCAATTGTTGTACCAATTGTTAAATTAAGTGGACATGCATTCATCGTGAAATTTTATTTGTAATACGTTGTAAGACTTTGTAAAACATGTAAATATGGCTTTATATTACACATTGTTGTAATTATATTATCAAGAATATTAGAAAAAAACTTTAAATTTCAATATGACATATCTATTTTATTTTATATTTAATATTTTTAGTAATACCTGCTGCAGTGGCCAAAGAAGTTTTTCTTCAACAGCGTGTAAAGATTACGCACTTCATTTTTTTATTTGGAATTTTAGTTTTTCTAATAAAAATTTTCCAAAAATGGAAAAAAACAAAAATTATAAATAGATGTTCGAAATGGTTCATATCATTTATTTCCAAAAATATGTTGACCAGCTATTTTGATATTAAAAAAAAAAAAATCAAAAATTGGTTCAAATTAAATTTTTAAAAAATCAAAAATTAATAATTTTTTCGATTTTTTTATAAAAATAATGTTTTCTATAAAAGAAATTCGTTATAAAAATTGATTCATGTTTTTTCTTTTCATTTCACATATTTTTTAAAATAAATGAAGAAACCATTTCGAACATCTGTTTATAATTTTTCTCTTCTTCCATTTTTAGAAAATTAATACATATTAGAAAAACTAAAATTCCAAATAAAAAGTTTTGTTTTCACATCCTTCTGACTCATATGAGATATTCCAAAGTATTGCTATTCCAAGCTATTCATAGATGTCACTCGTATCAAACGTACAACCTGTGCCTGACCACATATTTATATTAGAATCTTTTTAAATGTCAAAATTTGTAAACATTGTCATAATGGAGGATGATATTGAAATTGTATTTGGGAGCTTGTTTTTTTAAATACTTACATCATACCGAATATTTTCTTTTGTATAAATTTGAATTATTTTCCATTTTTTTAAATGATTGTTTTTAAATATGTTGACATTTCAATGAATTGACAACTAAATTGAAAAGCAAGCTGACGAGGAGTCTTTTGGTCCGCCGTCTGGTGGCCAATACCGCAACTTGGGTATGAAATGAAAAGTCACTGATACAGGATATAAAATAAATAATTTGTAAAAAAATGTTTCAGTTTGTTTTTTATTAAATTTTTTTTTTTCATATTATTTTTTTATTTTTTTAATTTTTTTATTAAATTTTTTTTTTTATGTTTTTGTATATTTTTTTTTTGAACTGCAGTGATATTGAAAGTCTGAAAATAAAAGTTTGTTATTAGAATTATTTAACTTGAGAAGAAAGTGGGACAAAATGAAGTTTTTTTCACTTCCTACAACAAAACAATTATAAACTGAAAAATTGAATGCAATTGTTGTTGTTTTTCAGTCAAATCGAACGCACCTCTTAAAAAAAATTAAAACATCTGGCCAAATTATTTTTGGCATTTCTTTAAACTCAAAACATTTGTTTTGTTGTTGCTTTTCATCATTTTGTACCACACACTAAGAAAAAAATAATTTATTTCAAAACAAAAAAGATACGAGGCAAATATTTACACCTGAAAAATCAATTAACACCTGAAAACAGGGTAAAGTGGGACTACACTACTTATAGGTAACTCAATATGATTGGCTAGAGAGGAAAAGGGTGAAGAGTGATATCAAACATGAAATATTGGGGTGAGTGAAATATTTAAATTTTTTGGTTTAACATGTATTGAATTTATATTAAAGTAATGTGTGTGACGTTCTTGGTTCCTCCATCTTTCGAGGTCGTCAGAGTTCATGGTCCTTACTTAATTAAATCCGTTCTCTAGTTAACGTTGTTTGCGTGCAATTCTGTATTTTTACTGGGTTGGGGAAATACTTTCTCGAATCCGCCTGATTGAGGCTAGTCGGAATTGAACCTCGCAAGACACAGAGTTTCTTAATGTGTCTGATAGTGATTGTACTATCAGGATCACTGTTCGTTACAACTTTTTCTGTTCGATTCCGAAAAAATGTTGCTTTAAAAAAATATATATCAAATATATAAATATAATAAAAAAATATAAAAATAAAATAATAATAAAAAAAGTAAAAATAAAAATAAAAGCGTAAAATAAAAAAAACATTAAAAAAATTGTTGTTTTTTTTTTGGAGTGTTTTAGGTTGGAAATTCAGAAACTGTTCAGCTGAAGACAATTACAGTTATAATTTAATTAGTTCATTTATTTTGCTAAAGAAACATGAACTAGAAAATGTGACTGCTTTCTGTTCTATTCTCAAGTAAGGATAAAACTGAAGAAAAAACGCAAGACTGGAAAACTTTTGCCCGTTCACAGGTCAAAACTTAAATTGAGAATCGAAAACGCTATTAGATTATTAGTATAATGCGATGTGTTGCAAACTACTCTAAAAAACTAAATACACTAATTTACAAATCCCACGGGAATCCCACGAGGATCGCAGTGTGTAATAAATTCAAGTAGATAAAAAAAATTTTATTAGTCGTTAATTATATTCAGTTTATAATTATATCACAATCATAACACATAACCTTACATATATGAATTTATTTACGTCAAATTTTTAAAAAAAATCTGAAAGCTGTAGTAATCACAATTAAAAGCTTTTATTATCATTACTCGATAATCGTAGGCAATTGTTTTCAAATCCAATTGAATTTAATGGTCTAACATCTGGTTCACTAATTTAATATAATTCAAATAGATAATTGCAACACTAATAGTTTTATGAACAAATAATTATTATTATTTAAACTTTCTCACAATGAAATCGTTTTTAAGTTTAAATTTTTGTTTTCCTTTGGTTTTAAACGATCTTAGTAATTTAAGTGTGAAAAAGCAGTGAAAAACAACAGTTGGTCAAATCAATTTTTATTGCAGTTTTCTTTAGGAAATAAGGAGATAAACGGAAACCGTTTTATTAGATTTCGATTTGTTTTTTTTTTGTTTTTAGCTTTATGAAGATTGTTTTATAGTCTTATTGGTCTGTTGTCGTTTATACGAATTGTAAAAAGTTAAATTTATTTAAATGGTAGAATTGGATTCGTTAAGATATAAAATATGGCAGATATTGAATTATTCATTATGATATTTTGTAACAAGCTTGTGTAAATTCGATTGATGAAATTCTTAAGTGGTGTGGATTATTCATGTTTTCAGTAACAAAATGACTTTGTGAGAATTGACTCGTCTGTTGAGCATTATACTTTCCTGCTCGGTTTATGAGAAAAAATAAAGATAAAGATTTGATAATTACCAGATGGGCGACTCTTTGTTAATAACCACGATGGTAAAACGCGACCAAGACTCTACCAGCACTCCCACTGGATGTTAGCAGATTTTCTTTATACATACGAACATTTCAAAACTTTCACAAAATATGCTACTCGCCTCCTTTGATTGAAATCTTACAATTTTAATCAAAAATATTTTTTTGTAACACATGCATACAAAATATTCAATTTTGTACTAGAATAGAATACAAGAAAAAACTACTTTTCGCAATATTAAAAAATATTTAGTGCACGGGCTAGAACGCCGCCTGCATGTGAGATTTGTAGTTAAATCTATCCATATATCTTTCTATATATAATATTTTAATAGCACTAAAATATCAAAATAATATTTTAAATAACTTACCATATAGTAAAAACAACTTAAACACATAGTACGAGATCCGACTGCAGGATTAGTGCGCTCATCGATTTTTTGCTAAAACCAAATTTTTATGTATATTTATAATTAGGAGAATATATATCTACCAGGTTGCCTATCAAAATTTGGCCGCCAGTATTTTTAATAAAATTATTTTTAATTAATTTTTGGGAAAAAACTTCGTTCATTTGTTTTTTAAATAAAATGTCGTCTACATCACGCAAATTACATAACGATTCTAAAAAATCACGGTTGCCTTTGGGAACCTGGCCGCACCTCTTCGCAGCCAGGCGTAAACAGGTATGATTTCGATACATTTATACGTTCATAACGTACATTGATTAATTCTATATCAAATTAAAGCTAATTTTTTTCTATTTATTATCATATATGGTTGCCTAATTAAATCCGGCCGCAAATAAGGGTTGCTGGCTGTTAAAGATGATAAATATTTAAGGTAGAGTAAAAGAGAGTTAAATCAATATTAATTTTTTGGGAACATTCCTAGTTTATCCCCTCAAACAAATTTACGTTTTTTTCAGATAAATAGAAAGATTAGGTGCTCTGCATCCTAATTATGAAAAAAAAAATTTGCGGAAATGAGGGGATCAAAAGTTATAAGGGATAAAACTTTCAATTTTACATTTTCAATTTTGCCGCGCAGGGGACGCTGAGGCGACGCGGAGAGGAGGGGTATCGCACGGGAGGGAGGGGCGGTGCTATTTTTGATCGAAGTTGTGCAAGGTCGCAGAAGCGAGTTAAAAAAAAATCAAATCAAATTAATTCTAAAAACTCAAAGGGGGGACCAAGGTATTTTTTTTAATTTCAATATTTTAGTGTGTGATAAAATATAAATAAATAATAAATAAAAATAAGGAAAAAAAGAAAAAAAAAACTAAAAAAAAAACCAAAGGGGGGACCAAGGTAAAATTGAAAGTTTAATCCTTTATAACTTTTGACCCCCTCATTTCCGCAATTTTTTTTCATAATTAGGATGCAGAGGACCTAATCTTTCTATTTATCTGAAAAAAAAACGCAAATTTATTTGGGGGGATAAACTAAGATTCTACCATTTTTTGTTGTAATTTTTAAATTTGTCATTTTGAAAAGGAAGACAATTTTTTTGGAGTATTTAACAGGTCGTTCAATAAGTCCGTAGGATAAGTAAGAAAAAAACAACATTTTGACAAAACTCGATTTTTTTATTCAACATAGTTGCCTTCGAGGGCGATACAACGAGTATAGCGATTTTCCAACTTTTCTATACCACTTTTATAGTACGATTTCTCTTTCTCGTCAAAATAGGCCTCAGTTTCAGAGATTACTTCATCATTGGACTTAAATTTCTTTCCAGCAAGCATTCTCTTGAGATCTGAAAACAGGAAAAAGTCGCTGGGGCCTAAATCTGGAGAATATGGTGGGTGGGTAAGCAATTCAAAGCCCAATTCATTCAATTTTGCCATCGTTTTCATCGATCTGTGACACGGTGCATTATCTTGGTGAAACAACACTTTTTTCTTTTGCAAATGTGGCCGTTTCTTTGCGATTTCAGCCTTCAATCGATCCAAAAGTTCACAGTAATACTCGCTGTTGATGGTGGTTCCTTTTTGGAGATATTCGATGAATATTATTCCGTTCGTATCCCAAAATACAGACGCCATCACCTTACCGGCCGACTGTTGCGTCTTTGCTCGCTTTGGATTCGGTTCGTCGACTGCTGTCCACTCAGCTGACTGTCCTTTGGATTCTGGTGTGTAATTGTGAAGCCATGTCTCATCCATTGTCACATATCTACGATAGAATTCCCTTTTATTGCGGTTTAACAGTGCCAAAGACTCCTCCGAAGCATCGATTCGTTGTTGTTTTTGGTCGACTGTGAGCTCACGCGGCACCCAATTTGCACAGAGCTTTCGCATACCCAAATGTTCATGTAAAATGGTAAAAACACTACCATTTGCTACCTTTACAATGTCAGCTATTTCGTGCACCTTCAATTTGCGATCGTTCATAACCAATTTGTGGATTTTTTTTATGTTTTCTGGAATAACAGCCTCATTTGGGCGTCCACTGCGCTCTGCATCTTTTGTGCTGGTACGACCACATTTAAATTCAGCCATCCACTTCTCTACCACTTGTCTCGATGGAGCAGAGTTTGGATAATGTTTATCAAGCCATTGTTTGGTTTCCACTGTATTTTTTTTCATCAAAAAGCAATGCTTTATTAAAATTCGAAATTCACTTTTTTCCATTTTATTTTCAAAAACAAAAGTTGCTTCACACAAAATACTATAACTCACGAATAAATAGTCAGATTGCTGTCAAATTTATACACGTATCGTTTGAAGGTTAGTACTAAATAAAAATCTTATGGAAAAAATTCTAGTAACGCCATCTATGTGTCATTCTACGGACTTATTGAATGACCTAGTATTAAGTCGTCTCTATTACTCCCCGTTGGTTGAGAACACTAACATTCGACGCATGCGCAATGGCTTAAGAGCGTCGCACAGCTGGCAATCGCTATCCTCGTCTGACAAATGATGTTATGCGCTAGCTCTCTTTCACTCACTCTACCTATTTATCATCTTTAACAGCCAGCAACCCTTATTTGTGGCCGGATTTAATTAGGCAACCATATATGATAATAAATAGAAAAAAATTAGCTTTAATTTGATATAGAATTAATCAATGTACGTTATGAACGTATAAATGTATCGAAATCATACCTGTTTACACCTGGCTGCGAAGAGGTGCGGCCAGGTGCGCAATGGCAACCGTGAATTTTTAGAATCTCTATATAAATTGCCGTGATGTAGACGATATTTTATTTAAAAAACAAGTGAACGAAATTTTTTCCCAAAAATCAATTAAAAATAATTTTATTAAAAATACTGGCGGCCAAATTTTGATAGGCAACCTGGTAGATATATATTCTCCTAATTATAAATAT